>OZ035964.1:7708827-8086327 GCA_964034945.1 Chrysopilus asiliformis
CCCAGATGACAAGAATGAAGACCATCAGATTTATGGCTCAATATACCTTGCAGCCGGTTCTGCTATGCAAATGCTGCCAAATATAAAAAAAATTGTTTTAGAAACTAAAGTTCTCAAAAAAATATCCAAAAGGGAAACTTAAAGAAAATTGTCATAAAAATGCTCACCATATCTAAAGAAACCGGTTTGAAAAGGAAAAAAAATCCCATTATAGAACAAAGGGCAAATATCGGAACAAAGCGGGAACAAAGTCTGGAAATTTGAAAAAAAAAATTACTCACTAAAACAAGGCAATAATCGTCGACTTTCTAAACAATTTTATATATTTTAGAATATTTTTAAAATTAATGAAGAAATTTTCACTTACCTTTGATAGATTTCCCACCGATAAAACATAGAAATATTATTAAAATTGTTGAAGAAAATCACCAAAAACGCCGATTGAAAACGCCCTGTTGAACTGTAAAGAAACACAAAAATAGAGAACTTAGCTTTAAATTCTATTGGAAGCATCACCAAAATAATTAATTTAAATTTTGATGAATAAAAAAATTTTTTAATTCTAGATTTTCTATGAAAATATAACTAATTTTCACAAAATGACGTCGATCGAATTTTTCGCCCAAAAATGTTTGATCACTTTTTCTAGACATTTTGGGCACTTTTCACGCACTAAAGAATTTAATTTTAGGAATTCTTTATTCATATTGGAATTACAGAATTTTATTTTCGACGAAAATCCCAGAGAAATGATTTTTCCAACTTGTAAAGGTTTCAGAAATATTTTCCCGCTCATAAATAGCTCCTAAAGAATTCAAAAAATATTTTCTGGTTCGAAAAGGCCCCGATATTAGTTTTCCTGCCTAAAAGGACCTCGGAATTAATTTTACTTCTTCAAAAATGCCTCAAAACTAATTTCCATGGCTAACAAGCCACGGAAATATTTTTCCTACTAAGAACACCCCTCTGAAAATTCAAAAAAGTAGTCCCAGGATATAAAAGGTCTCGAAAATATTTTTCCTGCTAAAAACAACGCTTTAAAAATTCTAAAAAAATATTTCCCACAAAGAAAAGGATGCGGAAATATTTTTCCTTCTCAGAAATGGCTCTTAAAAAATTCAGAAAAATATTTCGATCTTAGAAACTGTCACGGAAATATTCTTGTCTGCTCAGAAATAGCCTCTAAAAAAATCTATCCCCAGAAAACCAGAATTTTCTAAGAGACATTCGTGAAATTTTTCCTGGATTTGCATAACAAATCAACCGGAAAATGATATAGAAATGAAAATTCCACAGAACAAAAAACTTCCTTTTTTCGGCAAAGGAAAATCACTTTTATGGCAAAGGAAGATCACTTTGCTTTCCACAAGTCGAGAATAATTCACACTATTAGTAAAAAAAATAATGAAACGATGATGGTTTCACTTACCAGGGTGCCAAGGACCAGGGAAATAATTTCTTCCGTCTAAGAACACACACTAAAAGTTCACTCTTGTAATTCACACACACTCGCGAAAAAAACGAATCAAATTTCCCGGTAAAAAAGAGACAAGAAAAATTTCTGATCGCTTCTTCCGGCGACTCCATTAAATTTCGTAGAAAAATCTTCCGGAGTTTGTAACGATTTCGTTCGATGAGAACTTCGAACTAAATTCCGCACTTTGGTACATTCTGATTACATAAAAATGATTACCGATATTTATCGCGTTTATTTCAAATATTTTATATTAAACGTTTTGTCGATAAACCGCACTAATTATTAACAGAGATTTTTTTAGACAATGGCGTCGCTAAATGATTTGCAGAATGAAGAATCGTCCTGCTCAGACTCACTGGACGCACTCTCTGTCAGCTTTCCAATGGTGGGTGGCGAAAATCGCCTCTATGTGGAGGCGGTGCGGTCATTTTTGCTGGACATAGTGCGGAGTGTGGCGATTGAATTTTTCATAGGCGCGAAATTACAAATCGTTTTTTATTCGCAACCAGTATTTTGGTTTTTATTATGAAAGTTTTCAACTGAAAAGTATTTTTCGATCTCCTAATGGTATTTTATACATCTAAAAGAATTTTTTACTAGTTTTTAGAATATTTCAAAGTAAACAAAATATTTTATTCCATCTTCCTTTTCACAAATGGCAACAATTAATCCTCATTAAATTTTTCCCACATTTTCAAACAAATTTTCGTCGTAAACAAGATTTTTCTGTTGAACTCCCTGAATATTGAAACAAAAATCTATTTTCCACACTTTTTCAATGGGTATTTTATTAAATCATGCGAAAAATTCATTCAGATGGGAAAATTTCATTTCCCCAAAATTTCATTTGATTTTTCGCCTCCAAAAATTCGAAAAAAAAGTATTTCCCGGATAAAAAAGGTCTCGGAAATATTTTTCCAACTCAGAAAAAGCCCCTAGAAATTCCAGAAAAATATTTCCCGGATAGAAAAGGTCTCGGAAATATTTTTCCTACTCAAATAAATCCTCTAGAAATTCCAGAAAAATATTTCCCGAATAGATATTTTTCATACTAAGAACAAGCCTCTAGAAATTCGAGAAAAATATTTCCCGGATAAAAAAGGGTTCGGAAATATTTTTCCAACCCAGAACAAGCGAGTAAAAATTCGAGAAAAATATTTCCCGGTTGGAAAAGGTCTCGGAAATATTTTTTCAACTCAGAATAAGCCCCTAGAAATTCAAGAAAAATATTTCCCGGATAGAAAAGGTCTCGGAAATATTTTTCCAACTCAGAACAAGTGTCTGAAAATTCGAGAAAAATATTTCCCGGGTGGAAAAGGTCTCGGAAATATTTTTCCTACTCCGAACAAGCGAGTAAAAATTCGAGAAAAATATTTCCCGGATAAAAGAGGTCTCGGAAATATTTTTCCAACTCAGAAAAAATCCCTAGAAATTCCAGGAAAATATTTCCCGGATAGAAAAGGTCTCGGAAATATTTTTCCTATTCAGAACAAGCGAGTAAAAATTCGAGAAAAATATTTCCCGGGTGGAAAATGTCTCGGAAATATTTTTCCTACCCAGAACAAGCCTCTAGAAATTCGAGAAAAATATTTGCCAGGTGGAAAAGGTATCGGAAATATTTTTCCAACTCAGAACAAGCCTTTAGAAATTCGAGAAAAATCTCTCCCGGAAAGAAAAGGTCTCGGAAATATTTTTCCAACTCAGAACAAGTGTCTGAAAATTCGAGAAAAATATTTCCCGGGTGGAAAAGGTCTCGGAAATATTTTTCCTACTCCGAACAAGCGAGTAAAAATTCGAGAAAAATATTTCCCGGATAAAAGAGGTCTCGGAAATATTTTTCCAACTCAGAAAAAATCCCTAGAAATTCCAGGAAAATATTTCCCGGATAGAAAAGGTCTCGGAAATATTTTTCCTATTCAGAACAAGCGAGTAAAAATTCGAGAAAAATATTTCCCGGGTGGAAAATGTCTCGGAAATATTTTTCCTACCCAGAACAAGCCTCTAGAAATTCGAGAAAAATATTTGCCAGGTGGAAAAGGTCTCGGAAATATTTTTCCAACTCAGAACAAGCCTTTAGAAATTCGAGAAAAATCTCTCCCGGAAAGAAAAGGTCTCGGAAATATTTTTCCAACTCAGAACAAGTGTCTGAAAATTCGAGAAAAATATTTCCCGGGTGGAAAAGGTCTCGGAAATATTTTTCCTACTCCGAACAAGCGAGTAAAAATTCGAGAAAAATATTTCCCGGATAAAAGAGGTCTCGGAAATATTTTTCCAACTCAGAAAAAATCCCTAGAAATTCCAGGAAAATATTTCCCGGATAGAAAAGGTCTCGGAAATATTTTTCCTATCAGGAACAAGCCTCTAGAAATTCGAGAAAAATATTTGCCAGGTGGAAAAGGTCTCGGAAATATTTTTCCTACCCAGAACAAGCCTCTAGAAATTCGAGAAAAATATTTTCCGGATAGAAAAGGTCTCGGAAATATTTTTCCTACCCAAAACAAGCGATTAAAAATTCGAAAAAAATATTTCCCGGATAGAAAAGGTCTCGGAAATATTTTTCCTACTCAGAACAAGCGAGTAAAAATTCGAGAAAAATATTTCCCGGACAGAAAAGGTTTGAGAAATATTTCCCTATTTAGAAAAATCCTCTAAAAATTCGAGAAAAATATTTTCTGCTTGAAAAAGCCTTCCAAATTCCATGGAAAAATTTTTTTTCGTGTATAAAAGGCTTTCAAAATATTAGGGAAAATTTTTACCGCTTGAAAAAGGCCTCCAAAAATTCCGAAAAAAGTTTACTATGTCGAAATTGCCTTTAATTTCAATTTTAAAGAAGATTTGTCTTATTTAGAGAACTCTTTGGAAAATCCTAGAATAAACTATTTTGTGCAGAAAACCCCCTAAGAAAAATCGGAAAATTTGTTTCAAGTTCTAAATTCGTTTTTTTAATTAAAAAGTCAAAATTTTTTCCATAAAATAACTTAGGAAAAATACCTGCAAGAGAAGCAATCGATTGGGTGTAAGAATTGCTATAATTCAGATTATTCCAGACTCAGAAGTTCCCTTTCTCGAACCCTTCTAGCCTTGCTTCCGAACGAAGGAATTCCTAGCGCGGTGCATGACGTCATCCGCTGAGCCACACACGCACCCACACACCAAGGTGTCCACCGCACAACTGGTGGTCACCTGTCGCTCTTCCAGCGTGTGCCCTACCACCCACCCACCCTCCCACCGACAGGTTGTAGAGTCCAAGCGAGTAAAAATTCAAGAAAAATATTTCCCGGATAGAAAAGGTCTCGGGAGTATTTTTCCTACTCAGAACAGGCGAGTAAAAATTCTAGAAAAATATTTCCCGGATAGAAAAGGTCTCGGAAATATTTTTCCTTCTCAGAACAAGCGAGTAAAAATTCTAGAAAAATATTTCCCGGATAGAAAAGGTCTCGGAACTATTTTTCCTACTCAGAACAAGCGAGTAAAAATTCGAGAAAAATATTTCCCGGATAGAAAAGGACTCGGGAGTATTTTTCCTACTAAGAACAGGCAAGTAAAAATTCTTCAAAAATATTTCCCGGATAGTAAAGGTCTCGGAAATATTTTTCCTACTCAGAACAAGCGAGTAAAAATTCGAGAAAAATATTTCCCGGATAGAAAAGGTCCCGAAAATATTTTTCCCACTCAGAACAAGCGAATAAAAATTCGAGAAAAATATTTCCCGGATAGAAAAGGTCTCGGAAATATTTTTCCTACTAAGAACAAGCCTCTAGAAATTCGAGAAAAATATTTCCCGAATAGAAAAGGTCCCGAAAATATTTTTCCCACTCAGAACAAGCGAATAAAAATTCGAGAAAAATATTTCCCGGATAGAAAAGGTCTCGGAAATATTTTTCCTACTAAGAACAAGCCTCTAGAAATTCGAGAAAAATATTTCCCGGATAGAAAAGGTCCCGAAAATATTTTTCCCACTCAGAACAAGCGAATAAAAATTCTAGAAAAATATTTCCCGGATAGAAAAGGCCTCGGAAATATTTTTCCAACTCAGAACAAGCCTCTAGAAAATCGAGAAAAATATTTCCCGAATAGAAAAGGTCTCGGAAGTATTTTTCCTACTCAGAACAAGCGAGTAAAAATTCGAGAAAAATATTTCCCGAATAGAAAAGGTCTCGGAAATATTTTTCCTACTAGGAACAAGCGAGTAAAAATTCGAGAAAAATATTTCCCGAATAGAAAAGGTCTCGGAAATATTTTTCCTACTAAGAACAAACCATTAAAAATTCGAGAAAAATATTTCCCGGGTGGAAAAGGTCTCGAAAATATTTTCCCTACTAAGAACAAGCCTTTAAAAATCCGAGAAAAATATTTCCCGGGTGGAAAAGGCCTCGGAAATATTTTTCCTACTCAGAAAAGGCCTCTAGAAATTCGAGAAAAATATATCCCGAATAGAAAAGGTCTCGGAAATATTTTTCCTATTCAGAACAAGCGAGTAAAAATTCGAGAAAAATATTTCCCGGACAGAAAAGGTTTGAGAAATATTTCCCTATTTAGAAAAATCCTCTAAAAATTCGAGAAAAATATTTTCTGCTTGAAAAAGCCTTCCAAATTCCATGGAAAAATTTTTTTTCGTGTATAAAAGGCTTTCAAAATATTAGGGAAAATTTTTACCGCTTGAAAAAGGCCTCCAAAAATTCCGAAAAAAGTTTACTATGTCGAAATTGCCTTTAATTTCAATTTTAAAGAAGATTGTCTTATTTAGAGAACTCTTTGGAAAATCCTAGAATAAACTATTTTGTGCAGAAAACCCCCTAAGAAAAATCGGAAAATTTGTTTCAAGTTCTAAATTCGTTTTTTTAATTAAAAAGTCAAAATTTTTTCCATAAAATAACTTAGGAAAAATACCTGCAAGAGAAGCAATCGATTGGGTGTAAGAATTGCTATAATTCAGATTATTCCAGACTCAGAAGTTCCCTTTCTCGAACCCTTCTAGCCTTGCTTCCGAACGAAGGAATTCCTAGCGCGGTGCATGACGTCATCCGCTGAGCCACACACGCACCCACACACCAAGGTGTCCATCGCACAACTGGTGGTCACCTGTCGCTCTTCCAGCGTGTGCCCTACCACCCACCCACCCTCCCACCGACAGGTTGTAGAGTCCAAGCGAGTAAAAATTCAAGAAAAATATTTCCCGGATAGAAAAGGTCTCGGGAGTATTTTTCCTACTCAGAACAGGCGAGTAAAAATTCTAGAAAAATATTTCCCGGATAGAAAAGGTCTCGGAAATATTTTTCCTACTCAGAACAAGCGAGTAAAAATTCTAGAAAAATATTTCCCGGATAGAAAAGGTCTCGGAACTATTTTTCCTACTCAGAACAAGCGAGTAAAAATTCGAGAAAAATATTTCCCGGATAGAAAAGGACTCGGGAGTATTTTTCCTACTAAGAACAGGCAAGTAAAAATTCTTCAAAAATATTTCCCGGATAGTAAAGGTCTCGGAAATATTTTTCCTACTCAGAACAAGCGAGTAAAAATTCGAGAAAAATATTTCCCGGATAGAAAAGGTCCCGAAAATATTTTTCCCACTCAGAACAAGCGAATAAAAATTCGAGAAAAATATTTCCCGGATAGAAAAGGTCTCGGAAATATTTTTCCTACTAAGAACAAGCCTCTAGAAATTCGAGAAAAATATTTCCCGAATAGAAAAGGTCCCGAAAATATTTTTCCCACTCAGAACAAGCGAACAAAAATTCGAGAAAAATATTTCCCGGATAGAAAAGGTCTCGGAAATATTTTTCCTACTAAGAACAAGCCTCTAGAAATTCGAGAAAAATATTTCCCGGATAGAAAAGGTCCCGAAAATATTTTTCCCACTCAGAACAAGCGAATAAAAGTTCTAGAAAAATATTTCCCGGATAGAAAAGGCCTCGGAAATATTTTTCCAACTCAGAACAAGCCTCTAGAAAATCGAGAAAAATATTTCCCGAATAGAAAAGGTCTCGGAAGTATTTTTCCTACTCAGAACAAGCGAGTAAAAATTCGAGAAAAATATTTCCCGAATAGAAAAGGTCTCGGAAATATTTTTCCTACTAGGAACAAGCCTTTAAAAATTTGAGAAAAATATTTCCCGGATAGAAAAGATCTCGGAAAGAACAAGCGAGTAAAAATTCGAGAAAAATATTTCCCGGATAGAAAAGGTCTCGGAACAAGCGAGTAAAAATTCGAGAAAAATATTTCCCGGATAGAAAAGGTCTCGGAAATATTTTTCCTACTCAGAACAAGCGAGTAAAAATTCGAGAAAAATATTTCCCGGATAGAAAAGGTCTCGGAAATATTTTTCCAACTTAGAACAAGCCTCTAGAAATTCGAGAAAAATATTTCCCGAATAGAAAAGATCTCAGAAATATTTTTCCTACTAGGAACAAGCGAGTAAAAATTCGAGAAAAATATTTCCCGGATAGAAGAGGTCTCGGAAATATTTTTCCTACTCAGAAAAAGCGATTAAAAATTCGAGAAAAATATTTCCCGGATAGAAAAGGTCCCGAAAATATTTTTCCTACTCAGAACAAGCGAGTAAAAATTCGAGAAAAATATTTCTCGGATAGAAAAGGTCTCAGAAATATTTTTCTTACTCAGAACAAGCGAATAAAAATTCGAGAAAAATATTTCCCGGATAGAAAAGGTCTCGGAAGTATTTTTCCTACTCAGAACAAGCGAGTAAAAATTCGAGAAAAATATTTCCCGAATAGAAAAGGTCTCGGAAATATTTTTCCTACTCAGAAAAAGCGAGTAAAAATTCGAGAAAAATATTTCCCGGATAGAAAAGGTCTCGGAAATATTTTTCCAACTCAGAACAAGCCTCTAGAAATAAGAGAAAAATATTTCCCGAATAGAAAAGGTCTCGGAAATATTTTTCCTACCCAAAACAAGCGATTAAAAATTCGAGAAAAATATTTCCCGAATAGAAAAGGTCTCGGAAATATTTTTCCTATTAAGAACAAGCCTCTAGAAATTCGAGAAAAATATTTCCCGGATAGAAAAGGTGCCGAAAATATTTTTCCCACTCAGAACAAGCGAATAAAAATTCGAGAAAAATATTTCCCGGATAGAAAAGGTCCCGAAAATATTTTTCCTACTCAGAACAAACGAGTAAAAATTCGAGAAAAATATTTCTCGGATAGAAAAGGTCTCGGAAATATTTTTCCTACTAGGAACAAGCCTTTAAAAATTTGAGAAAAACATTTCCCGGATAGAAAAGGTGCCGAAAATATTTTTCCCACTCAGAACAAGCGAATAAAAATTCGAGAAAAATATTTCCCGGATAGAAAAGGCCTCGGAAATATTTTTCCAACTCAGAACAAGCCTCTAGAAAATCGAGAAAAATATTTCGCAAATAGAAAAGGTCTCGAAAATATTTTTCCTATTAAGAACAAGCCTCTAGAAATTCGAGAAAAATATTTCCCGAATAGAAAAGGTCTCAGAAATATTTTTCCTACTAGGAAGAAGCCTCTAAAAATTCGAGAAAAATATTTCCCGGATAGAAAAGGTCTCGGAAATATTTTTCTTACCCAAAACAAGCGATTAAAAATTCGAGAAAAATATTTCCCGGATAGAAAAGGTCTCGGAAGTATTTTTCCTACTCAGAACAAGCGAGTAAAAATTCGAGAAAAATATTTCCCGGATAGAAAAGGTCTCGGAAATATTTTTCCTACTCAGAACAAGCCCCTATAAATTCGAGAAAAATATTTTCCGGATAGAAAAGGTCTCGGAAATATTTTTCCTACTCAGAACAAGCGAGTAAAAATTCGAAAAAAATATTTCCCGGGTAGAAAAGGTCTCGGAAATATTTTTCCTACTCAGAACAAGAGAGTAAAAATTCGAGAAAAATATTTCCCGGATAGAAGATGTCTCGGAAATATTTTTCCCACTCAGAAAAAGCGAGTAAAAATTCGAGAAAAATATTTCCCGGATAGAAAAGGTCCCGAAAATATTTTTCCTACTCAGAACAAGCGAGTAAAAATTCGAGAAAAATATTTCTCGGATAGAAAAGGTCTCGGAAATATTTTTCCTACTCAGAACAAGCGAATAAAAATTCGAGAAAAATATTTCCCGGATAGAAAAGGTCTCAGAAATATTTTTCCTACTAGGAACAAGCCTTTAAAAATTTGAGAAAAACATTTCCCGGATAGAAAAGGTGCCGAAAATATTTTTCCCACTCAGAACAAGCGAATAAAAATTCGAGAAAAATATTTCCCGAATAGAAAAGGTCTCGGAAATATTTTTCCTATTAAGAACAAGCCTCTAGAAATTCGAGAAAAATATTTCCCGGATAGAAAAGGTGCCGAAAATATTTTTCCCACTCAGAACAAGCGAATAAAAATTCGAGAAAAATATTTCCCGGATAGAAAAGGTCTCGGAAATATTTTTCCCACTCAGAAAAAGCGAGTAAAAATTCGAGAAAAATATTTCCCGGATAGAAAAGGTCCCGAAAATATTTTTCCCACTCAGAACAAGCGAATAAAAATTCGAGAAAAATATTTCCCGGATAGAAAAGGTCCCGAAAATATTTTTCCTACTCAAAACAAACGAGTAAAAATTCGAGAAAAATATTTCCCGGATAGAAAAGGTCTCAGAAATATTTTTCCTACTAGGAACAAGCCTTTAAAAATTTGAGAAAAACATTTCCCGGATAGAAAAGGTGCCGAAAATATTTTTCCCACTCAGAACAAGCGAATAAAAATTCGAGAAAAATATTTCCCGGATAGAAAAGGCCTCGGAAATATTTTTCCAACTCAGAACAAGCCTCTAGAAAATCGAGAAAAATATTTCGCAAATAGAAAAGGTCTCGAAAATATTTTTCCTATTAAGAACAAGCCTCTAGAAATTCGAGAAAAATATTTCCCGAATAGAAAAGGTCTCAGAAATATTTTTCCTACTAGGAAGAAGCCTCTAAAAATTCGAGAAAAATATTTCCCGGATAGAAAAGGTCTCGGAAATATTTTTCTTACCCAAAACAAGCGATTAAAAATTCGAGAAAAATATTTCCCGGATAGAAAAGGTCTCGGAAGTATTTTTCCTACTCAGAACAAGCGAGTAAAAATTCGAGAAAAATATTTCCCGGATAGAAAAGGTCTCGGAAATATTTTTCCTACTCAGAACAAGCCCCTATAAATTCGAGAAAAATATTTTCCGGATAGAAAAGGTCTCGGAAATATTTTTCCTACTCAGAACAAGCGAGTAAAAATTCGAAAAAAATATTTCCCGGGTAGAAAAGGTCTCGGAAATATTTTTCCTACTCAGAACAAGAGAGTAAAAATTCGAGAAAAATATTTCCCGGATAGAAGATGTCTCGGAAATATTTTTCCCACTCAGAAAAAGCGAGTAAAAATTCGAGAAAAATATTTCCCGGATAGAAAAGGTGCCGAAAATATTTTTCCCACTCAGAACAAGCGAATAAAAATTCGAGAAAAATATTTCCCGGATAGAAAAGGTCTCGGAAATATTTTTCCCACTCAGAAAAAGCGAGTAAAAATTCGAGAAAAATATTTCCCGGATAGAAAAGGTCCCGAAAATATTTTTCCCACTCAGAACAAGCGAATAAAAATTCGAGAAAAATATTTCCCGGATAGAAAAGGTCCCGAAAATATTTTTCCTACTCAGAACAAACGAGTAAAAATTCGAGAAAAATATTTCCCGGATAGAAAAGGTCTCAGAAATATTTTTCCTACTAGGAACAAGCCTTTAAAAATTTGAGAAAAACATTTCCCGGATAGAAAAGGTGCCGAAAATATTTTTCCCACTCAGAACAAGCGAATAAAAATTCGAGAAAAATATTTCCCGGATAGAAAAGGCCTCGGAAATATTTTTCCAACTCAGAACAAGCCTCTAGAAAATCGAGAAAAATATTTCGCAAATAGAAAAGGTCTCGAAAATATTTTTCCTATTAAGAACAAGCCTCTAGAAATTCGAGAAAAATATTTCCCGAATAGAAAAGGTCTCAGAAATATTTTTCCTACTAGGAAGAAGCCTCTAAAAATTCGAGAAAAATATTTCCCGGATAGAAAAGGTCTCGGAAATATTTTTCTTACCCAAAACAAGCGATTAAAAATTCGAGAAAAATATTTCCCGGATAGAAAAGGTCTCGGAAATATTTTTCCTACTCAGAACAAGCCCCTATAAATTCGAGAAAAATATTTTCCGGATAGAAAAGGTCTCGGAAATATTTTTCCTACTCAGAACAAGCGAGTAAAAATTCGAAAAAAATATTTCCCGGGTAGAAAAGGTCTCGGAAATATTTTTCCTACTCAGAACAAGAGAGTAAAAATTCGAGAAAAATATTTCCCGGATAGAAGATGTCTCGGAAATATTTTTCCCACTCAGAAAAAGCGAGTAAAAATTCGAGAAAAATATTTCCCGGATAGAAAAGGTCCCGAAAATATTTTTCCTACTCAGAACAAGCGAGTAAAAATTCGAGAAAAATATTTCTCGGATAGAAAAGGTCTCGGAAATATTTTTCCTACTCAGAACAAGCGAATAAAAATTTGAAAAAAATATTTCCCGGATAGAAAAGGTCTCAGAAATATTTTTCCTACTAGGAACAAGCCTTTAAAAATTTGAGAAAAACATTTCCCGGATAGAAAAGGTGCCGAAAATATTTTTCCCACTCAGAACAAGCGAATAAAAATTCGAGAAAAATATTTCCCGGATAGAAAAGGCCTCGGAAATATTTTTCCAACTCAGAACAAGCCTTTCTAGATATTTAGAGAAAAATATTTCGCAAATAGAAAAGGTCTCGAAAATATTTTTCCTATTAAGAACAAGCCTCTAGAAATTCGAGAAAAATATTTCCCGGATAGAAAAGGTCCCGAAAATATTTTTCCTACTCAGAACAAGCGAGTAAAAATTCGAGAAAAATATTTCTCGGATAGAAAAGGTCTCGGAAATATTTTTCCTACTCAGAACAAGCGAATAAAAATTTGAGAAAAATATTTCCCGGATAGAAAAGGTCTCAGAAATATTTTTCCTACTAGGAACAAGCCTTTAAAAATTTGAGAAAAACATTTCCCGGATAGAAAAGGTGCCGAAAATATTTTTCCCACTCAGAACAAGCGAATAAAAATTTGAGAAAAATATTTCCCGGATAGAAAAGGTCTCAGAAATATTTTTCCTACTCAGAACAAGCCTTTAAAAATTTGAGAAAAATATTTCCCGGATAGAAAAGGTCTCGGAAATATTTTTCCTACCCAAAACAAGCGATTAAAAATTCGAGAAAAATATTTCCCGGATAGAAAAGGTCTCGGAAGTATTTTTCCTACTCAGAACAAGCGAGTAAAAATTCGAGAAAAATATTTCCCGAATAGAAAAGGTCTCGGAAATATTTTTCCTACTAGGAACAAGCCTTTAAAAATTCGAGAAAAATATTTCCCGGATAGAAAAGGTCTCGGAACAAGCGAGTAAAAATTCGAGAAAAATCTTTCCCGGATAGAAAAGGTCTCAGAAATATTTTTCCTACCCAAAACAAGCGATTAAAAATTCGAGAAAAATATTTCCCGGATAGAAAAGGTCTCGGAAGTATTTTTCCTACTCAGAACAAGGGAGTAAAAATTCGAGAAAAATATTTCCGGGATAGAAAAGGTCTCGGAAA
This sequence comes from Chrysopilus asiliformis, assembly GCA_964034945.1. NCBI lineage: Eukaryota > Metazoa > Arthropoda > Insecta > Diptera > Rhagionidae > Chrysopilus > Chrysopilus asiliformis. Next base: position 7,721,934 of record OZ035964.1, read on the forward strand.
TATTTTTCCTACCCAAAACAAGCGATTAAAAATTCGAGAAAAATATTTCCCGAATAGAAAAGGTCTCGAAAATATTTTTCCTACTAAGAACAAGCCTCTAGAAATTCGAGAAAAATATTTCCCGAATAGAAAAGATCTCAGAAATATTTTTCCTACTAGGAACAAGCCTTTAAAAATTTGAGAAAAATATTTCCCGGATAGAAAAGTTCTCGGAAATATTTTTTCTACCCAAAACAAGCGATTAAAAATTCGAGAAAAATATTTCCCGGATAGGAAAGGTCTCGGAAGTATTTTTCCTACTCAGAACAAGCCTCTAGAGATTCGAGAAAAATATTTCCCGAATAGAAAAGGTCTCAGAAATATTTTTCCTACTAGGAACAAGCCTTTAAAAATTTGAGAAAAATATTTCCCGGATAGAAAAGGTCTCGGAAATAATTTTCCTACTCAGAACAAGCGAGTAAAAATTCGAGAAAAATATTTCCCGGATAGAAAAGGTCTCGGAAGTATTTTTCCTACTCAGAACAAGCGAGTAAAAATTCGAGAAAAATATTTCCCGGATAGAAAAGGTCTCGGAAATATTTTTCTTACTCAGAACAAGCCTCTAGAAATTCGAAAAAAATATTTCCCGAATAGAAAAGGTCTCGAAAATATTTTTCCCACTCAGAACAAGCGAATAAAAATTCGAGAAAAATATTTCCCGGGTAGAAAAGGTCTCGGAAATATTTTTCCTACTAAGAACAAGCCTCTAGAAATTCGAGAAAAATATTTCCCGAATAGAAAAGGTCTCAGAAATATTTTTCCTACTAGGAACAAGCCTTTAAAAATTTGAGAAAAATATTTCCCGGATATAAAATGCCTCGGAAATATTTTTCCAACTCAGAACAAGCCTCTAGAAAATCGAGAAAAATATTTCCCGAATAGAAAAGGTCCCGAAAATATTTTTCCTATTAAGAACAAGCCTCTAGAAATTCGAGAAAAATATTTCCCGGATAGAAAAGGTCCCGAAAATATTTTTCCCACTCAGAACAAGCGAATAAAAATTCGAGAAAAATATTTCCCGGATAGAAAAGGCCTCGGAAATATTTTTCCTACTCAGAACAAGCGAGTAAAAATTCGAGAAAAATATTTCCCGAATAGAAAAGGTCTCAGAAATATTTTTCCTACTAGGAACAAGCCTTTAAAAATTTGAGAAAAATATTTCCCGGATAGAAAAGGTCTCGCAACAAGCGAGTAAAAATTCGAGAAAAATATTTCCCGAATAGAAAAGGTCTCGGAAATATTTTTCCTACCCAAAACAAGCGATTAAAAATTCGAGAAAAATATTTCCCGGATAGAAAAGGTCTCGGAAGTATTTTTCCTACTCAGAACAAGCGAGTAAAAATTCGAGAAAAATATTTCCCGGATAGAAAAGGTCTCGGAAATATTTTTCCTACCCAAAACAAGCGATTAAAAATTCGAGAAAAATATTTCCCGAACAGAAAAGGTCTCGAAAATATTTTTCCTACTAAGAACAAGCCTCTAGAAATTCGAGAAAAATATTTCCCGAATAGAAAAGGTCTCAGAAATATTTTTCCTACTAGGAACAAGCCTTTAAAAATTTGAGAAAAATATTTCCCGGATATAAAATGCCTCGGAAATATTTTTCCAGCTCAGAACAAGCCTCTAGAAAATCGAGAAAAATATTTCCCAAATAGAAAAGGTCCCGAAAATATTTTTCCTATTAAGAACAAGCCTCTAGAAATTCGAGAAAAATATTTCCCGGATAGAAAAGGTCTCGGGAGTATTTTTTCTACTCAGAACAAGCGAATAAAAATTCTAGAAAAATATTTCCCGGATAGAAAAGGTCCCGAAAATATTTTTCCCACTCAGAACAAGCGAATAAAAATTCGAGAAAAATATTTCCCGGATAGAAAAGGTCTCGGAAATATTTTTCCTACTAAGAACAAGCCTCTAGAAATTCGAGAAAAATATTTCCCGAATAGAAAAGGTCCCGAAAATATTTTTCCCACTCAGAAAAAGCGAATAAAAATTCGAGAAAAATATTTCCCGGATAGAAAAGGTCTCAGAAATATTTTTCCTACTAGGAACAAGCCTTTAAAAATTTGAGAAAAACATTTCCCGGATAGAAAAGGTGCCGAAAATATTTTTCCCACTCAGAACAAGCGAATAAAAATTCGAGAAAAATATTTCCCGGATAGAAAAGGCCTCGGAAATAATTTTCCAACTCAGAACAAGCCTCTAGAAAATCGAGAAAAATATTTCGCAAATAGAAAAGGTCTCGAAAATATTTTTCCTATTAAGAACAAGCCTCTAGAAATTCGAGAAAAATATTTCCCGAATAGAAAAGGTCTCAGAAATATTTTTCCTACTAGGAACAAGCCTCTAAAAATTCGAAAAAAATATTTCCCGGATATAAAAGTTCTCGGAAATATTTTTCTTACCCAAAACAAGCGATTAAAAATTCGAGAAAAATATTTCCCGGATAGAAAAGGTCTCGGAAGTATTTTTCCTACTCAGAACAAGCGAGTAAAAATTCGAGAAAAATATTTCCCGGATAGAAAAGGTCTCGGAAATATTTTTTCTACTCAGAACAAGCCCCTATAAATTCGAGAAAAATATTTTCCGGATAGAAAAGGTCTCGGAAATATTTTTCCTACTAAGAACAAGCCTATAGAAATTAGAGAAAAATATTTCCCGGATAGAAAAGGTCCCGAAAATATTTTTCCTACTCAGAACAAGCGAGTAAAAATTCGAGAAAAATATTTCCCGGATAGAAGAGCTCTCGGAAATATTTTTCCCACTCAGAACAAGCGAGTAAAAATTTTAGAAAAATATTTCCCGGATAGAAAAGGTCTCGGAAATAGTTTTCCAACTCAGAACAAGCCTCTAGAAATAAGAGAAAAATATTTCCCGAATAGAAAAGGTCTCGGAAATATTTTTCCTACTCAGAACAAGCGAGTAAAAATTCGAGAAAAATATTTCCCGGATAGAAAAGATCTCGGGAGTGTTTTTCCTACTAAGAACAGGCGAGTAAAAATTCGAGAAAAATATTTCCCGGATAGTAAAGGTCTCGGAAATATTTTTCCTACTCAGAACAAGCGAGCAAAAATTCGAGAAAAATATTTCTCGGATAGAAAAGGTCTCGGAAATATTTTTCCTACTCATAACAAGCGAATAAAAATTCGAGAAAAATATTTCCCGGATAGAAAAGGTCTCGGAAATATTTTTCCTACTAAGAACAAGCCTATAGAAATTAGAGAAAAATATTTCCCGGATAGAAAAGGTGTCGGAAAGAACAAGCGAGTAAAAATTCGAGAAAAATATTTCCCGGATAGAAGAGCTCTCGGAAATATTTTTCCCACTCAGAAAAAGCGAGTAAAAATTCGAGAAAAATATTTCCCGGATAGAAAAGGTCCCGAAAATATTTTTCCTACTCAGAACAAGCGAGTAAAAATTCGAGAAAAATATTTCTCGGATAGAAAAGGTCTCGGAAATATTTTTCCTACTCAGAACAAGCGAATAAAAATTTGAGAAAAATATTTCCCGGATAGAAAAGGTCTCAGAAATATTTTTCCTACTAGGAACAAGCCTTTAAAAATTTGAGAAAAACATTTCCCGGATAGAAAAGGTGCCGAAAATATTTTTCCCACTCAGAACAAGCGAATAAAAATTCGAGAAAAATATTTCCCGGATAGAAAAGGCCTCGGAAATATTTTTCCAACTCAGAACAAGCCTCTAGAAAATCGAGAAAAATATTTCGCAAATAGAAAAGGTCTCGAAAATATTTTTCCTATTAAGAACAAGCCTCTAGAAATTCGAGAAAAATATTTCCCGAATAGAAAAGGTCTCAGAAATATTTTTCCTACTAGGAACAAGCCTCTAAAAATTTGAGAAAAATATTTCCCGGATAGAAAAGGTCACAGAAATATTTTTCCTACTCTGAACAAGCCTTTAAAAATTTGAGAAAAATATTTCCCGGATAGAAAAGGTCTCGGAAATATTTTTCCTACCCAAAACAAGCGATTAAAAATTCGAGAAAAATATTACCCGGATAGAAAAGGTCTCGGAAGTATTTTTCCTACTCAGAACAAGCGAATAAAAATTCTAGAAAAATATTTCCCGGATAGAAAAGGTCTCGGAAATATTTTTCCTACTAAGAACAAGCCTCTAGAAATTCGAGAAAAATATTTCCCGAATAGAAAAGGTCCCGAAAATATTTTTCCCACTCAGAAAAAGCGAATAAAAATTCGAGAAAAATATTTCCCGAATAGAAAAGGTCTCAGAAATATTTTTCCTACTAAGAACAAGCCTTTAAAAATTTGAGAAAAATATTTCCCGGATAGAAAAGGTCTCGGAAATATTTTTCCTACCCAAAACAAGCGATTAAAAATTCGAGAAAAATATTTCCCGGATAGAAAAGGTCTCGGAAGTATTTTTCCTACTCAGAACAAGCGAGTAAAAATTCGAGAAAAATATTTCCCGAATAGAAAAGGTCTCGGAAATATTTTTCCTACTCAGAACAAGCGAGTAAAAATTTTAGAAAAATATTTCCCGGATAGAAAAGGTCTCGGAAATAGTTTTCCAACTCAGAACAAGCCTCTAGAAATAAGAGAAAAATATTTCCCGAATAGAAAAGGTCTCGGAAATATTTTTCCTACTCAGAACAAGCGAGTAAAAATTCGAGAAAAATATTTCCCGGATAGAAAAGATCTCGGGAGTGTTTTTCCTACTAAGAACAGGCGAGTAAAAATTCGAGAAAAATATTTCCCGGATAGTAAAGGTCTCGGAAATATTTTTCCTACTCAGAACAAGCGAGCAAAAATTCGAGAAAAATATTTCTCGGATAGAAAAGGTCTCGGAAATATTTTTCCTACTCATAACAAGCGAATAAAAATTCGAGAAAAATATTTCCCGGATAGAAAAGGTCTCGGAAATATTTTTCCTACTAAGAACAAGCCTATAGAAATTAGAGAAAAATATTTCCCGGATAGAAAAGGTGTCGGAAAGAACAAGCGAGTAAAAATTCGAGAAAAATATTTCCCGGATAGAAAAGGTCTCAGAAATATTTTTCCTACTAGGAACAAGCGAGTAAAAATTCGAGAAAAATATTTCCCGGATAGAAGAGGTCTCGGAAATATTTTTCCCACTCAGAAAAAGCGAGTAAAAATTCGAGAAAAATATTTCCCGGATAGAAAAGGTCTCGGAAATATTTTTCCTACTCAGAACAAGCGAGTAAAAATTCGAGAAAAATATTTCTCGGATAGTAAAAGTCTCGGAAATATTTTTCCTACTCAGAACAAGCGAATAAAAATTCGAGAAAAATATTTCCCGGATAGAAAAGGTCTCGGAAATATTTTTCCTACTAAGAACAAGCCTCTAGAAAATCGAGAAAAATATTTCCCGAATAGAAAAGGCTCGGAAATATTTTTCCTATTAAGAACAAGCCTTTAAAAATTTGAGAAAAATATTTCCCGGATAGAAAAGGTCTCGGAAATAATTTTCCTACTAAGAACAAGCGAGTAAAAATTCGAGAAAAATATTTCCCGGATAGAAAAGGTCTCGGAAGTATTTTTCCTACTCAGAACAAGCGAGTAAAAATTCGAGAAAAATATTTCTCGGATAGAAAAGGTCTCGGAAATATTTTTCCCACTCAGAAAAAGCGAGTAAAAATTCGAGAAAAATATTTCCCGGATAGAAAAGGTCCCGAAAATATTTTTCCTACTCAGAACAAGCGAGTAAAAATTCGAGAAAAATATTTCTCGGATAGAAAAGGTCTCGGAAATATTTTTCCTACTCAGAACAAGCGAATAAAAATTCGAGAAAAATATTTCCCGGATAGAAAAGGTCTCAGAAATATTTTTCGTACTAGGAACAAGCCTTTAAAAATTTGAGAAAAACATTTCCCGGATAGAAAAGGTGCCGAAAATATTTTTCCCACTCATAACAAGCGAATAAAAATTCGAGAAAAATATTTCCCGGATAGAAAAGGCCTCGGAAATATTTTTCCTACTCAGAACAAGCGAGTAAAAATTCGAGAAAAATATTTCCCGGATAGAAAAGGTCTCGGAAGTATTTTTCCTACTCAGAACAAGCGAGTAAAAATTCGAGAAAAATATTTCCCGGATAGAAAAGGTCTCGGAAATATTTTTCCTACTAAGAACAAGCCTCTAGAAATTCGAGAAAAATATTTCCCGAATAGAAAAGGTCCCGAAAATATTTTTCCCACTCAGAAAAAGCGAATAAAAATTCGAGAAAAATATTTCCCGGATAGAAAAGGTCTCAGAAATATTTTTCCTACTAGGAACAAGCCTTTAAAAATTTGAGAAAAACATTTCCCGGATAGAAAAGGTGCCGAAAATATTTTTCCCACTCAGAACAAGCGAATAAAAATTCGAGAAAAATATTTCCCGGATAGAAAAGGCCTCGGAAATAATTTTCCAACTCAGAACAAGCCTCTAGAAAATCGAGAAAAATATTTCGCTAATAGAAAAGGTCTCGAAAATATTTTTCCTATTAAGAACAAGCCTCTAGAAATTCGAGAAAAATATTTCCCGAATAGAAAAGGTCTCAGAAATATTTTTCCTACTAGGAACAAGCCTCTAAAAATTCGAAAAAAATATTTCCCGGATATAAAAGTTCTCGGAAATATTTTTCTTACCCAAAACAAGCGATTAAAAATTCGAGAAAAATATTTCCCGGATAGAAAAGGTCTCGGAAGTATTTTTCCTACTCAGAACAAGCGAGTAAAAATTCGAGAAAAATATTTCCCGGATAGAAAAGGTCTCGGAAATATTTTTTCTACTCAGAACAAGCCCCTATAAATTCGAGAAAAATATTTTCCGGATAGAAAAGGTCTCGGAAATATTTTTCCTACTAAGAACAAGCCTATAGAAATTAGAGAAAAATATTTCCCGGATAGAAAAGGTCCCGAAAATATTTTTCCTACTCAGAACAAGCGAGTAAAAATTCGAGAAAAATATTTCCCGGATAGAAGAGCTCTCGGAAATATTTTTCCCACTCAGAAAAAGCGAGTAAAAATTCGAGAAAAATATTTCCCGGATAGAAAAGGTCCCGAAAATATTTTTCCTACTCAGAACAAGCGAGTAAAAATTCGAGAAAAATATTTCTCGGATAGAAAAGGTCTCGGAAATATTTTTCCTACTCAGAACAAGCGAATAAAAATTTGAGAAAAATATTTCCCGGATAGAAAAGGTCTCAGAAATATTTTTCCTACTAGGAACAAGCCTTTAAAAATTTGAGAAAAACATTTCCCGGATAGAAAAGGTGCCGAAAATATTTTTCCCACTCAGAACAAGCGAATAAAAATTCGAGAAAAATATTTCCCGGATAGAAAAGGCCTCGGAAATATTTTTCCAACTAAGAACAAGCCTCTAGAAATTCGAGAAAAATATTTCCCGAATAGAAAAGGTCCCGAAAATATTTTTCCCACTCAGAAAAAGCGAATAAAAATTCGAGAAAAATATTTCCCGGATAGAAAAGGTCTCAGAAATATTTTTCCTACTAAGAACAAGCCTTTAAAAATTTGAGAAAAATATTTCCCGGATAGAAAAGGTCTCGGAAATATTTTTCCTACCCAAAACAAGCGATTAAAAATTCGAGAAAAATATTTCCCGGATAGAAAAGGTCTCGGAAGTATTTTTCCTACTCAGAACAAGCGAGTAAAAATTCGAGAAAAATATTTCCCGAATAGAAAAGGTCTCGGAAATATTTTTCCTACTCAGAACAAGCGAGTAAAAATTTTAGAAAAATATTTCCCGGATAGAAAAGGTCTCGGAAATAGTTTTCCAACTCAGAACAAGCCTCTAGAAATAAGAGAAAAATATTTCCCGAATAGAAAAGGTCTCGGAAATATTTTTCCTACTCAGAACAAGCGAGTAAAAATTCGAGAAAAATATTTCCCGGATAGAAAAGATCTCGGGAGTGTTTTTCCTACTAAGAACAGGCGAGTAAAAATTCGAGAAAAATATTTCCCGGATAGTAAAGGTCTCGGAAATATTTTTCCTACTCAGAACAAGCGAGCAAAAATTCGAGAAAAATATTTCTCGGATAGAAAAGGTCTCGGAAATATTTTTCCTACTCATAACAAGCGAATAAAAATTCGAGAAAAATATTTCCCGGATAGAAAAGGTCTCGGAAATATTTTTCCTACTAAGAACAAGCCTATAGAAATTAGAGAAAAATATTTCCCGGATAGAAAAGGTGTCGGAAAGAACAAGCGAGTAAAAATTCGAGAAAAATATTTCCCGGATAGAAAAGGTCTCAGAAATATTTTTCCTACTAGGAACAAGCGAGTAAAAATTCGAGAAAAATATTTCCCGGATAGAAGAGGTCTCGGAAATATTTTTCCCACTCAGAAAAAGCGAGTAAAAATTCGAGAAAAATATTTCCCGGATAGAAAAAGTCTCGGAAATATTTTTCCTACTCAGAACAAGCGAATAAAAATTCGAGAAAAATATTTCCCGGATAGAAAAGGTCTCGGAAATATTTTTCCTACTCAGAACAAGCGAATAAAAATTCGAGAAAAATATTTCCCGGATAGAAAAGGTCTCGGAAATATTTTTCCTACTAAGAACAAGCCTATAGAAATTAGAGAAAAATATTTCCCGGATAGAAAAGGTGTCGGAAAGAACAAGCGAGTAAAAATTCGAGAAAAATATTTCCCGGATAGAAAAGGTCTCAGAAATATTTTTCCTACTAGGAACAAGCGAGTAAAAATTCGAGAAAAATATTTCCCGGATAGAAGAGGTCTCGGAAATATTTTTCCCACTCAGAAAAAGCGAGTAAAAATTCGAGAAAAATATTTCCCGGATAGAAAAAGTCTCGGAAATATTTTTCCTACTCAGAACAAGCGAATAAAAATTCGAGAAAAATATTTCCCGGATAGAAAAGGTCTCGGAAATATTTTTCCTACTCAGAACAAGCGAGTAAAAATTCGAGAAAAATATTTCTCGGATAGTAAAAGTCTCGGAAATATTTTTCCTACTCAGAACAAGCGAATAAAAATTCGAGAAAAATATTTCCCGGATAGAAAAGGTCTCGGAAATATTTTTCCTACTAAGAACAAGCCTCTAGAAAATCGAGAAAAATATTTCCCGAATAGAAAAGGTCTCGGAAATATTTTTCCTATTAAGAACAAGCCTTTAAAAATTTGAGAAAAAGATTTCCCGGATAGAAAAGGTCTCGGAAATAATTTTCCTACTAAGAACAAGCGAGTAAAAATTCGAGAAAAATATTTCCCGGATAGAAAAGGTCTCGGAAGTATTTTTCCTACTCAGAACAAGCGAGTAAAAATTCGAGAAAAATATTTCTCGGATAGAAAAGGTCTCGGAAATATTTTTCCCACTCAGAAAAAGCGAGTAAAAATTCGAGAAAAATATTTCCCGGATAGAAAAGGTCCCGAAAATATTTTTCCTACTCAGAACAAGCCTCTAGAAAATCGAGAAAAATATTTCCCGAATAGAAAAGGTCTCGGAAATATTTTTCCTATTAAGAACAAGCCTTTAAAAATTTGAGAAAAATATTTCCCGGATAGAAAAGGTCTCGGAAATAATTTTCCTACTAAGAACAAGCGAGTAAAAATTCGAGAAAAATATTTCCCGGATAGAAAAGGTCTCGGAAGTATTTTTCCTACTCAGAACAAGCGAGTAAAAATTCGAGAAAAATATTTCCCGGATAGAAAAGGTCTCGGAAGTATTTTTCCTACTCAGAACAAGCGAGTAAAAATTCGAGAAAAATATTTCTCGGATAGAAAAGGTCTCGGAAATATTTTTCCTACTCAGAACAAGCGAATAAAAATTCGAGAAAAATATTTCCCGGATAGAAAAGGTCTCAGAAATATTTTTCGTACTAGGAACAAGCCTTTAAAAATTTGAGAAAAACATTTCCCGGATAGAAAAGGTGCCGAAAATATTTTTCCCACTCATAACAAGCGAATAAAAATTCGAGAAAAATATTTCCCGGATAGAAAAGGCCTCGGAAATATTTTTCCTACTCAGAACAAGCGAGTAAAAATTCGAGAAAAATATTTCCCAGATAGAAAAGGTCTCGGAACAAGCGAGTAAAAATTCGAGAAAAATATTTCCCGGATAGAAAAGGTCTCGGAAATATTTTTCCTACCCAAAACAAGCGATTAAAAATTCGAGAAAAATATTTCCCGGATAGAAAAGGACTCGGAAGTATTTTTCCTACTCAGAACAAGCGAGTAAAAATTCGAGAAAAATATTTCCCGGATAGAAAAGGTCTCGGAAATATTTTTCCTACCCAAAACAAGCGATTAAAAATTCGAGAAAAATATTTCCCGGATAGAAGAGGTCTCGGAAATATTTTTCCCACTCAGAAAAAGCGAGTAAAAATTCGAGAAAAATATTTCCCGGATAGAAAAGGTCCCGAAAATATTTTTCCTACTCAGAACAAGCGAGTAAAAATTCGAGAAAAATATTTCTCGGATAGTAAAAGTCTCGGAAATATTTTTCCTACTCAGAACAAGCGAATAAAAATTCGAGAAAAATATTTCCCGGATAGAAAAGGTCTCGGAAATATTTTTCCTACTAAGAACAAGCCTCTAGAAAATCGAGAAAAATATTTCCCGAATAGAAAAGGTCTCGAAAATATTTTTCCTATTAAGAACAAGCCTTTAAAAATTTGAGAAAAATATTTCCCGGATAGAAAAGGTCTCGGAAATAATTTTCCTACTAAGAACAAGCGAGTAAAAATTCGAGAAAAATATTCCCCGGATAGAAAAGGTCTCGGAAGTATTTTTCCTACTCAGAACAAGCGAGTAAAAATTCGAGAAAAATATTTCTCGGATAGAAAAGGTCTCGGAAATATTTTTCCCACTCAGAAAAAGCGAGTAAAAATTCGAGAAAAATATTTCCCGGATAGAAAAGGTCCCGAAAATATTTTTCCTACTCAGAACAAGCGAGTAAAAATTCGAGAAAAATATTTCTCGGATAGAAAAGGTCTCGGAAATATTTTTCCTACTCAGAACAAGCGAATAAAAATTCGAGAAAAATATTTCCCGGATAGAAAAGGTCTCAGAAATATTTTTCGTACTAGGAACAAGCCTTTAAAAATTTGAGAAAAACATTTCCCGGATAGAAAAGGTGCCGAAAATATTTTTCCCACTCAGAACAAGCGAATAAAAATTCGAGAAAAATATTTCCCGGATAGAAAAGGTCTCGGAAATATTTTTCCTACTAGGAACAAGCGAGTAAAAATTCGAGAAAAATATTTCCCGGATAGAAGAGGTCTCGGAACAAGCAAGTAAAAATTCGAGAAAAATATTTCCCGAACAGAAAAGGTCTCGAAAGTATTTTTCCTACTAAGAACAAGCCTCTAGAAATTCGAGAAAAATATTTCCCGAATAGAAAAGGTGTCAGAAATATTTTTCGTACTAGGAACAAGCCTTTAAAAATTTGAGAAAAACATTTCCCGGATAGAAAAGGTCCCGAAAATATTTTTCCTACTCAGAACAAGCGAGTAAAAATTCGAGAAAAATATTTCTCGGATAGAAAAGGTCTCGGAAATATTTTTCCTACTCAGAACAAGCGAATAAAAATTCGAGAAAAATATTTCCCGGATAGAAAAGGTCTCAGAAATATTTTTCGTACTAGGAACAAGCCTTTAAAAATTTGAGAAAAACATTTCCCGGATAGAAAAGGTGCCGAAAATATTTTTCCCACTCAGAACAAGCGAATAAAAATTCGAGAAAAATATTTCCCGAATAGAAAAGGTCTCAGAAATATTTTTCCTACTAAGAACAAGCCTCTAGAAATTCGAGAAAAATATTTCCCGGATAGAAAAGGTCTCGGAAATATTTTTCCAACTCAGAACAAGCCTCTTGAAATTCGAGAAAAATATTTCCCGGATAGAAAAGGCCTCGGAAATATTTTTCCTACTAAGAACAAGCCTCTAGAAATTCGATAAAAATATTTCCCGGATAGAAAAGGTCTCGGAAATATTTTTCCTACCCAAAACAAGCGATTAAAAATTCGAGAAAAATATTTCCCGAACAGAAAAGGTCTCGAAAATATTTTTCCTACTAAGAACAAGCCTCTAGAAATTCGAGAAAAATATTTCCCGAATAGAAAAGGTCTCAGAAATATTTTTCCTACTAGGAACAAGTGAGTAAAAATTCGAGAAAAATATTTCCCGTTTAGAAGAGGTCTCGGAAATATTTTTCCCACTCAGAAAAAGCGAGTAAAAATTCGAGAAAAATATTTCCCGGATAGAAAAGGTCCCGAAAATATTTTTCCTACTCAGAACAAGCGAGTAAAAATTCGAGAAATATATTTCTCGGATAGAAAAGGTCTCGGAAATATTTTTCCTACTCAGAACAAGCGAATAAAAATTCGAGAAAAATATTTCCCGGATAGAAAAAGTCTCGGAAATATTTTTCCTACTAAGAACAAGCCTCTAGAAAATCGAGAAAAATATTTCCCGAATAGAAAAGGTCTCGAAAATATTTTTCCTATTAAGAACAAGCCTTTAAAAATTTGAGAAAAATTTTTCCCGGATAGAAAAGGTCTCGGAAATATTTTTCCTACTCAGAACAAGCGAGTAAAAATTCGAGAAAAATATTTCCCGAATAGAAAAGGTCTCGGAAATATTTTTCCTACTAGGAACAAGCCTTTAAAAATTTGAGAAAAATATTTCCCGGATAGAAAAGGTCTCGGAAAGAACACGCGAGTAAAAATTCGAGAAAAATATTTCCCGGATAGAAAAGGTCTCGGAACAAGCGAGGAAAAATTCGAGAAAAATATTTCCCGAATAGAAAAGGTCTCGGAAATATTTTTCCTACTAGGAACAAGCCTTTAAAAATTTGAGAAAAATATTTCCCGGATAGAAAAGGTCTCGGAAATATTTTTCCTACCCAAAACAAGCGATTAAAAATTCGAGAAAAATATTTCCCGAACAGAAAAGGTCTCGAAAACATTTTTCCTTCTAAGAACAAGCCTCTAGAAATTCGAGAAAAATATTTCCCGAATAGAAAAGGTCTCAGAAATATTTTTCCTACTAGGAACAAGCGAGTAAAAATTCGAGAAAAATATTTCCCGGATAGAAGAGGTCTCGGAAATATTTTTCCCACTCAGAAAAAGCGAGTAAAAATTCGAGAAAAATATTTCCCGGATAGAAAAGGTCCCGAAAATATTTTTCCTACTCAGAACAAGCGAATAAAAATTCGAGAAAAATATTTCCCGGATAGAAAAAGTCTCGAAAATATTTTTCCTATTAAGAACAAGCCTTTAAAAATTTGAGAAAAATTTTTCCCGGATAGAAAAGGTCTCAGAAATATTTTTCCTACCCAAAACAAGCGAGTAAAAATTCGAGAAAAATATTTCCCGGATAGAAAAGGTGTCGGAACAAGCGAGTAAAAATTCGAGAAAAATATTTCCCGGATAGAAAAGGTCTCGGAAATATTTTTCTTACCCAAAACAAGCGATTAAAAATTCGAGAAAAATATTTCCCGGATAGAAAAGGTCCCGAAAATATTTTTCCTACTCAGAAAAAGCCATTAAAAATTCGAGAAAAATATTTCCCGAATAGAAAAGGTCTCAGAAATATTTTTCCTACTAAGAACAAGCCTCTAGAAATTCGAGAAAAATATTTCCCGGATAGAAAAGGTCTCGGAAATATTTTTCCAACTCAGAACAAGCCTCTTGAAATTCGAGAAAAATATTTCCCGGATAGAAAAGGTCTCGGAAATATTTTTCCTACTAAGAACAAGCCTCTAGAAATTCGATAAAAATATTTCCCGGATAGAAAAGGTCTCGGAAATATTTTTCCTACCCAAAACAAGCGATTAAAAATTCGAGAAAAATATTTCCCGAACAGAAAAGGTCTCGAAAATATTTTTCCTACTAAGAACAAGCCTCTAGAAATTCGAGAAAAATATTTCCCGAATAGAAAAGGTCTCAGAAATATTTTTCCTACTAGGAACAAGTGAGTAAAAATTCGAGAAAAATATTTCCCGTTTAGAAGAGGTCTCGGAAATATTTTTCCCACTCAGAAAAAGCGAGTAAAAATTCGAGAAAAATATTTCCCGGATAGAAAAGGTCCCGAAAATATTTTTCCTACTCAGAACAAGCGAGTAAAAATTCGAGAAATATATTTCTCGGATAGAAAAGGTCTCGGAAATATTTTTCCTACTCAGAACAAGCGAATAAAAATTCGAGAAAAATATTTCCCGGATAGAAAAAGTCTCGGAAATATTATTCCTACTAAGAACAAGCCTCTAGAAAATCGAGAAAAATATTTCCCGAATAGAAAAGGTCTCGAAAATATTTTTCCTATTAAGAACAAGCCTTTAAAAATTTGAGAAAAATTTTTCCCGGATAGAAAAGGTCTCGGAAATATTTTTCCTACTCAGAACAAGCGAGTAAAAATTCGAGAAAAATATTTCCCGAATAGAAAAGGTCTCGGAAATATTTTTCCTACTAGGAACAAGCCTTTAAAAATTTGAGAAAAATATTTCCCGGATAGAAAAGGTCTCGGAAAGAACACGCGAGTAAAAATTCGAGAAAAATATTTCCCGGATAGAAAAGGTCTCGGAACAAGCGAGGAAAAATTCGAGAAAAATATTTCCCGAATAGAAAAGGTCTCGGAAATATTTTTCCTACTAGGAACAAGCCTTTAAAAATTTGAGAAAAATATTTCCCGGATAGAAAAGGTCTCGGAAATATTTTTCCTACTAAGAACAAGCCTATAGAAATTAGAGAAAAATATTTCCCGGATAGAAAAGGTGTCGGAACAAGCGAGTAAAAATTCGAGAAAAATATTTCCCGAATAGAAAAGGTCTCGGAAATATTTTTCTTACCCAAAACAAGCGATTAAAAATTCGAGAAAAATATTTCCCGGATAGAAAAGGTCCCGAAAATATTTTTCCTACTCAGAAAAAGCCATTAAAAATTCGAGAAAAATATTTCCCGAATAGAAAAGGTCTCAGAAATATTTTTCCTACTAAGAACAAGCCTCTAGAAATTCGAGAAAAATATTTCCCGGATAGAAAAGGTCTCGGAAATATTTTTCCAACTCAGAACAAGCCTCTTGAAATTCGAGAAAAATATTTCCCGGATAGAAAAGGTCTCGGAAATATTTTTCCTACTAAGAACAAGCCTCTAGAAATTCGATAAAAATATTTCCCGGATAGAAAAGGTCTCGGAAATATTTTTCCTACCCAAAACAAGCGATTAAAAATTCGAGAAAAATATTTCCCGAACAGAAAAGGTCTCGAAAATATTTTTCCTACTAAGAACAAGCCTCTAGAAATTCGAGAAAAATATTTCCCGAATAGAAAAGGTCTCAGAAATATTTTTCCTACTAGGAACAAGTGAGTAAAAATTCGAGAAAAATATTTCCCGTTTAGAAGAGGTCTCGGAAATATTTTTCCCACTCAGAAAAAGCGAGTAAAAATTCGAGAAAAATATTTCCCGGATAGAAAAGGTCCCGAAAATATTTTTCCTACTCAGAACAAGCGAGTAAAAATTCGAGAAATATATTTCTCGGATAGAAAAGGTCTCGGAAATATTTTTCCTACTCAGAACAAGCGAATAAAAATTCGAGAAAAATATTTCCCGGATAGAAAAAGTCTCGGAAATATTATTCCTACTAAGAACAAGCCTCTAGAAAATCGAGAAAAATATTTCCCGAATAGAAAAGGTCTCGAAAATATTTTTCCTATTAAGAACAAGCCTTTAAAAATTTGAGAAAAATTTTTCCCGGATAGAAAAGGTCTCGGAAATATTTTTCCTACTCAGAACAAGCGAGTAAAAATTCGAGAAAAATATTTCCCGAATAGAAAAGGTCTCGGAAATATTTTTCCTACTAGGAACAAGCCTTTAAAAATTTGAGAAAAATATTTCCCGGATAGAAAAGGTCTCGGAAAGAACACGCGAGTAAAAATTCGAGAAAAATATTTCCCGGATAGAAAAGGTCTCGGAACAAGCGAGGAAAAATTCGAGAAAAATATTTCCCGAATAGAAAAGGTCTCGGAAATATTTTTCCTACTAGGAACAAGCCTTTAAAAATTTGAGAAAAATATTTCCCGGATAGAAAAGGTCTCGGAAATATTTTTCCTACCCAAAACAAGCGATTAAAAATTCGAGAAAAATATTTCCCGAACAGAAAAGGTCTCGAAAACATTTTTCCTTCTAAGAACAAGCCTCTAGAAATTCGAGAAAAATATTTCCCGAATAGAAAAGGTCTCAGAAATATTTTTCCTACTAGGAACAAGCGAGTAAAAATTCGAGAAAAATATTTCCCGGATAGAAGAGGTCTCGGAAATATTTTTCCCACTCAGAAAAAGCGAGTAAAAATTCGAGAAAAATATTTCCCGGATAGAAAAGGTCCCGAAAATATTTTTCCTACTCAGAACAAGCGAATAAAAATTCGAGAAAAATATTTCCCGGATAGAAAAAGTCTCGAAAATATTTTTCCTATTAAGAACAAGCCTTTAAAAATTTGAGAAAAATTTTTCCCGGATAGAAAAGGTCTCAGAAATATTTTTCCTACCCAAAACAAGCGAGTAAAAATTCGAGAAAAATATTTCCCGGATAGAAAAGGTGTCGGAACAAGCGAGTAAAAATTCGAGAAAAATATTTCCCGGATAGAAAAGGTCTCGGAAATATTTTTCTTACCCAAAACAAGCGATTAAAAATTCGAGAAAAATATTTCCCGGATAGAAAAGGTCCCGAAAATATTTTTCCTACTCAGAAAAAGCCATTAAAAATTCGAGAAAAATATTTCCCGAATAGAAAAGGTCTCAGAAATATTTTTCCTACTAAGAACAAGCCTCTAGAAATTCGAGAAAAATATTTCCCGGATAGAAAAGGTCTCGGAAATATTTTTCCAACTCAGAACAAGCCTCTTGAAATTCGAGAAAAATATTTCCCGGATAGAAAAGGTCTCGGAAATATTTTTCCTACTAAGAACAAGCCTCTAGAAATTCGATAAAAATATTTCCCGGATAGAAAAGGTCTCGGAAATATTTTTCCTACCCAAAACAAGCGATTAAAAATTCGAGAAAAATATTTCCCGAACAGAAAAGGTCTCGAAAATATTTTTCCTACTAAGAACAAGCCTCTAGAAATTCGAGAAAAATATTTCCCGAATAGAAAAGGTCTCAGAAATATTTTTCCTACTAGGAACAAGTGAGTAAAAATTCGAGAAAAATATTTCCCGTTTAGAAGAGGTCTCGGAAATATTTTTCCCACTCAGAAAAAGCGAGTAAAAATTCGAGAAAAATATTTCCCGGATAGAAAAGGTCCCGAAAATATTTTTCCTACTCAGAACAAGCGAGTAAAAATTCGAGAAATATATTTCTCGGATAGAAAAGTCTCGAAAATATTTTTCCTATTAAGAACAAGCCTTTAAAAATTTGAGAAAAATTTTTCCCGGATAGAAAAGGTCTCGGAAATATTTTTCCTACCCAAAACAAGCGAGTAAAAATTCGAGAAAAATATTTCCCGGATAGAAAAGGTGTCGGAACAAGCGAGTAAAAATTCGAGAAAAATATTTCCCGAATAGAAAAGGTCTCGGAAATATTTTTCTTACCCAAAACAAGCGATTAAAAATTCGAGAAAAATATTTCCCGGATAGAAAAGGTCCCGAAAATATTTTTCCTACTCAGAAAAAGCCATTAAAAATTCGAGAAAAATATTTCCCGAATAGAAAAGGTCTCAGAAATATTTTTCCTACTAAGAACAAGCCTCTAGAAATTCGAGAAAAATATTTCCCGGATAGAAAAGGTCTCGGAAATATTTTTCCAACTCAGAACAAGCCTCTTGAAATTCGAGAAAAATATTTCCCGGATAGAAAAGGTCTCGGAAATATTTTTCCTACTAAGAACAAGCCTCTAGAAATTCGATAAAAATATTTCCCGGATAGAAAAGGTCTCGGAAATATTTTTCTTACCCAAAACAAGCGATTAAAAATTCGAGAAAAATATTTCCCGGATAGAAAAGGTCCCGAAAATATTTTTCCTACTCAGAAAAAGCCATTAAAAATTCGAGAAAAATATTTCCCGAATAGAAAAGGTCTCAGAAATATTTTTCCTACTAAGAACAAGCCTCTAGAAATTCGAGAAAAATATTTCCCGGATAGAAAAGGTCTCGGAAATATTTTTCCAACTCAGAACAAGCCTCTTGAAATTCGAGAAAAATATTTCCCGGATAGAAAAGGTCTCGGAAATATTTTTCCTACTAAGAACAAGCCTCTAGAAATTCGATAAAAATATTTCCCGGATAGAAAAGGTCTCGGAAATATTTTTCCTACCCAAAACAAGCGATTAAAAATTCGAGAAAAATATTTCCCGAACAGAAAAGGTCTCGAAAATATTTTTCCTACTAAGAACAAGCCTCTAGAAATTCGAGAAAAATATTTCCCGAATAGAAAAGGTCTCAGAAATATTTTTCCTACTAGGAACAAGTGAGTAAAAATTCGAGAAAAATATTTCCCGTTTAGAAGAGGTCTCGGAAATATTTTTCCCACTCAGAAAAAGCGAGTAAAAATTCGAGAAAAATATTTCCCGGATAGAAAAGGTCCCGAAAATATTTTTCCTACTCAGAACAAGCGAGTAAAAATTCGAGAAATATATTTCTCGGATAGAAAAGTCTCGAAAATATTTTTCCTATTAAGAACAAGCCTTTAAAAATTTGAGAAAAATTTTTCCCGGATAGAAAAGGTCTCGGAAATATTTTTCCTACCCAAAACAAGCGAGTAAAAATTCGAGAAAAATATTTCCCGGATAGAAAAGGTGTCGGAACAAGCGAGTAAAAATTCGAGAAAAATATTTCCCGAATAGAAAAGGTCTCGGAAATATTTTTCTTACCCAAAACAAGCGATTAAAAATTCGAGAAAAATATTTCCCGGATAGAAAAGGTCCCGAAAATATTTTTCCTACTCAGAAAAAGCCATTAAAAATTCGAGAAAAATATTTCCCGAATAGAAAAGGTCTCAGAAATATTTTTCCTACTAAGAACAAGCCTCTAGAAATTCGAGAAAAATATTTCCCGGATAGAAAAGGTCTCGGAAATATTTTTCCAACTCAGAACAAGCCTCTTGAAATTCGAGAAAAATATTTCCCGGATAGAAAAGGTCTCGGAAATATTTTTCCTACTAAGAACAAGCCTCTAGAAATTCGATAAAAATATTTCCCGGATAGAAAAGGTCTCGGAAATATTTTTCCTACCCAAAACAAGCGATTAAAAATTCGAGAAAAATATTTCCCGAACAGAAAAGGTCTCGAAAATATTTTTCCTACTAAGAACAAGCCTCTAGAAATTCGAGAAAAATATTTCCCGAATAGAAAAGGTCTCAGAAATATTTTTCCTACTAGGAACAAGTGAGTAAAAATTCGAGAAAAATATTTCCCGTTTAGAAGAGGTCTCGGAAATATTTTTCCCACTCAGAAAAAGCGAGTAAAAATTCGAGAAAAATATTTCCCGGATAGAAAAGGTCCCGAAAATATTTTTCCTACTCAGAACAAGCGAGTAAAAATTCGAGAAATATATTTCTCGGATAGAAAAGGTCTCGGAAATATTTTTCCTACTCAGAACAAGCGAATAAAAATTCGAGAAAAATATTTCCCGGATAGAAAAAGTCTCGGAAATATTTTTCCTACTAAGAACAAGCCTCTAGAAAATCGAGAAAAATATTTCCCGAATAGAAAAGGTCTCGAAAATATTTTTCCTATTAAGAACAAGCCTTTAAAAATTTGAGAAAAATTTTTCCCGGATAGAAAAGGTCTCGGAAATATTTTTCCTACTCAGAACAAGCGAGTAAAAATTCGAGAAAAATATTTCCCGAATAGAAAAGGTCTCGGAAATATTTTTCCTACTAGGAACAAGCCTTTAAAAATTTGAGAAAAATATTTCCCGGATAGAAAAGGTCTCGGAAAGAACACGCGAGTAAAAATTCGAGAAAAATATTTCCCGGATAGAAAAGGTCTCGGAACAAGCGAGTAAAAATTCGAGAAAAATATTTCCCGAATAGAAAAGGTCTCGGAAATATTTTTCCTACTAGGAACAAGCCTTTAAAAATTTGAGAAAAATATTTCCCGGATAGAAAAGGTCTCGGAAAGAACACGCGAGTAAAAATTCGAGAAAAATATTTCCCGGATAGAAAAGGTCTCGGAATTATTTTTCTTACCCAAAACAAGCGATTAAAAATTCGAGAAAAATATTTCCCGGATATAAAAGGTCCCGAAAATATTTTTCCTACTCAGAAAAAGCCATTAAAAATTCGAGAAAAATATTTCCCGGGTGGAAAAGGTCTCGGAAATATTTTTCCTACTAAGAACAAGCCTCTAGAAATTCGAGAAAAATATTTCCCGGATAGAAAAGGAATTCTGCTCTAAGCTTCGCCTGTTATTCGCTGATTTCGTACCAATTGAATTTTTCCAAAAAACTACTAATTTCCCGACACAAAACTAACTCCCAAAAATACCCCAAACCACTAAATTCGGTTAAAATAATTTTTTAAAACAATTTTCACTTACAATTTCATGATTTTTTCCTGTCCTGCAATTCCATACCGTGATCACTTCGTTCTTACAACCAGAAATTGGTTCCACCAGCGACTGGAAGTATAGCAAAAACAAAAGCTGCCACAATTTCTGAAAAACAAACACGCACAATTGATAAAAGTTATTGTATTAGGGCCTGAAAAAGGCGAACAGTTCATATTTTTAATCTCTTCTAGTTACATTTTAACGAAAGAGGGCACGTTGAATGGGAGAAATGCGAAAAACGAACCAAGCCAGAACCATTGAACTTTGCCGTTTTCTCCGATTCCGAACGAATAGAAACTTTTCCCGAAAATCCCAAACTTCCCAACACTATATTAATATCCAAAAGAATCCCGAGTTACTGAATTCACTTTTTGACACTTTTGCGATTTTTAAAAGTATTTTTCATGTCCTGAAATTCGTCATTTTCAGCCTTTCGTCTTCATGTTCCAAAAAACAGTTGGAAAATTTGACACCACCAGCGACCGGAAACGGAACGGAGTCACAAGCTGTAACAATTTTTGAAGAAAAAAAAACATAATTAGGAATATATTTTATTACCACCGTTTTTTAAACCCCAAAAAATGCGAAAATCCCTGTTCTTTATTTCCACAATTTTTTTTTATGAAATGGAGGAGATCCCATCGTTGCGATCTCTTTTCTCCGATTCCGAATGAATCGAACTTTTTCTTGAAAATTCCCAACTTCGCGGCACTAAAATAAAAAGCAAAAGAACTCCGAACTATTAAAGTAATTTTTTACACTTTTTTTCATTTTTTAAGGGCACTTTTCAATTACGATGTAGACATTTTTTTCCGATTTCAGTTGTTTCTTATTTAATCTTTAGTTTTCTTTTCTTAATTTATTCACGAAGGAAAACTCTTCACAAGCGACTATCAGAGTGAATTATTTTCCATTCGGTACGCATAGATTTATTTCATGGCTAACAAGTGTATGGCTGTCAATATGAATATTATTTGACTAATTTGTTTTTGTGCCTATGGCACTTTAATAAAATATATTCAGAAAAAATAGATTGTTGTTTTAATTTATACTGCACGAATTTAGAGGTCAAGGGGAGGCAATGGTGCTACCAAAAATTTTAAACGTTGTTTTTTTTTAACATCAATCTCAGTATCACAATAGGTCGTAATGTAGACGTTGCGACCTTAATTCACAGCAATTCGTCGACTTTGCGAGAGAAAAATCGCGATTCACTTGAGAAAAACGCTCAAAAGATTCCGCGACGAAGAGGCAACGGAATTAATTCTTCTGTATAGAAAAGGCCATGTGAATTAATTTTCCTGCCTAAAAAAGGCGTCGGAATTAATTTTGCTGCTTAGAAAAGGCATCGGAAATCATTGTCCTGCTTAAAAAGACCTCGCAATTAATTTTTATGTTCAGAAACGGCTTCGGAAACAATTTTCCTGCCTAAAAAGGCCTCGGAATAAATATTCCTGCTTACAAAGGCATCGAAATTAATTTTTCTACTTAAAAGGGCATTGGAATTAATTTTCAAGCATCGAAAAAGCCTCGGAAATAATTCTCTAGTTTCAAAAAAAGCGCTCGGTAATAATTTTCCTGCTCAGAAAAGGTCACGAGACTAATTTTCCTGCTCAGAAAAGGCATAGGAAGCAATTTTCTTTCTTAAAACGGCATCGGAATTAACTTCGCTGCTTAGAAAAGGCCTCGGAAATGAACAAAAAATCATGATAAAGCTTGACAAAAGGTTGAGGGGGTTTCGATAGGCTAAAAATTAGGATATTTTATGTACAGCCCCTAAAGCCATGCAAAGGATGACCCCAATAGCCTCGCAATCCTCGAAAAAATGACCATTACCAAAATTTTTGAAATTTTTACCCAAAGGTCCTAAAAGAATTCCACAGTTTTCACAAAATTGGTTAAGAAAGAGATTTTCGAAGTTGTCTATTCGGTATTCCTAAAATTTACACAAGAAAAAAACTTTAACCCGGCAATGACGAGTTCAGAAACTTTTCGTGTTATTAAGAAAATACATTCATTTCCGAGAATATGATTCGGCATCAGAAATTCACCCAAAAGGTGTTAAATTTTTTTTTTTTTTTGATTTTTAAAATTAAACAAAAACGATTGTCGCTGATGTAACAAATCGACAAAAAAAAATTTTCTTGCTTTGTTCAAACCAAAAAAAAGTGAGGTTGGCGGTAGAAAAAGGACAAAATCTCTGCCACTGACACACCGCAAACAAAAGAATTCCAAAATCAAATCAAGTTAATTTTTAATCATAATGCGGTCCAGCCCTTGTTCGCCACCGACTACTACC
Source organism: Chrysopilus asiliformis (assembly GCA_964034945.1). Taxonomy (NCBI): domain Eukaryota; kingdom Metazoa; phylum Arthropoda; class Insecta; order Diptera; family Rhagionidae; genus Chrysopilus; species Chrysopilus asiliformis. Next base: position 7,744,760 of record OZ035964.1, read on the forward strand.
CCTTCTGGTTGCATATCCACCCATCCGGATTAATCAGTTTTACAGGATCCGATGATGTAACATTTTCAACCCATTGCGAGAGATACATTTTAATTGTTCCCATGTCAAAAAATGATTATCCCGAGGCGCATTAAAACTCTTGTCTGATGGAAACACACACATAAACATACGCACGCACACATCCAGTTATACATCAGCCAGTATTAGCCCTACAGCAACCGTCAGAAAACTTCAAAGGGCAACAGACGTTATCTCATTGCGTTCTTAAATAAACTAATTTTTTGTCTTTGAGAAAATATTCTTTCCATATCCCGTATAGAAAATCCCACGGAGTCGATCAGATCAGAAAAACGTTGTAAAAAATTAACAAAAAAAATCCATAAAATAGGTTTTTTTTCATAATATGAAAAAGCAGATCTACGCGACCAACGGACGGAAAATTAGGGGAGGCTCTTTTTTTTTGTTTATATCGGACACAGTTGACCAATGTGGCTGAAATTCGTATGAAATGTTGCACATTGATAAAGTTTCTAACCTCAAACGTAATAAAACTAAAAAAAAAATATCTGATATCTGACAAAATATACATTTCGGTACAATTTACCTGACAAATTATCTACAATTTACCTGACAAATAAAATAAAATATTAGCTTGCATAAAAATATGAATTTTTATTTTACAAAATCTGAAATATTTCGATAACGGTAAAACATATTGAATTACGGAACGAGGCAAAAATGTAGAGAATTATAATACCTTTAATTCTGTTCGTTTTTTCGAAAAACCGTTAGTTTTTCAATTGATTCGCAAAAATTTAATTTTTTAAATTTTGTATGATAATATATCGATAACGGTATAAGATAGCGCATAACGGTAAAACTGAAAACTGTCGGGAATGCTATTATGTTCAATTCATCTCATACATTGACCTGCCAAAAACCCGTTATTTCTCGAGATAATCGCAAAAAACTGATTTTGTTGAAATAATATTTTTTAGAAAAAAATAAAAGGTCGAAATTTTCCATGAATACACTACAAAGTAAAAATTTCTTGTAGCGTAAACCCCTTTTAAAAATTGTTGAAAAAAAATTCCTCACTGGTAACCCCTTAAAAACAGGAAATACATTTTTCTGGCTTTAAAAAAAATTATATTTTTCGCCCGGAAAGTTTTTATTCCCGTTAAAACATCACTAAATATTTGCAGGCAATCATAGATAGAAAAAAAGTACAAAAAACTCACCAGCAGAAAAAATTTTTGAGAAAAAGCTCCACCAGTAGAAATGTCCCTTCTTCAACACTTTTCCAAACAAGAAATAATCGTCGAAGCAACAAAAAATATTTTCACAATAAAATAAAGTCAATTAAAACCCCGAAACACCCGCGAGAATAATCGATTTTGTAAAAATCCGAACAAAGGAATGCGTACGTGACTCGGAACTGCAAGAAAATGGAGGCCAACGCAAGCAAATCTCCATCAACGACGATCACTTGCCGCCGCTACAATGACGTCATAGAAATGGAAACCATTTTTTCATCATTTTTCGCATGAATCGAATTTATCCAAATATTCACAATTTCCCGACACAAAAATAATCGGCAACACGATTCTCGATCACTTAATTCACTTTTAGTAATGTTTCGAAATTGTTTTAAGCGTTTTTCAATTGATTTTTTTTTGACAAAACACAACGAACGCTTCGAACCGACCGAAAAGGAAGCCGCACACACGAAAACTATTAAGTGGGCGCGGCGGTCGATCTCGAAATTCTTTTGGCGCGAAATCGGTTATCCGCGTGTTTTACTTTGAATTTAAAACGAAATCTGATTTTTTCCCCATTTACAGAATCCGTTTTTTTTTTGAATATTTAACAATTGGAATGTTTTTTTTAATGATTTCGAGAAAAGCAATTATTCAGATTACTAACCAAAAAAACTCTAACTTTCGGGAAACATTCACTTTCGAATTTTCAAATAATTTTACTTAAAAATATCTGATGTGAAGAGCTCACGACTTTCTTATACAAAATCTGTATTTGTGCACAATTTACACAATAACCAGACGAATAAAATATCAGTTTATTTAAAAATATGAATTTTTATTTTACAAAATTGGAAATATCTCGATAACGATAAAATATATCAATTTACTGTAAAATGCAAAACTGTGGAGAATTTTAATATCTTTAATTTTTCTTTTAACTATTTTTTTTTCGAAAAACCGTTAGTTTGGAAGGAATTCACAAAAAAATTCCGCTGCCTTTTTTTACCGATTCCATTTCACAAACAATAGCAAAAACAAGACTTGAATAAATGATTTTATATATTTTTGGTGGTATAAATGGCAGCATTTATTGGAATTTTGCATTTTGTGATCATTTTCCAACATTTTGTAGTAATTTTTTTTTCAAAATTTCATTTTGTAAATTTTTGAAATTTTTGACAAAAAAAATCAAGAAAATTTCAAGTCTCGAAAAAATTTATAAAAAACAAGAAAGTTCTTCGGTTTCAGGAAAACCAAAAATCACACATTCTTTAGGATCCTTTTATCTATCAAAAACCGTTAACCGTAAGTCGATAGACCAAAAATTACGAGAGTGACAAAGGATTATTGAAATGTCGGATCCTTAAAAATTGAATCCCTTTATCTCGGAAACGGCTAAAAGGATTTTGATGAAATTTTGAATCTTACAGTTTTCGGGGACGAGGAATCGATATCCGGTGTCCTTTTTGGGTAAAAAAGGATTTTTCAAGGACCTCGTCCTTGTACCACCCAAACCGTACCACCCCCCTCAAAAAGGACACCGGATATCGATTCTCCGTCCCCGATAACCTCTAAGTTCTGAATTTCAGTCGGATCGGAGGACTTGAATTTATCGTCCTTAAAAAAAGTACAGGAGTCCCCCTTGCGATTTTTTCAATTTTTTGACACGTCTCTGATTTTGCTGAAATTTGGTACAGGGAGGTTTTTATAGCCTCTGATTAAGAATCCGTGGTCCGTTATCACTAACGGACCGATATCACTAATGGTTTGGGCGGGGCAGGGGGCGTAGGTGTCTCACGAAAAATTGAATTCTCACAAAAAGGACACGAAATTAGGCTTTCCTTTTTCTTTTTAAATCGAATCCTTACAGAGTTAGGCGAGACATCAGCAGAAGGAGCAGGAGATGAGCCAAGGGGAGGGGGAAGATCACTAAAAACGGAATTTGCACTTGTTATTTACTAGAAACGCAACTGTATAAAATTTCAATTCCTTAGCTCAATTATTTCGAAAGTTATGGTGTTTACGGGCAGACGAACTGACAGACAGACAGTAGACAGACGGACGAACTGACAGACTGACTGATAGATTGACAGACTGACAGACTGTCAGACAGATAGATAGACAGACAGAAAGCCATTTTTGTAATATAGCTCCAATCGACGCAGGAGTACTCGGGAAATGTTTTTAGACAAAATTGAGAGCTCGAAATTTTTCATGAATACAATAATTTATTGTACTAGGTATAAGAAAGAAAAAAACACCACCGGACGCCCTTAAATAAAGAACAGCGTTCAGGGGAAAAGACGGCGCGATGGCAAGCCTAATTTAAGGGTATACTGTGGAATTTAATATTTTTCGACTGTAGCGGATGTTTTTATTAAAAGAATACAGTGGGACCAGCATAAGCCAGACTTTGAATAAGCCTGGAAACCTGTCCGAGCCGGACAAATTTTGTGGCCCGATTTATACTAATTCACTATGTATTATTTGTTGGTATTGCGCAGGGAAGTGAATTTTATAAAAGAAAGTCATGTGCTGTTCATTTTTTTCAATATCGTACCTGCGGCGCAAATTTTGTTGCAAAGATACTCTTTTTACATCTAAATACAGTCGATCTTGGATAAGTTTCCCATTTATCCAGGTCTGAAGGTACGCATTTTCCTGATCCGTGAATAGATGCCAGTTTTAAATATTTTAGCGATTATTTTATTGAAATATATGTACGTTAGTCTAGTATCATTGACTATCCGAAATAATTAAGGAGGCCAGATTTTAGCGACTTTCCAGAAAGGAACATTTTTCTGTCCGTTCGATAGTGTGCGGCGTGAAAAAAGGGCGGCTGCGGATTCGAATAACAGTAGATGAATGAATGATTGTTGACTTCTATCGACGGAGACCGACCAGCACGGATACTAATGGTGGATGGGGCGAAGGGGTGGGGATGGATAACACGGAGAGGTTTTCAGCCAATGAAAGCCATCGGCCTTTGGTGGTTGTATCAAGACTGCGGAATGAATTTGGGGGGACGTGATGGCGCATGTCAGTGGGCGGCTTAACAAGGCCACCCATGTACACATATACACACACACGCACACCTCTCGGCAACAAATGAAATGGGAAGCACGACGGCGAGTCAAGTCGAGAATTCCGATTAGGGCGAATGAGAGAAAAACACTGAAATTGTATCTAAGTCTCTCGTTTCCACCTCACGCAAAGGCACCTGTCGAGTGTTCTTAAATGAGAATACGTGTGTGGGTGTGTGTTTGTGTGGGAGTACGAGGATATCAAAATATCCTCGAAATTTTTATTCAATATAGTGTCTTTACTGGTTAAAAGGAGATTCTTTGCTACTTTTTCCCATTTAATCCGTTAACTTCAATTGAAAGCAAGAATGCTTGAACTGTACGGGGGAGGAGGCAGCCGTTGATGGATGAGAGCATAGAATTTTATTTATACTGAAAAAACATATATAGTAGATCGCAGCGCAAAAAAAATAACATAAAACAAAACTGAATGGCAAAATATTTCTTGGGATGCGTAGATAAAAAATTTTCCCATTTTCATTTCTTACGTAAACCTCTCCAGCTCATAAGAAACAAAACCGATTCGAGGGCCGACGTGCCTATCCATCAGAATATGATATGGTCCTTGGGGTCATCCACCCACACTCACTTGTCTAGCCCGACATTTACATGGAAATTGAAGGAAATGCGGAAAATTCAGTTTCCAGCGTGTCGTCGGTCGTAAAAACTTCTCCATCAGCAGAGAAATTGCGCGCGAGAAAGTTTAAAAACAAAAAAAACGGTTTTCAATAGAAAACTTGTGCACTTTTTCTTTTTGTAGAGATAAGCTATAAAACACTTCATCTGGTCACCCCAATATGTTCTTTATTTAGAAACCAGTGCAGCGATTATTTCCAAAAAGAAAGTGAGAATTCTCCCTAAGGATATTTTTTTTCGAATTTTTAGAAGCTTGTTCTTAGTAGGAAAAACATTCCCGAGGCTATTTCTATATAGGATTTTTTTCCAATTTTTACAGGCTCGTTCTAAGTAGGAAAAGTATTTCTGAATCCTTTTCTAAGCGGGAAATAGTTTTTTCGAATTTTTAGAGGCATGTTCTAAGTAGAAATATTTCCGAGACATTTCTTGTGAGCCGGAGATATTTTTTTCAAGTTTTCAAAGGATCTTTCTAAACACGGAAAATATTTCCGTCAATATTGTCAAAGACTCCGTTCTTTATGGCTTGCTAAGACAAGGCAGCGCCCTCTTCCTTTCTACAAAAATTGATAAAAATTGGAATGATCGATGAGAGAGCTTATCTTTATTTTTGTCTGCGATTATCTAAATAAAAAGATGTAATGGCATCCTAGTTCTTCGGTATTCCATGAAAATTGAACCTCATGCAAACTTTAAAGAAAAAATGCACAATTTTGCATTTAGAAATTTAAAGAAAAAAACTTCGCTGTAGGCAAAATTTTCATCAAAAAATTACACAGTATGCAGAAATTTATAAAAAAAAAATTACGCCGCAGGGTAATTTTTTATTAAAAAGATGCGTTATAATAGGAAGAAATTAGAAAAAAAAGTGCGAACGCGAAGGTTTTTTTTTTTAAATAAATTTCGAATAGAAATGAATCCTTCTAGCTGCCCCCCATTCCCCTCTTAACCATTTTCCATTCCCCCTCGCCCGTTTTGGCTACGGGCCTGCCACGAGATTAGACAGCTTGAAGTGCATTTGCTGTTGGTGGCTTTGAAACGATGTTAACTATCCCTAAGTACATCCACCTATAATTAATCACATTTCTGGATCCTTTGAAATGCGCTTTCTTTTGTTAAATGTTTGCTACTTTTATTGGCATCGATTCCCATTGAAAAATCACCAGCCAGATACCGAGATGGTAAAAAGAAGGCCTTAATTCGTGTAAATTATCCGCCTGTCATTTCGGCCCTTACAATAGTTTTGTACCTCTTAACAACTTAACAGGACTCTCACTCTATCTCTGTCGCAGTCAGCTCCCTTACCACCAACCATCGAGTTAAAATAGAAAAAAAGGGTCCAGAAATGATCGAATGGTACTTACTTTTTGGAATGTCTTCTGGGTATTTCTGTTAGCACTTCAACAATAAACAGCAGCAGGCCAACAAAATTAAAAAGGTGTCAATTTATTGCTATTAATATAGCCTCGCTTGCTTGAAGTGATTTCACATTTTATAAACTACTATTATTCCTGGATGAAATGATGTGTTTTAGGGAAGGGGTGGTGGGGGGAGACGGGATTAGTAACGCATCTGCTTCTCCTTGTATCATTATGGGATTCCGAAGCGCCCTCATACACACTATCGGCACACTCGTCTATTAAGATGATAGAACCGAACTCAATGTCTGGAATTGTTGCATGTTTGCTCTCCCTTTTCATTCACTACTTTTATTCTCGGTTGATTTCGGGAAGTGCGTGTACTTTTAGGGGTTATTTATCCAGGCGTTTAAATAATTGTACGCTACATATGACTATTGACTCTGCGGTATTTTGTCATTCATTTGTACAGTACAGCAATGTGCGTCGTTTTCATTTTTTTTTTGTTCTTGTTGGAAACATAAGGAATATCCCTTCAATATGATGTCTCTTGACTGTTCTGTATATTTTTCCCCGATAATAAAAACTTGCAACATGACTTTCATCCATAGATCGGACGGTCGGTCGGTCGTGTACGTCACACAAATTCAATGGCACCGAAACTAGGAATCGCAAGAAAAAAAACCATTTTTCAAACATAAATATTGGCAGATAAACGATTATGCCAAGAATAACGAGTCGAGTATGTGTTTACAAGTAGTAATTCAAGTGAATTTACACGAAGTACGAAATCAAAAATGCCATCATCGCTCAGTCAAGTTAACCATGATTTATGATTTGCAAGAATATAGGGAAAGTTTCATCATTGGAATTAGGGGAGTGGCGCATGGGGTGTCAATTTTTTGCGTTATTGTATTGTTCCATTGAAGATTACTGGAGACAAAAAAAAATGCCGAGAATAGTAGCGCAACTTGGAATTTGTTAACCCTTCGCCCCGTGAAAATGTTTAGTTAGCACCAAACAAACAAAAAACTTAAAAACATTCGAAACGGTCTCGGAAATATTTTTCCTGCTTACAAAAAGCCTCCAAAAATAAAAAATAAATATTTCCTGCTCATAAAAGTCCTTGAAAATATTTTCCCTAATTTAAAAAAGTCTCGGAAAATTCGAAAAAATAATTCCTACCTAGAAAAGTCCTCGGAAAAAAATTCTCTGCGTAGAAAAAGCATCGGAAAAAAAAAATTTTTTTTTCTCTCTTAAACTAGCTTTGGCAAATTCGAAAAAATATTTTCTGCCTAAAAACGGCAACGGAAATATTTGTCCTGCTTTGAAAAACCTTGGAAAAGTTGAAAAAATATTTACTGTCTAGAAAAGTTTTAGGAAATATTTTTCCTGCTCAAAAAAGGCCTGGAAAAATTCGAAAAAAAATATTTCCTACCTAAAAATTGTAACGGAAATATTTTTCCTGCTTTGAAAAAGCCTCGGAAAATTATAAAAACGTAATTCCTGGTCAGAAAAGGCCTCAGAGATATTTTTTCTGCTTATAACTAGCCTCGGAAAAGTTGAAAAAATATTTACTGTCTAGAAAACTTTTAGGAAATATTTTTCCTGCTCAAAAAAGGCCTGGAAAAATTCGAAAAAAAATATTTCCTACCTAAAAATTGTAACGGAAATATTTTTCCTGCTTTGAAAAAGCCTCGGAAAATTATAAAAACGTATTTCCTGGTCAGAAAAGGCCTCAGAGATATTTTTCCTGCTAAGAACTAGCCTCGGGAAATTCGAGAAAAATATTTCCGACCTAGAAACGGTCTCAGAAATATTTTTCTTACTTTGAAAAAGCCTCGGAAAAATCGAAAAAATTATTTCCCACCCGGAAAAGTTCTCGGCAAAAAGTTTCTGCTAAAGGTGCCGGTCCATAAGAGAGTAAATGCCGGCGAGAACCTCTCGAGATTTCTCGATAGCAACTACTCGCAAATGGACACGTCTCCAGGGATCCCGTTTACACTACTATCGTAGTTTTACACTACTCGAAATAGTAGTGTAAAACTACGATAGTAGACCTAACACTACTTACACTACTGAAAAACTCAAAACACTACCTTTTTCGCCCTATAAAAACGTGCTACAAAGAAAGTTAATTTCTAGATTTGAAAAGTTCATTTATCTGGGGAAAATTAAAAAATATGTACTTTAGGCATTCCCTATGAAAAAGAGACTGACCAAATGCACTCAATTCTTGAACAAAAGGGACATAATACTTAATTACTTCCTTTAATTTTAATTTAAAAAAATTTTTATTTTTGTACTAATATAAAAATGTACTGATATGATATGCAATAAAACATTAGACGGTAACATTCAAAATGTGTTGTTGACACTACTGAAATCCCTCTGACACTACTATTTTTCGATCAGTAACACTCCGCTTTTCACTTTTGGGGTGGGAACCCTGCACGGCTCTGACAGTCGCTCGCAGAAACTCGCAAAAACTCGCGAGCTAGTTTCTGCGAGCTGTCAAAAGTGATTCTACTCTCTAGTCGACACGCACCCACTGAACTCTAGGGGAGTTGCTCGCCAGATACGAACGGCATTTGAATTTCGCTAGTAGCTCTCGAGAACTGGCCAAAGCAAGATGTTGGTCAAGTCGATTACTTTCCACTTTCGGTCGTGCATCACTCTCAAATGAACAGGGTCTGGAGAGTTCTCGCGAAAGTGCTTTCCGCTAGAAACTCGCCGAGAGCTCGCGATAGAAAAATCGCCGAAATTAACTCTCAAATGGACAACCTCCTGCGAGTAACTCTCGAGAGTTTTTGAGAGTTACTGGCGTATTTACTCTCATGTGGACCTTAAGAGAACCCACCGGAAAATTTCAAACAAATATTTACTGTCTAGAAAAGTTTTCGGAAATATCTTTCCTGGTCAGAAAAAGCCTGAAAAAATTCGAAAAAAAATATTTCCTGCCTAGAGGTTCACCGAAACTCACTGCAATTGTCAAAGTGTGAAATTATCCCGAGGACAAGAAAAAACCTCTTATGGACAACTTATATGTTGTTTTTTTTTTCTATTATTTTGTGATTCAAATTGAATCCTTTTTGGCGCTGGGAAGTTTTCTTTCATCCCATTGTGCAGTGAAATAGAAAACAATTGAACTGAAAAATCAAGATATGTTTTGTTGTACGAGTATGTTTTTTTTCTCACATTTCATTTGAATTTTTGAATGCAGTGCGACTATTGTTAAAGAATTTTTTCTTTATTTTACGAGAATGTTCTGTTCCTTTCTTAAAGTTAGCAGCAGAAGCAGCAACAGGAGCAGCAGCCGAGTTCAATTGTCGTCAATATAATAATATGTCGAAAAAATATTACCGGGTATTGGAACTTTATAGTGAAATGAAAATAGAGGGACCCTTAATGAGGTGAATTCCCTTGATCCGATATCAAATAGTCATCGACTTAGCTGGATACCGATTAAATTCTTCAATTAACAATTGACTTTGGTCCTTTTGTCGGGGAAATCAACAACAACAACAACGACATGTAATCGTCCTGTCACTCTTTAACCATCGGTTCCTGTAACGATCTCACATCTCCGTCTCTCATAACTTTTCACTTATCGTTGTTGACTTTTCTCATTATGAGTGAACATTTATTTGGTGATGTTAAACCGATTCGCAGGAGCAAAAGGATTTTTTTTTTCAAATTTCTTTTTAATAAAAAAAAAATAATAAATAAAATCTAACGCAACATATGTCTTGAAATCATTTTCTCACGTAAAAACATGATTTTCTTTAACGTTTCTTTTATTTTACTCGAGAGTATTGGACTCTTTTTATTTCGCTGTCAACACAATAGCGAAAAACATTGGCATTTGTTTGTTTGGGCAACATGAAAAGAATTGATTTCTCGTTTTTTTTATATACATATTCGATTTGTTTCATTCAATACTGAATACTAAAAATCTTTTAATTGCAGTCGAAAGAAAAAGAAAAAAAATGGCATGGGATTTTTCGGATTCACTGAGTTTGAGATCCAAATTTTTCGATAAGGGGTGAAGATCAGGCATTAATTCCGGCAGAAAATGCAGAAAAAAAAACAAAAACTTGAATATTTTCGAAACGAATACGTCAGACTTTTAGGGTCCGAGTTGGAAAAACAATATTTCCCGGATCCAAAAGGTCCTAGAAATATTTTTCCAATTAAGAAAAAACGTCTAATAATTCGAAAAAAATATTTACCGGATGGAAAGGGTCTCGGAAATATTTTTCCTACTCAGAACAAGCAAGTAAAAATTCGAGAAAAATATTTCCCGGATGGAAAAGGTCTCGGAAATATTTTTCCTACTCAGAACAAGCCTCTAAAAATTCGAGAAAATATTTCCCAGATAGAAAAGGTCTCGGAAATATTTTTCCTACTCAGAACAAGCCTCTAAAAATTCGAGGAAAATATTTCCCAGATAGAAAAGGTCTCGGAAATATTTTTCCTATTCAGAACAAGCGAGTAAAAATTCGAGAAAAATATTTTCCGGATGGAAAAGGTCTCGGAAATATTTTTCCTACTCAGAACAAGCCTCTAAAAATTCGAGAAAATATTTCCCGCCTAGAAAAGGTCTCGGAAATATTTTTCCTACTCAGAACAAGGAAATATTTTTCCTACTCTAGAAATTCGAGAAAAATATTTCCCGGATAGAAAAGGTCTCGGAAATATTTTTCCTACTAAGAACAAACTTTTAAAAATTCGAGAAAATATTTCCCGCCTAGAAAAGGTCTCGGAAATATTTTTCCTACTAAGAACAAGCCTCTAAAAATTCGAAAAAAAAATGTTTCGGCTAGAAAAGGTCTCGGAAATATTTTTCCTACCAAGAACAAGCGAGTAAAAATTCGAGAAAAATATTTCCCGGATAGAAAAGTTCTCGGAAATATTTTTCCTACTCAGAACAAGCCTCTAAAAATTCGAGAAAAATATTTCTCGGATAGAAAAGGTCTCGGAAATATTTTTCCTACTCAAAACAAGCCTCTAAAAATTCGAAAAAAAAATTTCACGGAGGTTATGGCGTAAAAATATATTTTTCCTTTTTAGTGCATTTTTTGTAAAAAAAAACTTTTTTTTTATTATTTTTTAATTATTTTTTAATTTTATTATTTTTTAAGGAAAAAACCGTATATCACAAATAAAAGCGAGATAAATATTTATAGTAGAATTACAGCCCGTCATACCACAGGTGACAGCATTCTTGGTATTGATTCCGTAAAGTCAGAGGCGACTGTCGATTCGAAGACTTTTTAAATTGATTACGTGAAGCGACCGACTTGAAAAGTCGTCGAATCGACAGTCGCCTCTGACCCTATGGAAATCCTACCAAGATTGCAGTCACCCATCATAAGACGGTAAACGGCGAAACCCGCTTTAAAATTGCTTCACCGGTTAAGAATATAGCGGGTGAAAGGTTTACACACGCAAAGAGTAAATCTAACTACTTTGTAATGGGAAATCGGGACTATCACTAAAATAGTTAATTTAAATTGAAAAAATAGTCAATTAAACTATAAAATAGAAAATTTTACTACTAAGTAGTAAAATTTCATATAAAAATGGTCTGTTTTGACTATTTTTATGATTGAAATTAACTATTTTAGTAATAGTCACGATTTCCCATTATAAAATAGTAAAATTTACTATCTTTTCTCTGTGTACAGGCAAGGGGAAGGGAATCTACACTTTCCTTGGGGAAGGTATTACCCAATGGCCCAAAACGTGATTGCTCCAATAGTTCAGCGAATAGCTGAAGAGGAGTTCACTGGCGACGGGGGAGGGTATTATTTTAGTTGGCGAAAACTTTTTTTGGGGGACAATTTACTCATTTACTCACTGGTAGAAACCGAGAGGAGGGGGGGGGGGGGGGGTTCAAAGCTAGTATGATTTAACACTAGATCGCCCAAGGAAGTATAAGTATAACACATATATATACCGGAAATGAAGGAGGGGGGAGGTAACTACAATTATTAATAAACGCATTTATATGTTGTACAAAAAGTCACAAAATTCTAACAAATTGTGTCATTATATACATAATTGTTTTTGTGATTGAAATTAAAAAGCAGTCAAAATAACTTGCTTGGGCAATCTAGTGTTAATAGTATGTAAATTTTTAAGTTAATTTTCAGCGTAATTAAAGAACTGACACCTAACAGATTTGGCTCTTACACCGTGTCTTCACTTGGGATTTTTCATCGCAGAGATTTTATGATTGACCAATCAAAGCCCGAGTTGACGGGCATCAACTCGAGCTCTGATTGGTCAATCAAAAATCTCTGCGATGAAAAATCCCAAGTGAAGACACGGTGTTACTAAAATCTCACCCCCCCCCCCCCCCATCCCCACCAAGAAAAACTGCCCCTGGTTTATAAATATATTTCGATTTTTAAAATTCGTACCAAAATTTCTAACCTCTCCGTTTGGGATTTTCAATAAATTTTAATTGATTGACACAAAAAACAAAAAAAAAGGACAAAACTCTTATGGAGGTCTCGACTAAGGGATAAAAGGAGGGGCTGAAATACAGAGAAAAACAAATTATTTTCAATATTTCCACGTGGAATATTTTTTATGCTCTTTTTCCCGACTAGCAGACATTTTGCCGGTCGCGTTCGCCAATTTCGTATAAACACCTCCACCCCCGTATTCCTTCCCCCCCCCCCCCCCCATCCACCTCCCACCACAAAAACATTCCTCTTCACAAAATGTGTTGTTCTTCTGTTTGCACTTGGTATGCTTGCCTTCTGATTTGTTGGCGTGTCGTGCATGCGAGTAATTAAAAAAAAAGGGCTACCATAGGTAAAAATAAAAAAATAGAGAGTGAAAAACAACAACAAAACACACGAAAAAAAATTGTGAAATGAAAACGAAGAAACGTGAATACAGACTAAAATCTCGTCCTCCCAACCGGGATGAATTTCGCCGCGCGTAGAAACCAGGGGGAACTTCCGTGCAAAAAGGGCATCCAAGAGACATCATGCCGAGCGCAAATGAAAAAAGAATAAACAAATCGTCGTTTCCCAACAAAATAGGAAAAGAAATATTTAAAAAAAAACAGCAGCAACAACAACAACAACAACGGGAAAAAGTTGATATTAATAAATGAAAATCGTCGTCGAGTATAGAAATGTCCCTTTTTCCATATTATAACAAAACCTCCTGGAAGAAGAAAAAAAAACAAACAACAAAAAACCGGGGATAGAAAGAATCGTCAAAAAGTGCTCGTAAAATATGTGAAATGTTTTATAATTTAAGAGTTGTATTTTTTTCAATTCATTTAATGCTTGTTTTTCCTTGATTTGAGTTTTTTTTTTCTTTTTTTTTTGTAATTTGCATAGCGAGCGCGTTTTAAAAAGAAGAAGAAAAAAAATTGTACACATTCAGACAATTATTGGAAAATTGTTCCAATGAACTCTGCATACGGCACTAAATTATAATAAACTAAAAGTTTGAGTAGAACATAACCTTGCAAAACAAAATTGATTTGGTTATGAATTAAATAGCATAAAGTCTGTGCTTTTCTTTCAAGTTTTTTCTCGTTACAAATTGGTTTTCAAAAATTAACAAGAAGACAATAAATTCTAGCATTCGGATTCGGATTAACTTTACCCCCCTCCTTACTCTCCCTACCTTCCGGGCAACTTTTTTGTCCATCAATATTACAGCTGGACCCATGATGATTATCTGTGCCAAATTTCAGGCCGATCCGCTCGGTAGTTTTCTCCCGAAAGAGTAACATATGGCGAAAACCAAGCTTCGGATTCACTTAACCCTCTCCCCTTACTCCTCCACCACTCAAACTTCTTTCCAATAGGCCTATGCTGGGGCAAGGCCTACAACGAACATTTAAGCCAAATTTCAGATCAATCGGTGCAGCCGTTTTTACGTGATAGTGGAACAGACAGAAAGACAGACACCAACTCATTTTTAAAAACTTTTATTTCGCTTGCCTTCGCATTTGTTTGGCTGTGTGTCTATTTGTCTGTCAGGGTCAAATTTTGCAATCCAATTTTGACCCACTTCCGCTCATCCATTTGACCTCAATTTTTGCACACTCTGAGTCTGGCATTCAGAAATCTCTAAGGATAATGGAAAGCCCTGCTAAGATAATATGATTATACTTTTGTTTTTGGATTTTTAATCATGATAACCAAATACGAAATGACTAAAAAAGATTAAATTAAATTTAAAAAAATGTGGAGAAAAGAATTTTAAAAAATGCCCTTAAAAGGAAAAAGTATTTTTTTGGGCGCTGTGCATCAAATTATTTCAAATTCCAATTGCAATTTTTTTTTCCTTTTTAGTGATTTTTTTTTTGAAATAACAGCTTTTTATATAGTAGTATGATGTAGACGGCCTAACCAAGTGGCTTCCTTACCAACCGAATTATTCCAGCTCACCCCTGCTTTAATGTGGTTTTAGAGACTGTCCCTAAAATACGTCACGCTAAGTATTGTCTTTCTGAATCCCCCTGACCTCTCTTCGTCACGCTTTTTCGCGATTTTTCGCGAGTGTAAAGTTCAGTACCTACCGTCGCCGTTACACTACCGCAAATTTCCACTCCCCTCTCCCCACCCCCCTCCCTCCACCCACCGTAAAAGTGAGACGTTTTTTATGAGCCAACAAAATATTTATTTTCAATTTAGTCCATCAGATTTTGAACCGCACCATCTAAACGTACCGGTCCACATGAGAGTAATTGCCGGCGAGAACCTCTCGAGATTTCTCGATAGCAGCTACTCGCAAATGGACACATCTCTGAGAGTCGCTCGCAAAAACTCGCGAGCTAGTCATATACGAATTGCGTTTGAATTTCGCTAGTAGCTCTCGAGAACTCGCCAAAGCAAGATGTCAAAAAAATCAAGATATTGCTTCTCTCATTTTTGTAGTTTTTTTTTTGACGACAACCGGTCCGATAATTTTTATTAAAAACTCTATTTCCAAACTTGTTACCCTTCAAAAATTTCTAAATTGTTGCGAGTTTTCAATTTGCAATTCTCATATTAGATTTTTCTCGGCACCCAAAAGATTTCTCCTTTGAATCCAGGACTTGATCCTTTTTAAAAGCTTTTATTTAGCTTGCCTTCGTGTCTGTTTGTCTGTCTGTCTGTTTGCCTGTCTGTCTGTCTGTCTGTCAGATCAAATCTTGCAACCCAATTTTGACCCACTTCCACTTGTCCGATTGACTTGAAATTTTGCACTTATATAAGTCCGATGACAATACAATATTTTCACTACTTCGTCCTTGTAAGGATAACGGAAGGTCCTGTAAGGATAACGTGATTATCCTTTTCTCCAAATTTTCCGGAAAAAAATCTATTCTGGGGGTTTTTGGGGTCGCTGAATCCGAATCTGTCATTAAAAAGTCAGTAAGGATAACGGAAGGTCCTGTAAGGATAACGTGATTATCCCTTTCTCCGAATTTTCCGGAAAAAAATCTATTCTGGGGGTTTTTGGGGTCGCTGAATACGATTCTCAAGTTAAAAAGCCTGTAAGGACATCTCAAATGTAAGGATATATATTCGAAGACTAAAAAGAACAAAATAAAAAAAAATTAAAAAAAAAATTTTAAAAAAAAGCTTTTATTAAAAAAGAATGCACTAAAAAGAAAAAAATAATTTTCTGGACGCTGTGTATCACAAATATAAAAGCTTTTCAAAAGCGAGATAAAGCATAAAACAATAAAATAAAAATTTATCTCGCTTTTAAAAAGCTTTTATATTTGTGATACACAGCGTCCAGAAAATTATTTTTTTCTTTTTAGTGCATTCTTTTTTAATAAAAGCTTTTTTTTAAAAATTTTTTTTTTTAGCTGATTTTGTTTGTCTATTATTATTAATTTGGATAATCACAGCTGCTGCAACCTTCCTGTAGTGCGATGACGTTTCGATTACTTTCCACTTTCGGTCGTGCATCACTCTCAAATGGACAGGGTCTGGAGAGTTCTCGCGAAAGTGTTTTCCGCTAGAAACTCGCCGAGAGCTTGCGATAGAAAAATCGCCGAAATTAACTCTCAAATGGACAACCTCCTGCGAGTAACTCTCGAGAGTTTTTCAGAGTTACTCGCGTATTTACTCTCATATGGACCGGCACTTTTACAGTCGAGTTTTTGAGCGCAACGGCGAACTAGGTTTACCGAATTTCTTTACTCGGCTTGAAAATGTGAACATTGTTGATTTTCTTTGATATGATGGAAATTTTTCACCATTATCTCCTGTCTGATGCATTTTGGACCAACATATGTGTATAATCACGGACCAAACTTGTAGTAAATTAACAGAGATTTTTTGATTAACAAAACAGTTAACGAATCTTAATTCGTTTTGCACGTCTGATTTTATTAGGGGCTCAAAAATACTGGTTTTCCTATTTAACCTTTGCACGGCCCTGATTTCCCATATTACCATCCATCAAATGGGAGAACTTTACCAGAAAATTCGGCAATAATAATAATTTCTTCTCCCGTATTTATGACAAGAAATCTTGTTCAAAAGTACAAAAACTGTCAGACTATGGACTGACTCTAGCGGGGGGAAAACCCTTGAAATCATGTTAAAATTATGTTTCTGCGTTTTTCCTATTCTAACAACGTCTTGTGAACAATCCGGAGTTAATCCCGTTTAGCAAACAAACTCATAACTAGTAATAATGAAATTATCAATAACACTATGGAAAAAATGCGCATAAAACCCTAACAGATGAGCAGAGGAGGGGTGGGAATGATGCGCATTGTAAAATTGTTAAATGGCAAAATGAAATTTAATACGCGTATCCCCCCTTACAACTACGAGAGATCATGTCAATAAATGGGGTTGGAAGTAAATTCTCCAGAACAAAATGGTTTTAGTGCATTTAAGCGTAAACAATACGCACTCAGTTATCAGATTTGCTACTTTTTTCCATATATTTTCAAAGTTTGTTCTTTTTTCATCAATTCCATTGTTTGTACATTATTTTTTTTTTCGTCGGAACAGATTTTCTCCAACCATAAACAATTTTCCAGCTTACCGTAGCAGATTAAAACGTATCCAATGTAGGCACAACTCGTGGCTTTCTTATGCGAAACTCATGTTGCGTGTGCAAATTTTTTGACTGTGAATTTTTATACTCTATATGAGGAGCATATAGGAGTATATTAGATTTTCTATACCGGTTCTAACGCAGCAAACCAATCGCCGGACAAGAAAACGAACCACACCAGGATGTTTGGGATTTGTCCGTCTATCTGTCCATCTGTTTCACTCCCCGTCTGTCTTCCATGGCCGTCTGTCTGTCAGTCTCTTTCTCCATGCGTCTGTCAGCCCGTGAACACCATAACTTTCGTAAGGATTAAGTTAGAGACTTGACATTTTGTACAGTTGCTGCGGTTCTAGTAAATAGCAAGCGAAAATTCAATTTTCCTGCGAGACACCTCCGCCTCACTGCACCGCCAACCATAAAACTGACAACAGTTTCTTAATCAGAGGCCATAAAAACCTCCCTGTACCAAATTTCAGCAAAATCAGAGACGTGTCAAAAAATTGAAAAAATCGCAAGGGGGACCCCTTCACTTTTTTTAAGGACGAAAAATTCAAGTCCTCCGATTTAGAGGTTATCGAGGACGGAGAATCGATATCCGGTGTCCTTTTTGAGGGGGGCGGTGGGGTTTTGGCGGTACGAGGACGAGGTCCTTGAAAAATCCTTTTTTCCCCAAAAAGGACACCGGATATCGATTCCTCGTCCCCGAAAACTGTTAGATCCCAAATTTTATGAAAATCCTTTTAGCCGTTTCCGAGATAAAAGGATTCAATTTTTAGGCATTTAACATTTGAATAATCCTTTGTCCCTCGCGTAATTTTTGGCCTATCGACTCGCGGTTAACGGTTTTTGATAGATAAAAGGATCCTAAAGAATGTGTAATTTTTGGTTTCCCTGCAACCGAAGTACTTTTTGTAAATAAACAATTTTTTCTTGAGACTTGAAATTTTCTTGAGATTTTTTGTCAAAAATTTAAAAAATGAAATTTTGAAAAAAAAATGCTACAAAATGTTGGAAAATGGTCACACGATACAAAATTCCAATAAATTTTTCCATTTCTAATTTATTCAGTTCTGGTTTTTCCAATGATTGTGAAGTGGCATCGGCAACAAAAAAGCACTGGCAGTAAATCATTACTTCAACCTCTCCCCCCTCCCTCCCCCCTCCCCCCCCTCCCCCCACCCCCCTACACCCTCCACCCTCCCCCTCGTCTGTTGATCCTTCTGCTAATGCCTCGCCTAATCCTGTAAGAATTCGATTGAAAAGGGTTGAGAGTAATTCGGTATTCTTGCTGTGATTTAAAACATGATTTACATAACCGTTCATACATCAAGATCCAATCCTGGATCTCGAAAATGGGGAAAAATGTGTTGCATAAGTGTCGCCGCAACCAATTTGCAACTCCATATATTTTGCAACCATAAAGTTGTCGTCGCACAACCAATATGAGACCATTTTTGGTTACTTGGGAAATTTTCCACCATGTATAATAATTGAAGTCCAACCACAAGCACCTGCCCAAAGTAAAGACCTAAAGGGCTGTAGAAAATCTAAGGATTTTTTTTCCAATGCAAATAAATGCGTTTTATTGCGGGGAAAACCACCGGACAACAGGAGGGTTTGGAAATCGATCGAAAACGTTAAAACCAAGCAAAAATGCGAAACAAATTTAAATGAAATGACAACACAATAATAACAACAACAAAAAACATATGAAAAGCTTCAATGAAATCCAATTACGAACATGCGTAATTACTAAACGAATGAAAAATAAAACCACAGATGGATGGAGATGCAATCGACGGTACATAAATGGGCATAAGAGCGACTTAAGAAGGGGAGGGGGGGTTGGTTTCAACTGATATTCCCTATCACTCAGTGGTGGTGCGCTTTGTATAGCCATAGTGGGTAATCCGGGCGGATGGAATGTCCAGCGGAAATTTGAAACTGTTCCGAAAGAAAAAAAAGCAGGATTGTGAGAAGGGTGGAGGAGGGGTTATTTATTAGATTGTATTTAACACCTGAATGCAATTGAAGTGAATTTCATCATTTCAGGTGAGGCATATCTGAAAGTATAGAAAAGCCTTTGGAAAATTTTTGCGTTTATTCGATCGTGTCATCGGAAACATCAGGGATTTTTTCATAGCTTTTTTTTGTTTCTCCCAAGGAACAAATCAGGGAAAAAATCAGAAAAAGTTCAGGGCATAAAAAGGGTTTGAAAAAAAAATCCTTACGGGATGTCTATAATTAACGAACCCTGTTTAAGGGAGGGGGGTCTGCTGGCGGTAGTAAACTCCATACAAGTAAATTTTATACGGTAGTATGGCGGTAGTACAAAAAATCGCAAAAAATGTAACTAAAATAAGTTCCGGGGTTTCCCACCGGATTAATTCCGAGGCCTTTTTTACACAGGAAAATTAATTCTGAGGCTTTTCGAGCAGGAAAATTAATTCTGAGGGTTTTTCGAGCAGGAAAATCAGCTCAGATACCAAGAAAAATTTCCCTGCATAGAAAATGATTCGAAAATTCAAATATTTAAAATCAATATTATTTTCTTATTGTTGGCTGTAGGATTTAATAATAAAAAAACCAAATATATGCATTGTTAAATAGAAAATTGCTTAAGATTTTTTTTTGTACGAAGAAAAACGAGAGAGACAATTTCTTTTGAAAAAATTCTTCAAGCATCTTGGTATTTTGTTCGAGTTCTTATACTAAAACTACATTTCCGATAAATTTGACTCTGAAAAATTACTAAAAAATGTGGGGCGGAATGTCAAGGCTCTCAATTGGCAGTGAGAATGTATTTTGGACTCCGCCTCAAGCCCCCGTCAGCTCCCTTAAAACTAGAGTGAACAAACGTCCCCGACAGTTCCGCATTTAGGCATGATGTCCCGGCGTCCCGGAAACTAAACTCTCCTCCCGGAATTATGCGAAAAAATTACTTCGAAAACCACAAATTTCCACTTACGGCAAAGTTTCCTTTCAGATGACTCGCTTTAATACATTTTTCACAAAAAAAAAAAACGAATTTAATTCACTAATTTTTTATAGCCGGATTTTTGATTCTGGAAGTTTTTCCTCCGGTGTAATTTTTGTTGTAGTTGTAAAACTTGAAATACCCACAAAACTTTTTATAATCACAAACAAAAATCAAAACTACCTCCAAAAATCGAGTTTTCTAAAATTTCACAATTAAACATTTCGCTGCACTTCCCTTCCCGACCGCTACCCACCGGTAATTTGTCCGGAAGTTACACAAAAAAAAAATTCTTCCTACGTAACACCAAAAAACCATTTAGGTTAGAAGTAAAAAATTCAATGTGTCACAAAAATAATAAGCGAATAATCGCTAACTAAAAAAAATGCAAAAAACCCATAAAAAATTGCAGGTTACTGACCTTTTATCCAGTCTCCTTTACTGGGCATTCCATGCATTTTCCGGTTTCCCCTTGAATTTGGTTTATTTCACTTCACTTTTGTTCTTATTTTAATTTTCCCACTTAATTTAATCGGTTCAGTATTTTATCCTTTCCGTTTTGTTTCCGTTGCACTGAACTAACCGACAAGTTCACTTTTGTTAAACCGAATGCGTGTCTGGCTGCGCGCGCCATCTTGCTATAAAGAATATCCCCAAAAAAAATTAGTGTGGCCACAAGCAACTTTTTTTTTATTTTTATAAATATTTAAAAAAATTTCATTATTTTGTAAATGTTTTATAAAATGTTTGATATTCGTTTTTACTAATAATCTATTGGCTAAATTAATCTTATTACGCTTAGTCGAAACCAGCGTCCTGTAGAAATGTGACGTCGGAACTAAACTCCATACCAAAAATCGCACAAAAAAAAACATGAAGAAGAAGAGAGGGGCGGTTTGGAGGGGTTTTGAAAGACCGAAAATTAGCATGACTTATTTAATTGACAAATTTTACTAGCCACTAAAAGTTTAACATAAAAGTAAAATTTTACATTTTTATCAATAAGTTAATGGGTTTTTACAGTAATTTTTTCAATGCCTAGAGTGGAAATTAGGCTAATTGTCAGCTGCTTATTGGTCAGCAACTAGCCTACTAGTAGCTTTTTGCAGTTGATATTACCAGCGCACAGAATTAAAGCTGGTAAAAATATTAAAACGCAATTTTATAGTCTGAAATTTAATAATTCCGTAGACACTCATATTGTTTATAAATTTTTATAAATTTTAATGTTTGCCTATCACTAAATTCACTCGCTGTCGTCATTTTATATGACACGCCAGCACGAATTACTGACAGTTTTCAAACTCAAACTAGTGCCAAAACCAGCTGGAAATATACTGAGATGTGGTCTTCCCAGCTAATGTTGACTAGCGGATGGCAATTAGCCTTCCCAGTGAACAAAAAATGTCTTATTAAGGCATTATAAAGGCATTATCTTAACCCTTTGCGGACGGAGGGAATTTTTTGTTAAGGAATTCAAATTGGATATAATTTTCAATACAAAATAGGCTTACAAAACACATATTTATTGAAAAAAAAAATTATTTATTGATACTTTTCACAGATATAGGTGGTTCCATCACGCTACCACTAGGAACCTAGAACAATTTATTTTTCGTGAAATTTAATAAAACAATTTTCCTTATTTGAAAGGCATAATCCAACGTTGCATGTTTTGCAGTGCCATCTGGTCCTGCGGGGTTTAGCCTTGGTGCTACAGTTAGTGCATCTAACTTTGGTTCCATGTTCGGGCATATGAAGAGCTTTGTCGATTCTTTTCTCCAAGGGAACATTTTTTTTAAAACGGTTTACCCGGTTCTCGACACTAGCCAATGTTTGTCTATGTGACACAACGAACGTTCTGGGTCCATTTTATATTTTCGCTGGGTATTAAATATGTTTGTAGCGGTAATTCATCTTCAGATTCCCAGTCACTGTCATGGTTTGCAGCCCCCATTTGATGCATGTCTTCATCCTCGAAAACGTCCAATTTTTCTAATTCAAATTCGTCTTCACTGTCGGAAACATCTGATCCATCCGATGGAAATTCATCCAAAAGCGCATATACCTCATCGCTTGTCATTTTCATCAAATTAATTTTTTTATTCATTGCGAAAATTCTGAAAAAAGAAAAAATAACGGCCTGGTAGGACCTTTATGGAACCACCTAACAAAATCCGAAAAAATATAATAATCTTATATTTTTCTACTCAACACTTGAACTATAGTGTAATTAATGTTTTTGATTTGTAATAAAAGTATTACTTACTCAGTATTTTAAATATACCACCACTTTTATTATTATTTTCTGCAGCCGATCCACATTCGCCAAACGTCACAATGAAATGATCAATTCACGCTCAAAAAAATTACATCACGCTCGAATCGCATACTCAAGTTCAAACATGCATATTTCATGACTCACTACGGTTGATGGTTCTGACCTACGCTTTCTAGGCCGCTCTAGAAAAATTCTTATATGGGTGGTTCCAGAGTGGAACTACTAGGGCCTAAAGGGTTAATGCATTATCTTTACCTTATTGTTGCCTTATTTTGTATAGGCCATTTCGGCTTATATAAGGCCTTACAACTAAGGCAACATTAATAGTAGATGTTTTTGCCCCGATGATGGCGCTGATTGCTTAGATGGTAAAAATTTCTTTATTAAAACGGTCTTTAAGCCTTAATCTATTACTTTTTCTATAAAAATATTTACCGAGTCGTTTAAATTCTCCTGATAGCCAACACAAAACTTCAACAAAAAATAACTTTTTTAGTTCACTTTTCCAACACACGCATAAAAGGCGCGTTTTTCCTGAGATGAACTTCCATCTCATTTTAATTTGGAGGCTTTTATATTATTTGTCTCATGTCTTAAAGACACCTTAGCGATAATGCCTTAATAATTTTTCACTGGGTTATGTGAACTAGGCATAAAAACTCGATTTATTATAAAATCCGCCAAACGGGACACTCATAAAAGGATTAAATTTTAGTTAGCTTACTGGAAGTCGTATGTCTGACGTAATTGAAATTCAACATTAATTGCTAAGATACTTTCGTTGATGCAAACGGCTTCTGAGGCATTTGCGAGCAGGAAAATCAATTCCGAGGCCTTTCTTTAGCGGCAAAATAATTCTGAAATTTTTCTGAGCAGGAAAATTAATTCTGAGACTGTTCCGAACAGGAAAATCAATTCCAAGGTCTTTCTTTAGCAGGAAAATTAATTCTGAAATTCTGAGGCCTTTCTTTAGCATGAAAATTAATTCGGAAATTCAATTTTGAGGCTTTTCCGAACAGGAACATCAATTCCGAGGTCTTTCTTTAGCAGGAAAATTAATTCTGAGGCCTTTCTTTAGCAGGAAAATTAATTCTGAGACTGTTTCAAACAGGAAAATCAATTCCGAGGCCTTTCTTTAGCAAGAAAATTAATTCTGAGGCTTTTCGAGCAGGAAAATTAATTCTGAGGGTTTTCCGAGCAAGAAAATCAGCTCAGAGGCCTTTTCTAATACCAAAAAACATTTTCTCTGCATAGAAAATGATTCGAAAATTCAAATATTTAAAACTGCTAAAATCAATATTATTTTCTTATCGCTGTAGGGAAAGAAATTACAAAAAACCAAATATACGCACAGTAAAAATTTTGTGCATGAGCGTGAGTTTTGTTAAATGGAAAATTGCTCAAGATTTTTTTTTTTTTTGTAGAAAGAAAATCGAGAGAGTAAATCTCTAATGAAAAAATTCTTCAAACGCCTTTTATTTCGCTTGAGTTCACCTCTGGCTTCTTCTATTTATTCCTTTTTTTTTTTGATTTATTTCCATTTTTTCCCTTTTTAATCCAACGATAATATAAAAGTGGTGGAGCAGGGGACAGGGAGGCCGGAAGGAGTTGGGACCGAAAAATATTTTAACTATTTTTGGCCGGTTTGACTTTGGTCGATTTTATCCGAGAAAATCAAACAAAATATTGGAAAACTGCGATCTGGACCTGTTGCGCGTTATTTCCCCCAATTGTCTCCTTCCCCCGTCATCTTGCTGAAGATCTTGGTGGTATTTTCCACCGCATCGGAACAAAAAGGAGTAGTCTTGAAAGTTTTTCACAAACTTTAAATAAAAATCCTCACAAATAAAAGCCGAATTCATAAAAAAAGAGAAAATCTCACAGTGAAACCTGTACAAACCGGACGCTATCTAAGCCGGAAACCTGTCTAATAGCCGTATCTCACTAGCGATTACTTTTGCGATTGAGGCTACGATTGGCCTTTTCGACCAATAAGAGCACAGCTGGCTACGATTGCGGCTACGCTTCCCAGTTTAGACTTGAGTCTAATTGGTCCAAAAATACCAATCGTAGCCTCAATCGCAAAAGTTATCGCTAGTGTGATACGGCTAATAAGCCCAATTCAGACTAACGATTGCGATTACGATTGAGCTTCCCTGACCAATGAGTTCAAAGTTTTCATGTATTTATCGTTGAAAGCTTGGATCTCATTGGTCGAGAAGCCTCAATCTGTATCGCAATCGTCTGAATTGGGCTTAAGCCGGACAAATTCCTTACTCTCGTATGAGTTCGACTTATACAGGTTTGACTGTGTAAACTTTTCGGTTTTTCATCCCCAATTTACCGGGAAAATTCAAATAAAATGTGAATTTAATGCGTTTGATGTCCAGTTGGAAAAGTTTCCGCTGAAAAAAAGGACACCAAGCTTGCTGTTTGCCGCTTACGAACCCTTCCACCTCTACTCTATCGCAAAATGGAATAACTTAAGCAAAACATTAAAATAATAAAAAGGAAAACTTCGAGGTGGTCTGTCGGTCGACGAGTGGGGTGCATTCGTGGGTTTTTCTGGACCTTTAAGTTTGTCTTTGTCTTGCGTAGCTTTGAAAAAAAAACTCTCCAAAAGAAAATCAAATGATTTTTTTTAGGCATGAGCTAACAAGTGGAAGAGGAAAAGAGGGATTCGGGTGGCAGAGATGTTAGGATTTAGCGGCTGCTTCACAGGGAAGTTCAAAACAAAAAAGCGAAAACGAAAACCTCTTCGGTTGAATTTTTCCCAGCGACGATGACGACGTTTTGGGATTTCAGATTTCACAAGGGATGATAGTTAGTAGGAGAAAGGGAGGGTTTGATATGGAAAGAAAATTCTAATCGTTTTTATCTCTTCAAACAAATCGTTTGTGTGCTCAGTCTTTTGTAACAAATCGGCAACATGTGCGTAAGGCCGTACGCAATTCGGTCTTTTTTTTTTTTGTTATATTCAAGTTTGCCATTCTCGCCTCCTTTCTCCATATCTGTTCAGCCTTGGGTTTAGCCCCTCATCTGCCCACCGAAGTGAAAACCCGGAAAGAAACTCCCAACCTTGCCCAGGAAACCCCCAACCACTTTAATCTTTTCGGCACGAAGATTCCTCCTTGGCCATTCATTCACATTCTTTGATAAAAATTTCATACTATAGTATTTCATACCACACCTTCCCTCCCTCTCTCCAGCAATCCCCCGCGTTTCCTGTTCTTCTTGTGCGCATCTTTACCCCCGTTTCCGGTTCGTTAAGCACTTGACATCATGCGCCGCTAACGACGATTAGATGCAAAATAATGAAAGCGTGTTGCATTTTTTTTTTTAAATGAAAAACCGGAAAACTTATCCGCACTTC
Source organism: Chrysopilus asiliformis (assembly GCA_964034945.1). Taxonomy (NCBI): domain Eukaryota; kingdom Metazoa; phylum Arthropoda; class Insecta; order Diptera; family Rhagionidae; genus Chrysopilus; species Chrysopilus asiliformis. Next base: position 7,770,776 of record OZ035964.1, read on the forward strand.
ATAAATTGGTATTATAGGGTTTTGTATGAAGAATAGATGCGGAAAGTCGTAGAGTTTTCTTCGAGGGACAAGAGAAAGAGGGAAAGCCAGTTAACAAACACTCAGAGAAAAAATTTGTCGTATGGATCAAATCATTGTTAAATCAACAAAATTTTTGTTGAAACCACAAGAAAATTCTCAACTGAGACAAATATTATTGGAGAGAAATCCTTGTTTAACAATAAAAATGTTATTTTAACAAAAATAAACTTACAAATGATGTTTTGCTAAATCAATAAAACAATAGTGAAATATCTAATTCGTCAAAATGCCAAAAAAATTGTTATATTTAAAAAAATTTCATTTTCCAAATAATTATTTTATCAAATTAACAAAATAAATACTCCACATGATAGATTAAATGTTTGTTTTTTGAAAAATAAAATGTTTTTGTGACTGACAAGCCTGCAACACAAACAGAACACGAAAATAAAATGTTTATTTAAAAAAAAATCCATTTGTATAGCATCGGGGGAAAGGAGTAATCCGATTGTATTTTGATATATGGAACGGTTATGTAAAATCATATTCTAAACAGATTCTGCCTTTAATAAATTTTTCAATATGGCTCAGCGTTTTCGAGAAAATTGCAATAAACTTTTTCGTTTGTATGGTGGCGGGGGGAAGGAATTGTCCAATTTTGCCTGTTCAAGAACCATTTACGAAAAACATAACTATACAAAATTTCATGTCTCTAGCTCAATTCTTTCGAAAGTTATGGAGCTCTCGGACAGACGGACGAATAGACAGACAGATGGATAGACAGATGGACAGATAGAAAGACAGACGGACAGACAGACAGACAGACTGAGGGACATGCGGAAATCAAAATCTGTAGTCATCCAAAACAACCTGGTGCAGTTCATTTTTCTGTCCGACGATTTGGTTCGATGCGTTACAAACGGTATACTAAATGTAATGTACTCCTATATGATGTTTCATATAGAGTATAAAAATGTGCAATTGAAAGCAGCAATTGTTAATTTATACGACAAAAGTGGATGTCAATGCTCAAAATTAGCAGTGAGAATGTATTTTGGACTCCGCCTCAAGCCCCCGTCAGCTCTCTTAAGCCTAGAGTGAACAAACGTCCCCGACAGTTCCGGATTTACGCATGATGTCCCGGCGTCCCGGAAACTAAACTCTCCTCCCGGAATTATGCGAAAAAATTACTTCGAAAACCAAAAATTTCCACTTACGGCAAAGTTTCCTTTTAGATGACTCGCTTTAATACATTTTTCACAAAAAAAATCGAATTTAATTCACTAGTTTTCATAGCCGGATTTTTGTTTCTGGAAGTTTTTCCTCCGGTGCAATTTTTGTTGTGGTTGCAAAACTTGAAATACCCACAAAACTTTTTATAATCACAAACAAAAATCAAAACTACCTCCAAAAATCGAGTTGTCTAAAATTTCACAATTAAATATTTCGCTGCACTTCCCTTCCCGACCGCTCTCCACCGGTAATCTGACCGGAAGTCACACAAAAAAAATTCTTCCTACGTAACACCAAAAAACCATTTAGGTTAAAAGTAAAAAATTCAATGTGTCACAAAAATAATAAGCGAATAATCGCAAACTAAGAAAAATGCAAAAAACCCACAAATAATTGCAGGTTACTGACCTTTTATCCCGTCTCCTTTACTGGTCATTCCATGCATTTTCCGGTTTTCCCTTGAATTTTTTTTTTTTTTTTTCAATTCAATTCAATTTATTATCATATAAGGCAAATTGCCTTTTTATACAGGTTGTACACAATTTTGACTTAACTAAATACAATATAAGTATTAATAAGAAGCTTATACAAATATACAATATAAAGCTCAAGGAAATTAAGAAAGTTAAATATTTTAACAATTCGATTCAGTTCAAAATAATTTCTTATCTTATAAGGTAATCAAAAGCTAAAAGGAATCTATATAATTCAAAACAGATAACTAATAAATACAATATTTACTTGGCTAGGACCATAAATGGCAAAGATCAAATAAATCAATGTATATTATAAAAATAATATAGCATATTAAGTATAAAAGTTAATATAAAAAAGAAAAAGAAAGTCGATTTAACGCAAGCCATAAGAATGAAAATAAACAAAATAAAATATATATATAAAAAAATAAAAAAAAAGAAATAGACAAATCGTCAAAAAAAATACTGGAGCTATAATAAGCTCATAAGGATACAAAGAAAGCCTGTGCCCCCACACAAACCAATTCCAAGAGAGAAAAAAAAGTATGAAAATCAGAAAAATGAAATCAAGAAAACCGAAATTAAGTCTATTGGAGAGGAATCACCTAGAAAAAGATGTCAAGCAATGGAGAATATCACAAGGGCTAAGCAGAAAAATTTCCATAATCCAAATACACCCAAGACTAACCAACAACAGATGTAGAACCCACAGATTCAGGTGGACGAGCCAACTCAAAAAAACACTTTTTCTTAAAAAGATTTACATTTCTAAGTGAACGAAGTTCCATTGGAAGGGAGTTCCAAAGTCTGGCCGCTCTCACATAAAAGGACAACTCCATTATTTTGTGTGAATGACGGGGAATTGAAATGAGTTTGACCCGTCGAGAAGTCAGAAAATTAATGTTTTTAAGCAGATAGGAAGGTAAACTAGTCAACAAAATCTTATAAAGGAAAACCAATGAACGATAGTTAAAAAACGCTTTCAGATCGCAACCTAGAAATTCCAAGACATAGGAAGAAATATGGTCAAACTTGCGGATTCCGTAAACAAAACGGACAACGGAGTTGAGGCATTTTTTTAAACGCTGAAAATTCTCAATAGAGCAACCGGAATAAACCTCACAGCCATAACTGAAAAAAGGTACAATTAGAGAAAGGGCAAGTCTTTTCCTTATGATCAGCGGCAGACGGACATTCAAGGAATTTAGCCTACGCAGAACCCCTATAGATTTAGAAATGATGGAACTGATATGGTCATTCCAAGTTAAAGATTCATCAATAATGAAACCAAGGTTTTTTACTTTAGTACTATAAGGAATAGGTAAATCACCCAAAAATACCTCAGGCAGTAGCCCCGATATAGATTTCCTACTAATTTGGTTTATTTCACTTCACTTTTGTTCTTATTTTAATTTTCCCACTTAATTTAATCGGTTCAGTATTTTTTCCTTTCCGTTTTGCTTCCGTTGCACTGAACTAACCGACAAGTTCACTTTTGTTAAACCGAATGCGTGTCTGGCTGCGCGCGCCATCTTGCTATAAAGAATATCCCCAAAAAAATTAGTGTGGCCACAAGCAACTTTTTTTTTATTTTTTAAATATTAATAAAATTGTCGCTATTTTGTGATTGTTTTAGAAAATGTTTTATATTCGTTTTTACTAATAATCTATTGGCTAAATTAATTTTATTGCGCTTAGTCGAAACCAGCGTCCTGTAGAAATGTGACGTCGGAACTAAACTCCATACCAAAAATCGCAACATGAAGAAGAAGAGAGGGGCGGTTTGGAGGGGTTTTGAAAGGCCGAAAATTAGCATGACTTATTTAATTGACAAATTTTACTAGCCACTAAAAGTTTAACATAAAAGTAAAATTTTACATTTTTATCAATAAGTTAATGGGTTTTTATAGCAATTTTTTCAATGCCTAGTGAAAATTAGGCTGGTTGTCAGCTGCTTATTGGTCAACAACTAGCCTACTAGTAGATTTTTGCAGTTGATATTACCAGCGCACAGAATTAAAGCTGGTAAAAATATTAAAACGCAATTTTATAGTCTGAAATTTAATAATTCCGTAGACACTCATATTGTTTATAAATTTTTATAAATTTTAATGTTTGCCTATCACTAAATTCACTCGCTGTCGTCATTTTATATGACACGCCAGCACGAATTACTGACAGTTTCCAAACTCAAACTAGTGCCAAAACCAGCTGGAAATATACTGAGATGTGGTCTTCCCAGCTAATGTTGACTAGCGGATGGCAATCAGCCTTAGCTGAACTAGGCATAAAAACTCGATTTATTATAAAATCCGCCAAACGGGACACTCATAAAAGGATTAAATTTTAGTTAGCTTACTGGAAGTCGTATGTCTGACATAATTAAAATTCAACATTAATTGCTAAGATACTTTCGTTGATGCAAGCGGCACGGTATTTAAAATTGTTAAATTACCTGAACGTATGTGTCGTTTTGTAAAATTATGCTTACCCAATAAATGTTAAATAATGGAAAATTATGGCGAAAATTTGAAAATTACCCACGAAATATGAACGCCGCTATAAAATAACAATGAAAATGAAATGACACCCTATAATTTTCAAAGAAATTTCCAACCAAAGTGCGCCGTACGTACGTAGTAGCGATCATGAAGGGGTTATGATGATGGAATCATTTGTGTGTGATGTCGAAACGGTGATAATGCGATATTCACAATCAAAATAGTAATGAAAACGGTTGTTAGTTACATATAATCACCCTTGAATCGCATCGGATCAAATCATCAATTGTCCCCAGGGAGAGCAAACGGTGGTAAATAGTAACAAATTTTCAACGAAATCTAGGGTGATGGGGTGAGTTTTTAATGCATATTTCGATCGAATGATGGTGATTTTTATCACAATAATAAAATCTTTAAATGAGATATTTCAAGCAATAAAGCTTGTTCGATGCGTGCTGTGCGATATGTCAAAATTGTTTATTAAGCGACTAACGAGTGTAGATAAAATGAAATATTTCGATGTAAATAGGCAAAAAAATAAAAAATAAAAAACTTGATGAAATCGCAATAAAATTATCTTAATATCATATGTAGGTAATAACAAATTGAGCAAAACCAACTATCGGTGGGGAGAAGAGACGAAGGACAAAACAACGAACAAAGCATCGAGAACCACATAAACATACCGCACAAAGTGACATATCGTTGACAGATGTCACTGTCAATAGTGACGACACGAAAAGCGACACGACGACGTGCGATAGAGCGCCTGATGATGATGATGGCATGACATGGCATGGCCTGTGTGTCATGTCGCCTATAATCAGTTGTCGTTTCGCTGCTTTAGTTTTTACTTTCTTATACGTAGTATAACAAAGTATTGTATTCATGAAAGATTTCGACCTCTTAATTTTGCCTAAAAACATTTCCCGATCACTCCTGAGTCGATTGGAGCATTTTTACAAAAATGTCTTTCTGTCCGTCTGGCTTTCTGTCTGTCCGTCTGGCTTTCTGTCTGTCCGTCTGGCTGTCAGTCTGTATATCTGCCTATCAGTATGTCTGTCTGTCAGTCTGTATATCTGCCTATCAGTCTGTCTGTCAGTCACAACTAATACAGCTAGAGCCATGAAATTCTACAGGCATATTTGATCCTGGAATTGGACAATCCTGTCAACTTCTGGTGGAAATCCGTTAACTGGAAGTAACCGAAATGGCGGCTTTTTAAAAATCGCAATTCCGTTTTTTGCTATTTACGTCGAAACTACGCATTTTTAAGTAGTATTATGTATGACGGTGGTTGAAAATAATGGAATTTCCTACATTTTTGTCTTTCACAAGAACTTCATATCCCAAGACGTTATCGAGATATGCCGTTATTTAAAAAATATCAGTTTTTTGCCATTATCTCGAAAAATAAAGGGCTTTTGAATGGAAAAGAATAATTTTTGCCGTAATTTTGTTTTTTATTATTATCCATTACCTTTTACCGTCATTGAAATATTTTCACCAAAAGTTTAAAAATAGATTTTTGCGAATTGCTTGCAATCTCATGGTTTAAAAAACAGAATTAAAGCGCGAAAACGCAGATTCTGAATAAGATAGTCATGTGCTGTTCACATCAGATATTTTTGTTCTTCTTGCCGACCATACAGCAAGTCTAGAGTAAAACAGAGTTGGAAAATTGAAGAAAATGGGGTTAGGCTTGCATTCGCCTTGCAGGAAATGGGGATTGGAAGCCGGACCAGTCTTTTTCTGACGGAATATGTAATACGAGATTTTCGATAGACTTGTCTGAAACTATGAGAAACTACTTGGATTTAATGCTTTCCTTCCTTCCTTCCTTCCGTCTTAATTTCTTCCTCTGCCACACCCGCCTTTGATCCTAGCAGGCGTTTCTCTGTAGTCGAGTTTCTCAAAAGGGTTCTATGGTGTTAGGATAAATCAAGAGAAAAATCAAGCATTTCAGGATGCATTCGCCTTCAAAATGTTGTACTTCTCGCATCACTGACCAATGCTTATTTGCTGTTGCGGAAAATGAGGGACGGATAGCGACATATGTATATATTTATATTTACTTTCTTATATAAAGTACGTGTTAATGAAAATAGTATTGTGTTTTGGCAAAATTTCGACCCCTTATTTAAAAAAAAAATCTGATGTGAATAAAATTTACTTTCCTGCACAAATTTGCATTAGAATCCGACGAATAAAATCAAAGCTAACGGTAATTAACCTGTGCTGGGGGCCAACGAACTACGAGTATTATTTAGAGGCATATAAGATAACATAACCTCAAAAATTGGACGTTTTGGCATTTTTTCTTCATACATATACATATAAGGCAACCTCTGTCTTTCTGTTTGTATGTCCGCACTTGGCTCGCTTAGTTTCATAGTAAATCGCGAAAAAAAAAATAAAGTTGTAATTTTTTAAAGGTCGCCGATTTATGCACTTCCGGTTAACGGATTTCCACCAAAAGTTGATAGGATCGTCCCATTCCTTACCCCTCTCCGTTCTCACAACTCACATTGTCCCCGATTGACCCCAAATAACTACACTCAAAAAAATAGTAACCAAAACCTCGTTCCTATTGAAAAAATTTGTTTTGTTGATTCTCAACAAAATTCTTTTGTTAAATTGATAAAATAATTGTTTGAAAAACAAATTTTTGTAAATATAATAATTTTTGTGACTTGGACAAATTAGGCATTGTAAATTTCACAATTGTTTTATTGATTTAACAAAAACATAATTTATAATATCATTTTTGTTAAAATGACAGTTTTTTTTTGTTGAACAAAGATTTCCATAAAAAAAACAGTTTTTTTTTAATAAAATTTTTGTTAATTTAACAGAGATTTGATCCATATGACCAATTTTTTCTCTGTGTGTATGATATAAGAAATTCCTCTGGTGATTGCATGCCATGTAAATTCCATTAGCCAAAGTTTCCTGAGAGTTGGGTGATCTTAAGGACATGAAAAGGAGGAATCAGAAGGATTGAAGGACAACGACATCGATTTAAAATCGGGTATAAAATGGCAAAGTGATTGTTCGATAAGCGCAGAGAGAGTCAAATAAGGATTCGATTTTATTGAGATTCGCCTATCGTCCGTCCTTCATCGTGCCGTGCCGTGCCGTACAATTTGTTGGGATCCGATGGACGAAAGCAGGACACCGGCCGCTCGTTGTGAGATGGGGGAAGAAATTGTCAGCCATGACAGAGGAAAATAACATTTTGCTACAAATAAATGGGAATGGAGCGTTGAAGAAAGAAGAAGAAAACATTAGATGTGAACAGCATTTGACTTTCTTATACAAAATCGACGTTTCTGTGCAATTTACACCAGAACCCGACGAATAAAATATTGATTAATATAAATATGTAATATGAATTTTCATTTTATAAAATCTAAAATATCTCGATAACGGTAAAAGATATTGACTTACGGTAAAAGAAATAAATGTAGAGAATTTTAGTTTATTTTCAATTTTTCTCCTAATTATTTTTTTTTTTTTTCGAAAAACCGTTAGTTGCAAGCAATTCGCAAAAATTTTTTTTTTACATTTTAATGAATATATCTCAATACCGGTAGAACGGTTAACAAATAACGGTTAAAGACAAAATTGTGGCAAAGATTGACAGTCACTACGGACAGACAGTACGAAATTTTTGTAATATGACTCCAATCGATTCGAGAGTGCTCGGGAAATGTTTTTTTTAGACAAAATTAAGAGGTCGAAAATTTTCATGAATACAACACTTTATTATACTTCGTATAAGGAAGTAATAACACCCAAATTCCGACCCTTTTTCAATGAGGACCATTGGAGTGATGTGCCTGACATCAGATTGAATATTTATAATATTGATAAGGACTTCAGTAAGTAATAAAGACATCACGTGCATAACGAGGCATATAGCGATGCAGGAAAGGGATTGGGGGAGACAGGTTAAAGACCCTCTACGCACTTGATTGGGTCGTAATCGGTCCCCTTCACCCCACGAAATTCCGTTCGTCCTGTCAACCCGAACCAATCCGATCCCGGAACTGATCCGGGATAATCGATTTAATCAGGAATCGAATCTTTGAGAATGGGAAATCTCTTCACATTTTCTTTTTTAAATTACCGTGAAACAAGCATAGTATGGCTACAATAATTATTTATAATCACAGCTTGGGATATTCGTAACATCTTATTCGAATTATATATTATGACTTCAATTCAAATAATATATTTAAAAAATAACTTGAAAAACTAAAAAAAAAATTGTTTGTTTTTCAAACGTATTAAAACGGAAATAATTAACTTTTGGGCATTGTTTATCAGAAATAAAAGTGACATAAAACCACACGTAAAAAGATAAATCTATCTATTTTTATAATGGGGAATAATAACTATAACGGGTGGAAAGCAATGGTTCGAATGGATTTTGATGTATAGACCGGTTATGTAAAATAATATTCTAAATACCTACATTTGGAATTTTCACAAACGCAATACCAAATTAGGCTCTCCTTTTTCGTTTTAAATCGAATCCTTAAGGGGCCTCCACACGTTCAATGTTACTTGACGAGTATTATTGTTGAAAATTTTCGTCAAGTAATAATGATGGAAATTGCCTGCAAACGTAACATTGAAGAGCATCCATACGATCAATGTTACTTGAAACATGAGTCATTCAAGTAAAAGTGTCAAGTAACATTGAACGTGTGGAGGCTCCTATAGAGGATTAGCATCAGCATAAGAAGCAACAGACGTGCCAAAGGGAAGCGGGAGGTTGAAGTAATGCTTTACTTCCAGTGCTTTTTTGTTGCCGATGCCACTTCACAATCATTGGACAAACCAGAACTGAATAAATTAGAAATGGAAAAATTTATTGGAATTTTGTATTGTCTGACCATTTTCCAACATTTTGTAGCATTTTTTTTTAAATTTCATTTTTTTATATTTTCGAAATTTTTGGAAAAAAACCTCAAGAAAATTTCAAGCCTCAAGAAAAAATTGTTTTTTAAAAAAAGTACTTCGGTTTCAGAAAAACCAAAAATCACACATTCTTTAGGATCCTTTTATCTATCAAAAACCGTTAACCGTGAGTCGATAGGCCAAAAATTACGAGTGTGACAAAGGATTATTCAAATGTCAGATCCTTAAAAATTGAATCCTTTTTTCTCGGAAACGGCTAAAAGGATTTTTATGAAATTTTGAATATTACAGTTTTCGGGGACGAGGAATCGATATCCGGTGTCCTTTTTGAGTAAAAAAGGATTTTTCAAGGACCTCGTCCTTGTCCCACCCAAACCGTACCGCCCCCCTCAAAAAGGACACCGGATATCGATTCTCCGTCCCCGACAACCTCTAAGTTCTGAATTTCAGCTCGATCGGAGGACATGAATTTTTCGTCCTTAAAAAAAGTGAAGGGGTCCCCCTTGCGATTTTGTCAAATTTTTTACACGTCTTCGATTTCGCTGAAATTCGGCATTGGGGGGTTTTTCGGGCCTCTGGTTAAGAATTTGTTGTCCGTTTTTCGATATTACTAATGGTTTGGGCGGTGCAGGGGGAGGGGGTGCCCTTGTGATTTTTTCAATTTTTTGAGATGTCTCCGATTTTGCTGAAATTCGACATAGGAAGGTTTTTCGGGCCTCTAATTGAGAATACGTTGTCAGTTTTCCAATATCACTAATGGTTTGGGCGGTGCAGGGGGAGGAAGTGTCTCACAAAAAAATGAGATTTTCACTTGCTATTATTTCTAGTCTCTAGCTCAATTCTTTCGAAAGTTCTGTTGTTCACAGACGGAAAGAAAGACAGAGAGACAAACGGATATGCGAAAATAAAACTCGTTTGTCATCCCAAACACCCTTTACTAAATCTAATATACCCCTATATGATATATCATATGGAGTATTAAAATTCGTTTCGATTAAAAATAAAATAAAATTTCACAACGGCAACGGCAAAACAAAATATATCCCATCTTAAAAATAACCCAATTTAGCTCTTTTTAAAATGGCTTCCATTTATTTGACGGTTTCTAAGAATTGGTTTTTTTTCGAGTTTTTTGTTTCCCAAAATTCTATTAATTTTGTCTGAAATCAAATCGAAAACGAGTTAAATTACGTACCTCTTTGTTGATCAATTGTAGATAACACTTTTTCCAAAAAATTTGCAATCACTGAGAAATTTTTAAAGTCCAGCTCCACACACACACACAACAACGAAAAGCTTAAAATTAGCGTGTGAAAAGCCTAAAATTAGCATCATGTATTTTATGGGCAGTCCGTAGATTTTTTGAGGGGATTTTCAGACTGTTTTCCAAGGAAAATCTATAAATAAAAAAGGAAATAAAGGCATTTAATGGTCGTGAAGGAATTAAGTAAGGAAATTTTTTTCGGTAAAAAATAATTATGACGGTTAAATGTCAGGGATTCCTAACATTTTAATGACGGATGGTGGTGATAGAAAGAAAGGAAAAAAAATATGGTGGCAGGTTTGAGGTTAAGGTCTCTGTAAAGTAACAATATTAAAGGGCGGAAATATATTGATCGGCAGCAATAGCGACAGCGACAGCAAAAATGAGAATGCTGCCGTGTCGTACCTGGATTAGTGCGAAACTTCTATAACTGGAATAGATTGTTCGGTCCACGCGCTTCTAAACAAAAGTGGGAACCTAGGGTAAGCGGGGGCTTCGAATGTACATTCGAACTTAGATAATTTCGGATCCTTTGTTTCCACTGAAAAGTTAATTTTTTCGATTTTTAATGGACGATTGCATTAAAATGTGTTACAGTAGAATCCCGATAATTCGTATATCCCGCTAATTCCTATGAATTTGCTGGTCCCTTGAAAAAATCCCGATAATTTGTAATCCCGCTAATTAGGATATCCCGATACTTCGTATTTTTACGTCGGTCCCTTGAAATACGAATTATCGGGATTCTACTGTATTATTAAAGATTAAGCTAGAACCTGAATCGTACGTCGATGCGTCCGTCATTCGTGCGTCCGGTTGACAGTTCGATGCGGTGACAGTTGGGTACGGCAACGAATCTGGAGTTAATTCATTGTTTTGCACTTCTTCTATTAGTTTATCGTCGAAACAATTACTTTCAATTTGTTCCATACTTAAATTGCTTAAATCGTAAACAAACTTTTTTGCGAAATGACATTTCCGTGCGCTGCCGTATATAAAAGTAGAAATTCGACCTACTCTATGCGGCTGCCGCATCGGAAAACGTATTATTAGGGGAGTACTCATAGCAGCACGTTGATTTTACTCGAACTGTCAACCGGACGCACGCATGACGGACGCATCGACGTACGATTCAGGTTCTACCTTTACTTGTCGAATTGTTGAAACATCTTAAACGCGTGTTTTTTTTAATACAACACAAAGCTTTCGCGAATCTCTCAGTCAGCGACCTCACAAACCCCCACATGAGGTTTTTTCCGAAAAATTTGAGAAAAAGCTCCTTACAGGACATTCCCTTATCCTTACAAGGACGAAGTAGTGAAAAAATTGTATTATGTATGAGTGCAAAAATTTCAAGTCAATCAGATGAGTGGAAGAAAGTCAAAATTAGATTGCAAGCTTTGACCCCGACATACAAACAGACAGACAGATACGAAAGCAAGCTAAATAAAAGCTTTTATAAGAAGTTACTTCGCACAGAAGTCGCCAGAAACACGCCGTGTGCAACCTTTCGCCGTATTATTTTTAAAAAAATATATTTTTTCAGGTGGACAATTCTTTATTTATTTATTTTTTTTTTGTTAATTTTTTTTTGTGTAATAATTTTTAATTAAATATTATTTTTGTTTTAATATTCTTAAATTCAATTAATTTGTCATTTAATAGATTTATACCATATGACAATTTTTATTTAGTATTTTTTTTAACTAGATTAATATTTCTTTGCGATTCATTATTAAATTTACATATTTTTCAAGAACTTTTTCTTTGTTTGACAATTTCTTGTGTTTGTATTTTTATGCGCGTGTGTGTGTTTTTGTGTTTGTGTTTATTTTTTTTTTTTTTTTGGTTGCTTACTTATTGATAGTTCAACACTTAACTGAAGATTTTTTTTTAAATTTTTATAAGTATTTTAGGGACGTGTATGGAAAAAGTTACTTATTTGCATTCAATACATAAAAAAATTTTTTAAATTCACTTTGATTTGTGAAATTAATTAGTTTTTCTTGTTTTTAATCAATTTATCATTTTTTTTAAATTTATTTATAATAAGTTAATAATATTTCTTTTCTTGATTATAAGTTGTATAAGTATTTTTTTTTTAAAACGATATGTACACATTATACTCACTGGTTTCAGTTTTTTTTCATTTTTTCTACTTGTTTCGTTTTTATTTTAAAACAATGAAAATAATTTAAGTAAATTATGCTCTTTTAATGCAGCCAAGTTTAAAAATCGATTTGATATTTTTTTTTCTAAGAAAAATCCATCAGTTTTAATTTGGTTAGTGACAGGTCCAAGCAGTGGTGTGCTCAATGAGGGGGATTGCATGGCCAATGGCTCAAGGGGTCTGATAATCGGATTCCAGAATGTTTCTAAAATCAGCAAAAAAAGGGAGGGCGAGAAAATCACTGGAAAATATATTTTCTCTACAGTGGCGTACGAAGAAAGGGTGATTTTTTTCTGCAAAAATCGTCCCGCCCGGACAAAAAAAATATATTCCCCAGCAACAGTTGCAGCCCTTATGTTTGGCAGACCATACCTAACCCCCACCACTCGCTCACCCATTGCAGGGCTGTCACATATTTTTTGCCAAATTTTGTGCACGTAAAAAAAGTGCTGTTTTTTCAAAATATTAATATTCATCACAAGTTTTGTGCTTATTTCAATGCAATATTACAACGACACATTCACAATATCTAATTTTTGTTGTTGTTAAAACAATTTTTTTTTTAAAAAACAACAATATTCTTCTAAATTCTTATTAAAATAAAAAAAAGTGTTTGCCAAAACTCTATTCAGATGCGAATTTGATGGGAAGTTGATGCGAATTCGGAGGGTAGCGGAATGGTTGCGAAATGGTAATCTGGTACTCTTAACCCTAAACGGCACGAGCTATTTTTACCACGTAAAAGCACGACTTGCACGCCTCTAAGTACTTGGGACCAAAAAAAACGGAATTTTTAATACCAGATTCGTGATCAGCGGCCCTCACAACCCTTTTATGTAATTTTTCCCGAAAGAAATGGGAAAAAGGGTATTTCTCACAGGAACTAAATTGAAACATAGCTCAATCGCTTTCGCGTTCCAGAAAACCTACAGATTATAAATTTCATCAAAAACGGTCAAGCCGTTTTTAAAATAAAGGGGGTGTGCGTGCACATCGTGCTTATACGGAATAAAAATTTTGAAAGAGGTCCCTAAATATGAAAAAAGGACGAAAAATGCAAAAATTTGTTTCAGGGTTCTTCACGCTTGGAGCACAATAAACCGCAACTCAGGACGCTTCGAACTGTCACGCAACGCAGTTCAGGAGCGGTTGAGCACAATAGAAGCGTCGTCTGTTGCGTTGTGAGATAAACACAGAGAAATTAAAAGTGAGCTAAAGTAGAAAAATATATAAAAAATGCGATAATATGCTTTGTTTGTCTTTATCTTTGTTATTTGTATGTTATTGCACTAAGGCTATCAAGTTTTCCTCGAACGACATGTCCCCAACCTCACTTTATGAACTGTCAACGCAGATTTGTTACCTTAAAGTTCAAAGTTTGGCAACTTTTGCGTCGATCGTTGCGTTCAATGCGTTCACTGTGTTCAGTCAAAAGCAAAAAGCTGTGAAATAAACTCGTAAGTGACATTTGGATGCGTGATGGTTGCGGCTTGGTTGCGTTCATTGTGCTCCAAGGGTCAGACAAATAAAAAATTATAGAATAGAAACACATGTAAATAGCCAAGTAGAAATACATCTATAAAAATATCCATGTGCCTCTGAAGCATACGTCGTGTCTTTTAGGGTTAAATAAGAAAAAAATATATGATTAAGACAGATTTGCTAATAAGAAAAATGAAAATAAAAACAATCCAAAAAAAAAAAAAAACAAAGAGACGCGAGCGAAAAACCTTCAATATATTGCAATTAGGACTCCGGACGCCCGAACTAATTCAAATTTGATCGGAAAGAATGGGTTAAAATTTTAACATATTAAGACAGCGCATGGCAAGAGGTTAAGACAGCGCATGGCAAAAAGAAACCTATAATCCGGAGAATGTGGCCAATCGGATGAGAATAGGCTGGATTACTGAGTAAGTACAGTAATCCCTCCAACTGCGCGGTTTCTAACTGCGCGGTTTCGCAACTGCGCGGTTAAGTTTTTAATACCAAAATTTCGAACTGCGCGAAAAAATTTCGCAGTTGCGCGGTTTGTTTATAATTTTCGTTTAAAAAACCATGTTCCTAACCCCAAAATTTCATACAAAGTAGGGTTCACAGTGAGCGGTTTCGGTTTGCGCGCTCTTTTTGTGGAACGTATCTACCGCGCAGTTGGAGGGATTACTGTACAGGCCAGAAAAAAAATCTATATTTTTTTCTTAAGAAAATCACATAGAGTTCTTAAATTTCCAGTACTGTAAGCATAAATATTATAAAAGTCGCCAGGCAGATACCGGTCCTGTGTAAAATGCGCCGCAGACGAAAATTTTACCACATCAAGGTCAAAAGTGCCGTGAAATTAAAAGCCCACAAGATTTGAGGGTAGAATAATAGCATATTTAATCGTTTCATCCCTGTTGACATGATAGATGCTAAAAACTTCGAATTGGGAAAAAATGCCGCCCCAGTAGAGAGCGCCGCTCTATAAAATTGGCAGTGTAGGCAGTCGACTATGGTTAAAGCCAGCCCCAATTCTGAGTATAGGGATTTTGAAAGAAATTTTAACAGAGATTTTCTTTTTCAAGCGTTTCTGAGCCACTGAAACTATTGAAGAAATATAAAATCAATTAATCAACAGGAATGTCTTAAAAATATGCACCGCAGGCGAAAATGCATGTCCCAAAAATCTCTAAGTTTCTTAGAAAAATCCTTAAATTTCCAGGTAAGGGGTGGGGGGGGGGGGAGTTTGCGTGACACAAGATCCTTTAAGCTTCTTAGAAAAATTCTCAAATTTCCGGGTGAAGGGAGGAGGTTTGCATGCCCGAAAACCTTTTTGCGAAGAGGGTTTCCTTTTATGTTTGAGCAGTTTAGAAAATTTCTAAAATTTCCGGGTGAAAAATACACATTTGTTATTATCAAAGTCTCCATCGTCAAAGAGTTTTTCAGAAAAAAAAAGTAAAATTATAAACTGTTTTCTATCATTTGATACATACCTGATTCAACACTTTTTGTTTTATATATTTTATAGTGCGCCATCAAATTGTTAAATTAGTTTAATTTTCTACAATATTCACCCAAATTGTTTGAGTGCTGGTCAATCGGTTGTTATATCTATACTTTTTTTTAAATTATTTATTTGTTTGCCCGGAAAGCGAGATATTCGCCCAATGATCAAACGACCTAAAGTGACATTTCGGGCAACTTTGTTCTAATTTAAACAAAATATTAATTTAATAATAAATATATCCGTTTTTTTAACAACATAATCTTTTTTCCGATGGCGATTTTTTTTCCTTTTTTCTTGAATTTTCTATATTAAATATATTTTTTTTGCTTTGTAATAATTTTACTAATGAAAATCAAGTCTCGAACATGTTCTGTTTAAAATTCGAAAAAAAGTCCGTTTTAATGTTGCTAAATTCAACACCAATGTCACTGGAGCCTTGACCAGTATTGTGACGTCATATCCGGAGGTTGTCCAGGAACAGCAACAGGTACAGACACACCAGGCGATATTAATCCTAATTAGAATGTAAAGAAAATCAGAAAACAAAAATATACTAAAGGTTAGAATATACGGAAAAGTTCCAGAAATTGAAGGAAAACGAAAAATCATTCGGTTTAACTGAAAGATTACTTGATTTTAAGAATTTTTATTTCTTTCTTCTAGAGTTTTGTTTAAAAAAACCTTTTATGAATCTTATCAACAGATAGAGTGAAAGTTTTTGTAACCAGACATTGTTGGCCGATTGGACAAAACACAACGGTAGAGTAAAATTCGTGGAAAACAACTTTTATAACGAATTCTTCAAAACAAAAAATACTTTTTGTTTAAAAAAAATCACGATTTTTGTGAACGAAAGTTCCTGTGTTAGTGTAAACCTTCTGTATCGCGATTTAAAGACTGACGTCTTTTAAAGGGCTGTGCATAAAAGACGCCAAAAATGTTGAAAAACGGAAGTATGGAGGGGAGGAGGAGCTAAACGTTATACAAAAAATCGCTCGAGACGAATCGGGACAATGGGAAGTAGAGGTGGGGGGGGGGGGGCTAAACTAGATACAAAGAATTGGTCGGGGAAAAGCGGACGATGGGAGTAGTGTTTGGGGGGCTAAACGTTTTATAAAAAATTGGGAAATATGCGGGACGACGGGAAGTAGAGGGGGGGGGGGCAAAAATTTACACAAAACAATTGGTTGGGAAAAGCGTGTGACGTCAGGAAGTAGAGGGAGGGAGGGGACAAACTTTATACAAAAAATTGGTCCGGGAAAAGCGGGTCTTATAAAAAATCGCTCGAGAAAAAGTGGAACGACGGAAAGTAGAGGGAGCAGGGCTAAATTTCATACAAAAAATGGGTTGGGAACGGAATAACGACGGAAAGTAGAGAGGAGAGGGGCTTAACTTCATACAAAAAATTGGTCGGGGAAAAGCGGGATGACAGAATGCAGGGGCAGGGTGGAAGGGGTTCAAACCAAAAATAAGCGTGGCATAATTTGTACAGGCCCTTATAAATATAACCGTAAACTCTACACGCGTGAAAACGTTTAAGCTAATTTTAGACCCTTCGATCCAAACCCGTTGGGTAATAATAATAAAACAAGTCTCCCCAGATGTTTAATTTCCAAATGAAAGGCGGAAATTACGGGTGACTAAATCACTAACACTTAAAAGGAGGGTTTTCTCCAAAATAAAACAAAAAGAAATTACGAAAGTTTTCCAAGATAAAAGTAAAAGATAGAACTTACGGCAAGAAAAAAAAAAGAAACGTTAACTTACCTGTACTGTTATTGTTGCTTGCGTATCCAGACCCATTGACCATTTGATATGTTTGATGTGGACTGCATGGCGAATGCCTTGAATTGCCGCCGCCACTGGCACCCGATGCGGACGGCGGTGGGGGATGATGGCCATACTGTAGCCCAAGTGAATCAACGTAGGCGGCATGACCATGCGATACTGAATTACATAATAGTCCCGTTACAGTGGCATGATGGCCACCAGTATTTGTTGTACCGGCACCACCCCCATTCGTACCGCCACTGCTCGCACCGCCGCTACTTGGTGTACCGCCACCAGTGCTGCCAACTGGTGTCAACGTCGGTCCACGCGATGACATATGACACTGATATGGCGATGGGGGCGTTAAGTCACGCTGCTGCTGTAGGCAGCTCGCAGCTGATGTGATGCCGGTTGGCACAACGCCAATATTAGGGGACGATGGCATCGATGTTATGGAGGGATGTGAAAATGATGACATTGATGTCATTGGACTGTTAAGAAAATGGGATAGTGTTTTTTTTTTGTTTTTTTTTTTTGTGAAAAATTTTCAGTAAAAAAAACGAGATATTTATGAGAAATTTTCTCAACTCACCTGTACGAATCGCTCATCGGCATCGGTGGATGATGAATCGACGAATACATGGCACCCATGGTCGTCCCAACGAAACCCCCATTCAGATTTAATCGCGGCGACAGTGACGGAATCGACGCCAAATGATGGCCGCCGCCGATCCCGCCGCTTAATATTGAACCGGCCGATTGTAAATCACCGGCACCGCCGCCTAAAGGTGGCGGTGTGAGGCCGGGCATTGAAGCAGCCGCCACAATTGTCGTGATGCCAAGATGGTGCATGTGATGGTGATGATGATGGCTGGCTGGATTCGATACGGCATTCGAACCGATGCTGTTTACATTGGAGCCCGTACTCGTGGAACCGCCGCCGACACTGTTTGGTACGGCGCCACTAGTTCCGCTAGCTGGACCACCACCGCCATTTGCGTTACCAAGAACGCTAGAATTGGGTGTTCGTCGCTGATTCCGTAACTTCTCTTCGCGTCGCCATTTGGCACGTCGATTCGAGAACCACACCTGGATGCGCGCCTCTGGCAGACCGATTTTGGCTGCCAGTCGTTCACGGGCGAATACGTCGGGATAGTGGGTCCGTTCGAATTCTGTGCGTGTGTTTTATGTTAGGGAGAAGAAATTAAACGTCAGATTTTTTTTTTTCTATTGAGGAATTAGAGAGAGAGAGGCGATCAATGCTATCCACCTTCTCTCTTCCCTTTTTCTCACATAAATTCATGGCCCACTAACCTTTTTCCAAGCTATCGATCTGATCATTTGTGAATGACGTTCGATTCCTCTGCAATTTTCGCTTCAGCCGTAGTCGCGCCTGATCATCATCATTTGTACCTAAATTTGAGCCAGTATTCGAATTGTCACCCTCCCCGGATCCCGTCTCATCGGAATGGTGGGCATCCAACTCTGAATTTTCAAAAAAAAAATTATTTTTTATTTGTGTTATAAAATCACAAAACTATTTGAATAAATATAAAAAAACTTTTTGAATAAATATAAAAAAAGCTACAATTGCCAGGGGCCAATCGTCAAATACTCTATACGAGGACAGACAAAATGTTCATTTAAAAAAATCCATTTGTATATAGAAGAGGGGGAAAGAAGTGTTCAGATCGGATTTTGATGTATGGAACGGTTATGTGAAACCCTATTCTAAATGCATTTCATCTTAGAAATTTGTCGATACGATGCAGTTTTCGAGAAAACTTGAAAAAAGTATTCCATTTGTAATGGGGGGGGGGGGGGGGGCAGAAGAGTGGTTCAACTGTATTTTGATGTAGATGGATGAGTTATCCTATTCTAAACACATTCTATCTTTAAAAATTTTTCAATATGACTCAGCGTTTTCGAGAAAATTGCAAAGAACTGTTTTGTTTGTATGGGGGCGGGGGGAAGGAATTGTCCAATTTTCCCCGTTCAAGAATTTTACTTAGACATTTACGAAAAACATAACTATACAAAATTTCATGTCTCTATTTGAATCCATTCGAAAGTTATGGTGTTCACGGAAGGGTTGCTATTATCTTCCGCAGCCTAAAAACCCACTGGGTTTTTTTTAAAAAAGCCCACTCAAAAAGCCCCCAAAAAATTCACTAAAACACCATTAAGAAACCAAAAAATCCAGAAAGTGAGCCTTTTAAAAAAAAACCGGCTTTTTCACAACCCTGGTTCACGGACGGACAGACAGACAGACGAACGGACATGCGAAAATCAAAATCTTTTGTCATCCCTAACAGCCTGGTGTAGTTCATTTTTATGTCTGATAATTGATTCGATGCGATGAACTAAATCTGACATACTCCTATATTGTATATCACATAGAGTATAAAATCTTTGCTTCTTTAAAACTTAAACTTGTATAAAAATTGAATAAATTACAAAAACATCACAATAAAAAAAAGATAAAATAATGGAGATTTACTTTCATCCGATAAAATATAATAAAAAAAATTGTTTTTTTAGAAAAATCCTTTTTTCATTTTCCTTTTTATCATCGAAATAGTCTTTTTTCGAAAACTTTGCGATAAAAGTTTGTTTTTTCTCATACACACATTTTTCCCAACCAAAGATGTCCACCGTGGAAGAACTTCATTCCTTGGTCCCCCCCTTCCTCTCTCCGCGCTGTTTTACACACCAGTCAGTTACTATCCCTTCGACGTTTAGAATAGAAGGAAGAAAAAAAAAACACGAAGAAGTTAAGAAAATAAAAGGGGAAAAACCGAATTCACTCAAGCAGAAAGTAACGATAAGAGAAAATTCTTATGTGCTTAAAATTTAGCTTCTCTGATGAAAATCGGAAAAGGGCTGCTGCAGGTTCTGGTGACAGGATTTGACTCTCCCATTTTTTCAAATTCGTATAGGAGGATCGCCAGGATTGGTTAAAATTATTTGAAACGATGCATAAATATGAGAAAAAAAACCTCCTGAATATTTTTTCTCTTTAACAGAAATTTCCACCAGTAAAGAAAACCGAGAAGTGACATGGTCTCAAAATAACCTCTCTCTCCCACCACCTCCCATCCGCCGATGAATAGGAACTTTTTTTTTATTTAATTCTTGGAAGTAACTGAAATGCGCCACTCAGGTGGCTTCAAAACCACCACTCACTGTGGACAGAGTTTTCACAAGCGTGACCCAAATAGCATTTTAGGTAGCAAATATGATGTTTATCCCCATAGTTCGTCACCATGCAGATCACGGCGATAAGCAATTTATGTAGAAAACACGTCCTTAGTCGTGCGTATGAGACGCGCAACGACACACATAGTGGGGAACACTTTTCTGCGGTTTGCTACGTCGCAAATATAACGACAGGGACATAATTAGTAGCCTCATGCGCGAGCGTCATCTGACGTGCATATCACACAATTACACAAATCATCGAGCGGGTTTTCTTTCTCCCTCGAATTCTTACTTAGCTTGGGTGAGTCAACAGAGATGAACAATAAAAACGTAAACAGAAACGAACAAGAAAAATCTAATGGCGATAAATTAATGGAAACTTTTTGTGGAGTATTATTTTATAATGGACTTTTCTTCCGATTGCATGTCGTGATTTTAATTGCCATTAAAATTTTTCGGCAATATTGGATCTGAAATTTAAACAAATTTTAATGGGCCATCAAATTATTTAGTTTTTAATGAAAAATTTCTTTAATTTTATTTTACCGGTCAAATTTATTTTTTCTTTTGCAATAAAATTTTGATGCCAATAAAATTGCGCTGTTTCAAAAATGTCTGCTATCCACTTTTTATGCAATATCCTTCAGTCATTCGCCTGAAATAAGAAATTTAATTCTCGAAACGTAATCGTTTTCATCAAACGTCAATGGGAAATATGGCGGCTGAAGGCATCAATTTTTTTTTGGTGTTTCTCAGACGGGGAGCTTTAATGAAACTTTAGTGGTAGCAGTTTCGTCACTTTTTCCATCACACGCTTCTTCAAAATTAAACTGACGTTCAGGCTCCACAGCCAATCACTATTTCGGCCCGAAAACCATCAAATGCTGCTCTATCGCCGCAGGATTTTCATGAAGCGAATGTTGCCCCAAAGATCGTGCTCGTCACTTCTTTCGCTTCTTTTACGCGGATGTGAATTATAGGTGTAAATTTTTAATCCCGATTGTGTAAATTTCTACTCTTTCAAGTCGCAAAGAACAAATCTCATGTTCCCGTACTTTTCGATGCTGTTTGGGGAGTTTCTATTCGTCTGTCTGCCCGTCCATCTGCCTGTCTGTCTGTATGTCTGTCTGCCTGTATGTCTGTCTGTCTGTATGTCTGTATGTCTGTATGTCTGTATGTCTGTATGTCTGTATGTCTGTATGTCTGTATGTCTGTCTGTCTGTCTGTCTGCCCGTCCATCTGCCTGTCTGTCTGTCCGTTCGTATGTCCGTAAACCCCATAACTTTCGTAAGGATTAAGGTAGAGACTTGACATTTTGTATAGTTGCTGGGTTTCTAGTAGGTAAATAACAAGTGAAAATTCAATTTTCCGTGAGACACCTCCGCCTCCCTGAACCGCTCAAACCATTAGTGATATCGGAAAACGGACAACGGATTCTTAATCAGAGGCCCGAAAACCTCCCTATACCAAATTTCAGCAAAATCGGAGACGTGTCAAAAAATTGAAAAAATCGCAAGGAGGACCCCTTCACTTTTTTTAAGGACGAAAAATTCAAGTCCTCCGATCGGGCTGAAATTCAGAATCTAGAGGTTATCGGGGACGGAGAATCGATATCCGGTGTCCTTTTTGAGGGGCTGACACGGTTTGGGCGGTACAAGGACGAGGTCCTTGAAAAATCCTTTTTTCCCCAAAAATGACACCGGGAATCGATTCCTCGTCCCCAAAAACTCTAAGATACCAAATTTCATAAAAATTCTTTCAGCCGTTTCCGAGAAACAAAGGATTCAATTTTCAAGGATCCGACATTTGGAAAACCGTCTGTCCCTCGCGTAATTTTTGGCCTATCGACTCACGGTTAACGGTTTTTGATAGATAAAAGGATCCTAAAGAATGTTTGATTTTTGGTTTTCCTGTAACCGAAGTACTTTTTTTTAAAAAACAATTTTTTCTTGAGACTTGAAATTTCCTTGAGATTTTTTCAAAAAAATTTCAAAAATTTTCAAAATGTAATTTTAAAAAAAAATTACTACAAAATGTTGGAAAATTATCAGGAATTGCAAAATTTCAATCAATTTGGCCATTTCTACCCCAGGAAAGGTACATAAAATCGTTTATTCAATTTTGGGGTTTTCATTGATTGTGAAATGGAATCGATAAAAAAGAGCCACCGGAAGTAAACCATTTGTCCTGTTGCCCGTCCTCTTGAAAAGCAGTTTAGAAATCTGCACCACAAGCGAAATTTTTTAAACAAGATGCGGCAGAATAATTTAAATCAACAGCCACATCAAATTTACGTTCCATGAAAAAAATGGTAATCGAAATTCTAAAGTACCAATCAAGAGAAATGTGCCGCAGGCCATTTTTTGTAACACTGGAATTGTAACATTGTAAAGTCCGGGGCGAAAAGTTTATTTTCCGGCACAACATGCCTAAATCCGGGACTGTCCCGGAAATTCCGGGACGTGTGGTCGCTCTATATGTAAATACTAGATTACAAGTACCCGGCATTGCTCGGGTAATTATAACCTTTTAAATATGAGAAAAATCTTGTGCCAGAATTATATTTGAGATACGTTTTTTAATAAATTTAAGGATTTGACGCACTGTTTTCGAGGAAATCGCAAACTATTTTTCTATCCGTTTGGATCCATAGGGCGAATTCCCCTAGCGCCGGACACTTAAGCACTGAAATCTGTATTCAAATCGCTTCACCGGTTCAGAAGATAACAGGCGAGGGGTTGAGAGGGGAAACGATTTGTTACATACAGAAAGTTTGTATAATGTCTCAACATATCAAGCATTATCGTGTAAATTATCAGTTACATCGGGCCATACGTTTAGATGTGACGCCGCCAAATGTTCCCGGGGGAAAAGAATGAGGAGAGTGAAACTTCAAATAGCCTATAACCTTCCCAGATGTCTAAACCATTATTTAAAAAAAACCGCGTATAAATCGGTTGCATGGTTTTCGAGCCAAGTCGTAGCATACAGACATTAAATTTTATATAGTACTAGCAGACCCTTCGTTGCCAGCTTAAAGTTTTTTGTATAAATTTTAGAATACCAAAAAACTATAAATAACTTAAAAACTTTTGGGAAAAAACGTTTTGCCTTACAGGACCTTCTATTTCGAATTTTGAAATTCCAACACCACATTCGTTATCAGCGACCCCACACCCAGAGAAAAATCTTAGTAAAATCTTAGTAAAATTAACAAAAGACTTTGTGTTGAACTTTAACACAAGAAAAAACGTATAGATAACAGAAGTTCTGTTCTCCGAACGAAAAATTGTGTTATTCTAATAACATAGAATATGTAGGATTTACGTACATACATGTGCAGCCAACAAAAGTGATTGTGTTAAATTTTTACCCAAAGAAATCGTATATCGAAAATAAGTTGTGTAGTAACAACGCAAAAGGTTGTGAAAATTACAAATATCGTTTGTTGTTGATACAAATAATCAAAAACATGAAGAAGCTCTCTGTTACATATTATCTATGTACCTATAACACAATTCCGAGTAAAGCTAACAAAACTTCACGTAATAATTCAAGTCGATTTTTTTTCTTCTATTATTCACACGTGGTTTGCGAACTCGGAGTTTATATAGCTTGAACCTGCCTAAAATTTGGGAGCCGTCACAACTTTTTTATATGAATGACTGCTATATTTGGCCACTATGCCCTTTTTTCCCATATATGGGGGACTGGAGCATGCGATTTTGGTGGAACGGTTCCTATATGTTTTTTCCGTGTATGAAAGACATATTTTATGTGTAAAACTAACACAGATTATATGCTAGTTTCCACACAGTATAAATGTAAAAACAACAAAATTTGACGTAGTATTAACGCAGTTATTATATGTAATGTGAACCAAAAATTTGTTCATTACACGTCTGGGTTGTGTACGTTGAACACTTCAATGTTACTGAAAATCTTGTTCACATAACACAAAATTCTGTACAACAAACCTACTTTGTGTTGAAACAACAAACATTACAGAAAAGTTGCAAGGTAAAATTGACGTAAGAATTTTTGTTAAGACAACACAAAATTTTGTTAAGAGCAATATAACAGAAGTTGTGTTGAGTTTACGTATTGTTTTTGTTAAGATAGCATAGATTTTTCAGTAACCATCTGAAAAACGTGACAACGTAAAATTAACAAACTCAATTTTGTTAGGATAACACAAAGTTGTGTTGGACGTATATTGACACAATATTTGTTAATTATACGTAGCATTTTCGTCAGATTGAATGAGATTTTTCTCTGGGTGCATAAGGCCAATTTTACCGGGGGAAATGGGGAAAAGAATATTTGCGTTATTCTTACAGGACCTTCCGATTCGAATTTTGAAAATCTAACATAGCTAAAAACCTGCTCCTGGCAATGCAGATTGTTATGCAAAAAACCGCGTAAAAATCGGTCCAGTAGTTTTTGAGTTTTGTAATCTCAGACAGACAGACAGACAAACATCCATTTTTATATATTAAGATATATTTCAGATCATGCTCCTCCATCTCCTCAGCCCCTACCTGGAAAAAATTCTTCCGGCGCCCATGGTTATAGTATAATTTGAGCAGACATATAGATTTTGTATAAGAAATTCATGTGCTGTTCAAATCAGAATTTCTTTTTTTGCTTTTGCTAATTTTGTCAGTTTTTTTTTTTTGATGGTCTGAAGCCATTCACGAGGGAGGAATGAAATTAAAGAAAGTGCCGGAACTCTATGGTGGCGATACGAACGAGTGGGGGAGTGGCGAGGGTGGTATTCTGGTATTTATTAGGTGCGAAAAGTTTATTTTTCACTGTCTTTTACCAACAATGGATGCATTATTCAACAACAAAATAATAAAGTGAAGAAAGAAATGTCCCTTTTTTTGGGGGTTATTTTGTGCGTTACAGGGGGACGACGAAAGGCTTTTTGATTGTGTCTCTGATGTCACTTTTCGTGTTTATCATGCGATGGTCCTTCACTGATGATATTCAATTCATCCCCTAAACTTGTTTCATTCACACCGTTCCCCCCCACATAACGTTCTTCTACTTTATCACGGCTATAGCTCGTAAGCGCTTATGAGGTTAGGTTAAGGGAAGGCATGGGGCGGATTTCTAATGTGGTTGATTCAAGGATGTTTCTTTGCTCAGGAAACAATCTTTGGGAGAAGTTTTTCGATAGCAAAGAAGAAAAAAAAATGGACGACTGTCTTAGTGGGGTGGAGAACAAGCCGGGGGAGGCGGTGATTTTAAGGACATCAGCAGAAATCTTCCAAACAATTCCTCATGTTTTATTCAGGCCACGGAATATTTTCATCCTCTTTATCCACATTTATGTGACTAAAAGGAAATGTTGGGCTCCTCTGACGATACACCCAGCAATATACTCGCCTATTCTGTCTGGATTGCGGTGGCAATCAAACCTCACCAAAAAGCAAACAAACAAACGAACAAACAAAACCAAAAATACCTTCAAAATTTTGGGGATGAGAAACGGAATTTATTGAGGGACATTTACGATTCCTGACTCCTTCCTAGCGTCATCAAAGCACGAAACTAGAGTTTCGGGGATTGATTTTTTTCGCCTCATTGGTGGGTGGGGTGGGGGGGGGGGGTCTTAGCATCCGTACCACGACCACCGCACTCGTCTTCGCGATGTTAGACGCAATAAAATCAGGGACAAACGAGATTCATAGAAAATTCGATCACTCCACGTACAATGTGGAAAAATTTATTCAATTTCCTATCATTTCAATGTGAAATACAATCAAGGAAAACATGTAAAACTATTCCACAATACAAAAAATTTAAAAAAATAAAAAAATAAAAAAAAATTGAAAAAAAAGCTTTTATTTAAAAAAAATGCACTAAAAAGAAAAAAAAAATGGCAAGAGTTCAGTTTAGCGCCAATGACGCTAGAGATTTTTCATGTATAGGGAGGGGTAGAGAGAAGCATTCCCTATCCAAAATGGGTATTTTTAGCCGTCGCTCGCCCTTCTTGCCCCCTCCAGGGGTCCCAAAACTTTGTATGAAACTTTTTTCTGGGGGTTGGTGTGATACCTCAAATGAAGGGTAATGAAGAGTGCATTCTAAAAATATATAGCATGATAGCCCCCCCCCCCTTACCTTTCATTTGAGGTACCACACAGCCCGCTGCCACCCCCCAGAAAAAGACTTTCAGAATTTTGACCACTTTTACAGCAAAAATCAACACTCTTTTGGTCTCGTCCACAACTCAGAATCTGTTTGTCTGTCTCTCTCTGTCACACACACAGGCACACACACACACGTTATGGGAATTCCTGTGGATACAAAAGGGATTTGAAGTGACAAATTCAGTACGTTGTGAATTTGTTATCCTTTCGGCGATTTCTCTTAATCTGCTTTTCTGTCAATTAAACCGTTTCCCTTTCATCGCCCAGATATTCCCATTTATTTACTTAAGTTCATTGCCGTGATTGTGTCCCAATGTGCTGTCATTTATCCCTTTTGATGGATTTTAAGGGTTACCCTGTTCCCCCTTTCTTATTTTTGCGGATATCATTTACAGTTCGAGCCAAGGTGAAACCACATGTTGGATTACCACGGAACGCCACCAACTAGATATCGGTTTGTTTCCACCCACTCTTGGTACACTTCCTCCACCATCACTACCACCACTTACTGTTTTAAATGCGAATGCCATGATCCGTAATTGCTGGCGGTTGCTGTGGAGTGCCCTTTCTTTCAGGTATGTGAGCAGCGTTTCTTCAATTCTGAGGTGTTTATTTTGTTCTTTCTTATTTAGCGTTTCTTCGCCTTTCTTCTCGGTTATGCGGTTTTTTTTCATTTCTCGGCGATTTTCTTTGATTTTTTTTTTTTGCATACTTTCTGGCTGCTGCCCTGATTCCCAAATATGAAAACAACACCCGAACGGACAAACACCCTTTGCGGTGCGCGGATCGTGTCCTTCCTTAGCTGGGATTTCATGCGATACCGATTTGCGGTATTGCCACTGAATACTTTCTTGTTTTGTTTTTGTATTCCCGATGCGTGTGTAATTCGGCATTAAATCTCTTTCGTAAACTTCTTTTGATGTGATGATAAACCCCTGTAATCCTATTAATTAAAAGTATCTGAGAGAATCTCCCGTACCCAAACTGGGATGTCAATACCATTCGCGCTGCACACGAATCAAAGCCCATTCATCCTTCGGGCGAATTTCAATCCTGTTTGATGGGTGCGAAAACGGAAACACGCTGCGGTCTTGCGGGGGGTAGGTGGGGGTGGGGCTACGAAAATTAGATAAATTTGCGTCACTTCAGTGTGAGGGGAAAATCTGAGAACAAAAATCTCGAATCAACATTTTTGTGGCATTGGGAGTGAGATTTGAAATCGAGTGTTTTGCCCGGAGGGAAGGGGGAATTTCGGATGGAAAATCCCTGAGAAACTTTTCCCTGAGAAAACGAACTCTTTTCTTTACCTGTAACACACAAACTCTACCTGTAACACACAAACATACGCATAAAAGATTTCAAAAGGAAATTTTCAAAATTGAATTTTCCTAGCTAAACTAGGAAATACGTCGCACATATATTTGGAAGAAAAATCTCTGATATGACCATCACATGACTTTCTTATACAAAATCAATGTCCCTGAGCAATTTACACTACTCAGGTAGCATTTTTATGTCTTCGGCGTCATTTACGGTTAACATCCTTGTTGGCAATTTAAGTCGTAGCGATGTAGCAGCGACTTCCGATGCCGTTAGGCTTTAAAACAACGAACTAAATATTAGTTTATGCACTGAGGAAAACCGAGAGATTTTCATTTATTTGGGGGAGACAAAATTTTCCCTCTGTCACCCAAACTTTTCCTCTCCCAACCAAAAATTTTATCGCTGTGTGGCCCAAGTGAATTTCCCGCAGCAGAAAATTTGAAAAAAAATTGTCAGTATTTTCAAAAGAAAAATAATATCTGTTGTCTGAAGGTAAACTGGGCTAAAAGCGTCAATTTTTTTTCTTAAAAAAACAAGCTCTTAAAATAGAGAAAAATAATTTTATGTAGGGATTTGGTTTCGAAAATAAATGCAAAATAAAAACGTTGAGAAATTTTGCGGCATTTCTTAAACATAAAAATTAATTTCGAGGTCGTTTGGGGCAGCGAAATTAATTCCGACACCGTTTGAGGCAGGAAAATTGATTGTGACGGTTGTTTAAGCAAGAAAATTAATTCCGAGGCCTTTTTCCACGAAAATCAGTTCCAGGAAAATTAAACCGAAGCTATTTTAGGAGGAAAAATTAATTCTGAGCCTTTTTTTAAACAGGAAAATTTATCCTGAGCTTTTTTTTAAGCAGGAAAATTAATTTCGAGGCCTTTTCAAGATTTTTCTACGAAAATCAATTCCAAAGCATTTTTCAAGCAGGAAAATTAAATCCGAGGCTATTTTAGGCAGAAAAATTAATTCTGAGCTTTTTTTAAGCAGGAAAATTGATTCCGAGGCCTTTTTAGATAGGAAAATTAATTCCGTGGCCTTTTCCAAACAGGAAAATGAAATCCGAGGCTATTTTGGGCGGGAAAAATAATTGTGCTCCTTTTTTAGGCAGAAAAATTAATTCCGAAGCCTTTTTTTACAAAAAAAATTAATCCCGATGCCTTTTTGAGTCGAAAAATTAATTCTGAGGCACTTTTAAGTACTCGGCAAAAAATCCTGGAGTATTTTTCAATCCAAAAATGATATTGACGAAATCTTAATACGATTTTGGATTAAAATTTAATACATGCGAATTATTGAAAATGTTTTAGTCTTTTGTGCCATCATATTTTAATTATTTTTTTTATTATATATTTTTATTATATTTTGAATCATCAAAATTGTACACTTTAATACTAAATTAAACCAAAAGTAAATTTTAAAAAATGTCTAATCGTAATAGAATTAGAATTTAGCATTGGATTACATATAGGGTAACTCACGTATAGATGCCCCACATTTTGACTTTGCTATATTTCACAATGAAGAAAGACATTTTCGATTTTTTTTTTATTTTTAAATATTAGTCTGTACACTTATCTACAATTTCAGCCGAAAAAAACTTACATTATGTTTTTCTTTTACTGTGATAAAACTGTTTTTGTTAGTCTCTACTTTTTGGGATAGATGCCCAACCTATGGGGTGGACGCCCAACATGACAAATGTGCATGTGGGATAGATGCCTTTGAGGAAAAAAAACATTTTATTAAGTTATAACAAAATTTTATTATGCATTTTAATTCATTTACATACATATATGTCTATCCAATATACACATACTGCAATATAAAAATATCAGTTGTGGTCAACACAAAACTTTCTTCTACAAAATCTACGACTCTGCGCAATTTACGCTAGAGCCCTGTCGCGTTGTCAACCTAAGACGACCTCCCAATAAATTCTTGGTTTATTCAAAAATATCAAAAACGTACAAAATTTGAGATAACTTGAGAACGG
Source organism: Chrysopilus asiliformis (assembly GCA_964034945.1). Lineage (NCBI taxonomy): Eukaryota > Metazoa > Arthropoda > Insecta > Diptera > Rhagionidae > Chrysopilus > Chrysopilus asiliformis. The sequence continues at coordinate 7,800,801 of OZ035964.1, forward strand.
TAAAAGATATCAATTTACGGTAAATGGCAAAAATGTAGAAAATGTTAACATCTTTAATTATTCTTTTAACTGATTTGTCGAAAAACCGTTAGTTTGCAAATTATTCGCAAAAATATGATTTTTTACATATTAATGAAAATATCTCAATAACGGTAAAAGATAACGGATAACGGTAAGAAACAAAATTGTGCAGAATTCCATTCTCATTAATTCACTTCCTACATTCAGTCAGCAAAAACTCGTTAGTTTTCGAGATAATCGCAAAAAACTGTTTTTTTGTAAATAACGGTTTATCTCGATAACAGGTGGAGATATCGAGTTATAGCTAAAGACAAAAGTGTGGCAAATTTTATTTTCTCCAAGTTTTGTCATACTTAAGGCTACTAAAAAACGCGTAGTTTGGGAGTAAATCGAGAAAAACGAAATTGCGATTTTTGAAAAACCGCCATTTTGGATACTTCCGGTTAACGGATTTCCACCAAAAGTTGATAGGATCGTCCCATTCCAGGACCCAACATGCCTATAAAATTTCATGGCGCTAGCTCTATTAGTTTTTGAGAAATCTTGTACACAGACTGACAGACTGACAGACAGACTGACAGACTGACAGACAAGGCCCAATTAACCATAGGGCTAATTGGGCTACAGCCCAGGGGCGCCATACAGCCCAGGGGCGCCAATTAATATTTAATTCACATATTTATAAAAATTTTTGAATTTTATTTTGCGTAAATATATATTTAAGTTTTGAATTAAAGAATATTTTAAAAAATAAAATTGAATTTTTACAATAAAACTGTGTAAGGGCGCAAAATTTTATTTAGCCCAGGGCGCTCAAACTTGTTAATACGGCTCTGCTGACAGACTGACAGACTGACAGACTGACAGACTGACAGACTGACAGACTGACAGACTGACAGACTGACAGACTGACAGACAGAAAGACATTTTTTAAATATGACTCCAATCGACTCAGGAGTGATCGGGAAATGTTTTTTAGGCAAAATTAAGGGGTCGAAATTTTTCATTATACTCCGTAGAAGAAAGTAAAAATTTAATTAAATAATAAAGAAAAAAATAACAAAATTCAGTGTCTTTCGGGAGGAAATCGAACGGCCTCTAATTTCTGAATATGACGCACGAGCCGTTTTTCATTTTCGAATCCAAGGATAGGATGTTTACCTATAATAAATAAGTATTTTCAATGAATGTGGGGAAGCAAATAGGTATATATTATTACCTAGAGTTAATTTGCCCCTAAGGTCAACTATCCCTTTAAAAAAGAAGGCGTCTATCCTTTTCATACCGGATAGATCCCCCAATTATTTAATAAATTAAATGTGGATAAAAAGAAAAAAAATTTTTTTTCACAAACACTAAACACTCCATTTGACACATAAAAAATAAAAAAATATATACATACTTCTTTAAGCAAAAGTTCCAAGAGTTTTTGTGCAGCTCAAAATAAGTTTTTGGAGTTTTCCCTTGTTCGAAAACAAAAATGGCCAATTATCCCGCAACACGCCCGACTCTCGCGAATTTTAACAACGCACTGAAGTTTCATTGAGCAAACACTTGATATGTAGGATATGACATGTTCCGTTTTGTTTCGTTAAGTACGAGTTTTTAACAGTGAGGCATCTATCCTAGTGGGGCATCTATACGTGACTTACCCTAAGGTCCAATTTTGATTGGAATTTAATCCAAGATTTTTTACCGTGTAGGGAAAATATTTCCGAGGCCCTTTTTGGGCACGAAAATCAATTTCGAGGCATTTTCAAAGCAGGAAAATTAATTACGATGAGTTTGACAGGTCTGTTGTACACAGGGACTGACAGACAGGAGAAAATGTTTGTAATACGTCTGCATTCGACCCGAGCGTATTCGGAAAATGTTTTTCTTATGCAAAATACAAAAGGTCGAGATTTTTCACTTTATTTTACTGCATACTTTGTATAAGAAAATCGAAAACAACTTATGGGGATGGTGAAAACAATGAAATCATCTAATTGAGTTATCTTGTGTGCTCCGCGGGGGAAAAAAACTGTAAAAGATAAAATGAAAATTCAGTTTTTTTTAAGAACCACCTCTAGAATCGAAGAAAGCTGAGCGAGGTTCAGAGATGGGAGAAAGATAGTGGCAAAGGCCATACATTATAGACAGAATTCTTGCTGTCCCTGATGGGTTTTCTCCCATTATTATAAGACGTCACATTTGCATTTAATCAGAGGGGGATGAAAACTCTATTTGGAAAGAAAAAGGGTTGCTTGTCCCAGTCTTAAAGCGAAAGGAATTTTAACAAGGGTTCCCGAGTGTCGTTGGGAGGAAGCTATTTTAAACAAAAAAAAAAACAAAACAAAGGACGAAAAAAATGATAAGACTAAAATAAATAGGCGAAAAACGGTAAAACACTCCCATTTTTATCACACGAAATTTACCCAATCCGCAACCGTCTTGATTTTCTATATTTTTTATGTAGAAACTTTCAAATTTAAAGTTGAAATTCTCAAAATCATTAATGGCATATGCTGAATTGTCGTTATTAAAGGGTTTTCACTGTATTTAATTTTTTTTAAATATACGGACAGCCCGTAAAATATGTCACGATAATTTTCGGCATTTCGAACATCCTCCCCCCCAACTTTTCATCTCGCTTTTTCGTGATGTTTAGTATTGACTTGTCATTAGATTCAAAATTGTCATTAGATTCAACGAAAAGGTGGTTGAATCAAGTAAAAAAATCGCTAAATTCGCGCCAACGGTTTTTGTATTTGCCTTAAATGAAAAGTATATTTTTATATGAAAATGATTTTTTCCTATTCAGGCTAATAAGAAATAAAGAAAAAGCTTTTAATATTGTGTTCAAAAGTAGCATAATTATAAGGAAAACCAAATCGCCATCTTTGATATTCTCCGTGCCTAACAACAAAGAAAATGTATTTGTGTGTTCTCTCTCGCTCTCGAAGATGATGATTCTCTCTCGCTCTCTTTTCTAGTCGCCAATGTTAATAACCCCGATTAACTGCCTATACATTCAAAACAAATGGTCGATTATTTTTTGTGACTGCATGACGCGCGGGATTAACCACTCTGAATTAGAATAGCGAATGGTATCCACTATTTGAAAGACTACATGTAGACTACAACCTCGAATATACATATTTACGATACAGCACCTAAGGTCAAACGGACTACACGAGTGGCTATGACGTAAAAAAGCGATGTCTCTCTCAGGCAGTCAAATTAACTGATTGGGTTTTTGTTTTTAATGCTTTTCATTTAAATAATTTTAAATGTATTCAAATCAAATACCTGCATTTAAAATGAATGGTTAGGTATTTGTTTTTACTACTTTTTCTTTTCATTGAATTAAAAAAACATTTGATTTTGGAGTATAAATGAGAATTAGTCAAATCAATGGACGGTTCTTGATTCTACTACATGCCCGATTTCCCTGAATGTACTGCCGCAACACTACCACAGCCCCCTTCCCCAAATTGTGACGTATTTTATGGACAGCCCATTAAAACATATGTTTTACACAAGAAGAACTGAAATTTCCTTCCCACCAACGCCATCTGACGACGGCTTGTGATCTTCTAAGTCCATATTCATATCGTACTCACTAACCAACAACGAGTAGTTACCAGCCTGCCACGTCATATCCCCCTTTCTATAAGCAATTTCTAAATGATTCAACTCACCTTTTTTCGTGCTGAGATCATCGGTTAGAATCCCGCACGCTGGTCCAACGGGACTAATTGTCTGCAAGGGAAATGGCGATGCACCGTTCAATGGTGACGAATACCATGCGGCCGGTGCCCTCGGCCAAGACGCGCTCGGCGGCCCCGTCTGATGGTGGGGATGGTGCGGATGATGATGGGCGGCATGATGATGATGATGGGCGGCATGATGGTGGCCATTTAGCAATCGTAATTTATCATACACCGTATCTCCGGAACTGCCGCCACTGCCATTACTGCCTAGTGGCGCTGCGGTTTGAAGAGGGGCATTATTTACCCCACTACCACCAGCACCACCGCCACCAGTTCCGCCGGCCGTACTGGAACCGGCCGATCCATTCGATCCGCCATTGGTACCGCCGCCTAGCCCACCACTACCACCGGCAGATGTGGGGCCAGCGCCACCTGGCTGACCCTGAATCTGCTGCTGCTGCTCCTTTTGCGCGGCCAAATTCCGTAAGACACGATTTATTGATGAAACCTGCGAATGAAACATTGTGAATATTATTGATGGCCACAAAAGAAACTTGAGAAAGGAAGGCGAAGGGGAGCGGTGGGGGGGGGGGTGGTGATGGTGGAGGAATGAATGAAAATTGACAAATTATATCGGCATAACTTTCAATTTTTCTAAAAACTCCTTTTAAAAATAATTTTTTGGCTGCTGTTTATCAAAAGTAAAAGCGAGAAGTTTTATTTCACTTTTATTTCTGATACACAGCACCCAAAAACATTTTTTTTCATTTTTAGTGCATTAAACTAAACAAAAAAATCCCGTCAAATTTTTTTTATTTGATCTTTTTTAGTCATTTCGAATTTAATTACTATGACTAAAGATCCAGAATGACTTCTGCCCTTCGTCACGCTTGTTGAAACGCTTGTTGACTTTTTAGTCTTCGGATATATACCTTGCCTTTGAGACAACCTTACAGACTTCTTAATACCAGAATCGGATTCAGTAATCCCAAACACATCCAGATTAGATTTTTTTCCGGAAAACTTTAGGAAAAGGATAATCACTTACTTTATTCTTTCTGGAGCTTCCGTTATCCTTACAAGGACGAAGTAGTAAAAATATTGTATTGTCATCGGACTTAGGTATGTGTGTAAAATTTCAAATCAATAGAATGAGCGCAAATGGGTTAAACTTAGATTGCTGACCCTTACAGACAACCAGACAGACAAACAGGCAGACAAACAGACAAACAAACAGGCAAACAAACAGACAAAAAGACAGACAGATACGAAGGTAATGTAAATAAAAGCCAAACAAACAAACAGACAAACAAATGGATAAACAAATGGATAAACAAACAGACAGGATAACAGACAGACAAACAGACAGACAAACAGACAGACAAACAGACAGACAAACAGACAGACAAACAGACAGACAAACAGACAGACAAACAGACAGACAAACAGACAGACAAACAGACAGACAAACAGACAGACAAACAGACAGACAAACAGACAGACAAACAGACAGATAAACAGACAGACAAACAGACAGACAAACAGACAGACAAACAGACAGACAAACAAACAGACAAAAAGACAGACAGATACGAAGGTAATGTAAATAAAAGACAAACAAACAAACAGACAAACAAATGGATAAACAAATGGATAAACAAACAGACAGGATAACAGACAGACAAACAGACAGACAAACAGACAAACAGACAGACAAACAGACAGACAAACAGACAGACAAACAGACAGACAAACAGACAGACAAACAGACAGACAAACAGACAGACAAACAGACAGACAAACAGACAGACAAACAGACAGACAAACAGACAGACAAACAGACAGACAAACAGACAGACAAACAGACAGACAAACAGACAGACAAACAGACAGACAAACAGACAGACAAACAGACAGACAAACAGACAGACAAACAGACAGACAAACAGACAGACAAACAGACAGACAAACAGACAGACAAACAGACAGACAAACAGACAGACAAACAGACAGACAAACAGACAGACAAACAGACAGACAAACAGACAGACAAACAGACAGACAAACAAACAGACAAACAGACAGACAAACAGACAGACAAACAGACAGACAAACAGACAGACAAACAGACAGAAAAACAGACAGACAAACAGACAGACAAACAGACAGACAAACAGACAGACAAACAGACAGACAAACAGACAGACAAACAGACAGACAAACAGACAGACAAACAGACAGACAAACAGACAGACAAACAGACAGACAAACAGACAGACAAACAGACAGACAAACAGACAGACAAACAGACAGACAAACAGACAGACAAACAGACAGACAAACAGACAGACAAACAGACAGACAAACAGACAGACAAACAGACAGACAAACAGACAGACAAACAGACAGACAAACAGACAGACAAACAGACAGACAAACAGACAGACAAACAGACAGACAAACAGACAGACAAACAGACAGACAAACAGACAGACAAACAGACAGACAAACAGACAGACAAACAGACAGACAAACAGACAGACAAACAGACAGACAAACAGACAGACAAACAGACAGACAAACAGACAGACAAACAGACAGACAAACAGACAGACAAACAGACAGACAAACAGACAGACAAACAGACAGACAAACAGACAGACAAACAGACAGACAAACAGACAGACAAACAGACAGACAAACAGACAGACAAACAGACAGACAAACAGACAGACAAACAGACAGACAAACAGACAGACAAACAGACAGACAAACAGACAGACAAACAGACAGACAAACAGACAGACAAACAGACAGACAAACAGACAGACAAACAGACAGACAAACAGACAGACAAACAGACAGACAAACAGACAGACAAACAGACAGACAAACAGACAGACAAACAGACAGACAAACAGACAGACAAACAGACAGACAAACAGACAGACAAACAGACAGACAAACAGACAGACAAACAGACAGACAAACAGACAGACAAACAGACAGACAAACAGACAGACAAACAGACAGACAAACAAACAGACAAACAGACAGACAAACAGACAGACAAACAGACAGACAAACAGACAGACAAACAGACAGACAAACAGACAGACAAACAGACAGACAAACAGACAGACAAACAGACAGACAAACAGACAGACAAACAGACAGACAAACAGACAGACAAACAGACAGACAAACAGACAGACAAACAGACAGACAAACAGACAGACAAACAGACAGACAAACAGACAGACAAACAGACAGACAAACAGACAGACAAACAGACAGACAAACAGACAGACAAACAGACAGACAAACAGACAGACAAACAGACAGACAAACAGACAGACAAACAGACAGACAAACAGACAGACAAACAGACAGACAAACAGACAGACAAACAGACAGACAAACAGACAGACAAACAGACAGACAAACAGACAGACAAACAGACAGACAAACAGACAGACAAACAGACAGACAAACAGACAGACAAACAGACAGACAAACAGACAGACAAACAGACAGACAAACAGACAGACAAACAGACAGACAAACAGACAGACAAACAGACAGACAAACAGACAGACAAACAGACAGACAAACAGACAGACAAACAGACAGACAAACAGACAGACAAACAGACAGACAAACAGACAGACAAACAGACAGACAAACAGACAGACAAACAGACAGACAAACAGACAGACAAACAGACAGACAAACAGACAGACAAACAGACAGACAAACAGACAGACAAACAGACAGACAAACAGACAGACAAACAGACAGACAAACAGACAGACAAACAGACAGACAAACAGACAGACAAACAGACAGACAAACAGACAGACAAACAGACAGACAAACAGACAGACAAACAGACAGACAAACAGACAGACAAACAGACAGACAAACAGACAGACAAACAGACAGACAAACAGACAGACAAACAGACAGACAAACAGACAGACAAACAGACAGACAAACAGACAGACAAACAGACAGACAAACAGACAGACAAACAGACAAACAAACAGGCAAACAGACAAACAAACAGGCAAACAAACAGGCAAACAAACAGACAAACAAACAGACAAACAAACAGACAAATAGACAAACAAACAGACAAACAAACAGACAAACAAACAGACAAACAAACAGACAAACAGACAGACAAACAGACAGACAAACAGACAGACAAACAGACAGGCAGACAAAAAGACAGACAGATACGAAGGTAATGTAAATAAAAGCTTTTAAAAATCACCAGTGTAGGCGCCTTGTTTCAACTTTTGGGAGGGATCGAAAAACTGCTTTTTTTTTGTTATGACAATTTCTTGACACGTTTTGGGGGGTAGAATAGGGGTGGATACATTTTTGTGCGAAAGAAAAGATTTAATGCCATTGAGTATCGCCTTAAATACACATTCGCTTTTTTTATCTTCTTCCTCGATGGCTTTATGCGCGTTCCTTTAATATCCTTTAATGTTGTGCCATTTTGTCACTACGTCTTCGCTCCTCCCCTCCCATTCCTCACACCCCATAGAAATGGATTTTTTTTCTTCTTCGGTCCATTCGTCCAACAGTTTGCGGCCATTCAAACGTCTTTCGGTCTCCTTTACGGTGCCATCACTCAGAGTAGGTGTTGCACACGAACGGCGTGTGTCTGTGTGTGTATGTGGGGGTGCCGGTTTGTTTGTGTACAATCGGGCTTTTTTCATAGCACTTACGTGACAAAAGGAATTTGTTTTTTGTCTTCTTCTTCTTTCTTCTCGATCCCGTTATGCTTGAATTGAGAGGATTTTCCTGAGAATCAAAGTCAATACGTCCAAATCGATTGTGAAAACGCGCTATCAATTGGGGATCTTTGTTTGGGCCGAATCCACAATGAATCCAGAGACAAATCCTTAATGTCGTTGTAGCGGTGTGGGAGAAATGAGAGAATTCGGGGTGGCCAAAGCAAAAAAAAAACACGTCTCTGATTTTTCTCAGCTTGAGGCATTTATTTCATTACTGGCATCTCAAGGGTGCGATGCGAACAATGCCATGGGTGTACGTAAGGGTGGTGAGATTGGAATGCATACCAAGAGTTATCAAATTTGACGATTCTTAGATATTTTCTTTTTATATTTTGTATTTTTTCCTCCTTGCTGCGTTTTATTTGTTGTTTAATCAAAGGGATGGGGGAGGGTAAGGCAGGAGTAAGGAGTAGCCGATCATCACCAGGCAGTTTCCTAATCCCATCAGATTAAAGGCAAGTGGAATATCTCACCAGAAAAATGGCCAGCGATGGTGACAAAGAAATAATAGAAAACTTTCTTTTTTTGTCACTTTGGTGCCCACCCAAACGTCTTTAAAGCATCAATTTTGATGTGATTTCTTCCATTTTCTGCCAGACGATTTTTGAATTTTTTTTTTACTTACTAAAGGGGGAAATGCCAATGCCTATCGGGCCTATTCAGAATATAGAAAAACCACAGTTTTTTTCAGAATACAGAAAAACCACCGTTTTTTTTGCATTTGGTCTCGGAATGGGACGATCCTATCATCTTTTGGGTGAAAATCCCTTAATTCGACGTGATCAAAATGGCGGCTTTTCAAAAATATTGAATTTGTTTTTTTTTACAAAAATATTAAATATTAAATCAGGATTATTTCGAAAATTAACGGTTTTTTGGTAGTTCATATTGTGAGATTAATTAAAGCGAATAACATTTCCTACAATCTTGTCTGTCGCCGTTATCCGGTATCTTTGACCGTTTCCTAGATATGCCGTTATTACGAAAAATTCAGTTTTTCATTTTAAAAAATTCGATAATCTCTCTCGAAAACTAACGGTTTTTCCGCAATGAATTAAATAGAATAACATTTTCTACAATTTTATTCCCTTATCCGCTATCCGTTATGTTTCACCTTTACCTACCCAAGTAGCAAAAAAGGTCGTAAAGTGGTCGTCGCAACCATACAGTCACGAACTAAAGTCGCGACGACCACTTTACGACCTTTTGTGTTCCTTGGGTAGATATTTATTTTCATTTTAAAAGTGAAAAATTAGTATTTTGCGATTTTTTTGCAAACTAACGGGTTTTTTGACCAAAAAAAAACCAAGTAAAAGAAAAATTGAAGATATTAAAATTCTCTACATTTTGGCTTTGCACCGTAAATGGATATATTTTACCGTTATCGAGATATATCAGATTTTGTAAAATAAAAATTCATATTTTTACATAAATATTAACTAATATTTTATTCAGACACATGGATAAGAAAGAAACGTAGATCTTTTATAAGAAAATCATGCGCTGTTCACATCAGATATTTTTTGTAGAATTTGTGCCACAGGCAAAATTTTCAAAAAGAAATATACGTTATAATACAAAATTCTATAATAAAATGCGCCGCAGGCAATTTCATTTATTTGAAGCTAGAATTTGGACCCGGTTTCGCCCGGCTAAAAGCGTCAGTAGAACAAAACGTATAGGATTAACAAAATTCAATTGGTTATAAATCAGATAACCTAGAGTAGGGCGCGGTTTGTGTTTTTCTTTAAAGGTTTTTCTCTTCGGAAAATGGTTTTCAAAAATTAACGAAAAAACAATAAATTCCAGCATTCGGATCCCCTCCCTTTACTCAACCACCACTCGCGCTACTTTCCATTAAGTCTATGCTACAGCAAAATTTCAGTTGAAGCTGAAAATACTAAATTTTATTCGAAAAAAATAAATATAAAAAACGAATGCGCCGCAGAAGAAATGTCTTTATGATCAATCCGAATTCCGCCAACCCCTCTCTGCTTCCCCTCTCCCCTCACAACTGTTTTTTCGCGATTGTTGTATGGAGTTTAGTACCACCACCGTCACACAATCGCAGACCCCTGCCTTAAAATTATGAGGTGTATTTTATAGACAGTTCTTACAATAGATAACGGCTTTCTCAGAAGGATTATCTATGCAGTAAAATTTTAAATTAAAGATAATTTGAATTGTAAGGGGAAGAAAAAGCATGTCTTCTAATCTTTTCCTTTTTTTCCAGTATTATTATTCATTTTTCTTTTGATATTCTTTTTCATAAAATTGTTGTCGATTTAATAAAATTTTCCGACCATCGTTATTTACATGCATGGAAATTCAGTGATTGTTCCTTTTGCGATTTTTTATCCACACACCCCCACCCCCCTCCTTAACAAATCCAACATACACAAAAAAAAAACGCCACACAAAACAAAGCAAAAAAATCTCTTAAGATTCTCTTTCCTATTATCCGGTTTGTAGTGGCACATGTTGGAATGCCATACACTCGATTGTGACACTTCACCCCCACCCACCCGGCGGCCACCACTGTACTCACAAGCCAAGTGCCGGTGTTGGGGATGTTCAACCCTAGTCACCCCAAGTTTTGCCATGCCACCCTTTTAAGGCAACTTCCTAACTGGTGGCGGCCTTGCCGATGCACGAAACTTTCGGCCACTATCAAGCAGCAACTCCCCCACCTTCCCTTCCCTTCCCCCGCCCTTGAAATTCCTGCTGGATTTACAGTTTTCCTCGCTGAATTGATTTAAGTAAATTTTCCGTTCCTTCCTTTTCTGGTTGGTTGAACTAAGGTTACTTTCGGAACCCTCGAAGTCGAGTAGATCAACATTTTGAAAAGTGGGTGCGTTCCTCCTCCCCGGAATACTAACATCCCACCATTACATCATAGCGGACGAGGAGTGAGTGAAAGAAAATGGGGTTTTTCTGCTGTCCCCCCCGTATCATGCATTTTGGGAGGGTGCATAAATTTACCAAAAAAAAAAAAAAAATCTAGTGTCGCGCTGTGATTTTTCTTGGGTGTTTCGCGTCTTTTTTGGATGGTTGTTTCGTTTATTTATTCTTTTTGTTTTTTTTCTTTTTTTGTGAACTCCGAGGAGTCTTTCTTTTCGAGGGGATTCGAAAATGTTGGTGACAAGTGGTTGGTGGAAGGGAGGGTTAGAATAATTCTACCACGTATCGGGAATGAACTGTAAACGATGATTATCCGTGCGCGTGTAAACTATGCGGTTAAAAAAAAGAATGGCGATCCGCCCCCTCTAATGGCGTTCATGGCAGAATGTCATCATCCCCCATCGTTTTTCCGGGTTTTATTAATGTTTCTTTTTTTGGGCTTCCTTGAGCTATACAAAATCAAAATAAAATCAAAATCCTAACGAAGTCGACTCAAAGAGAACGTGGCTGCAGAGCAGGCAGGCCATGAATGACTGGCGTTTACATCAGCCCTTATAGTCCTTCCTTAATCCCAACAACAACAACAACAACAACAAAAGGGATCACATTCGTCTTGAGCGCCGCCATCCGTCGATGGAGTGAGGAGCGCCAGCGGAAGGAACAGGACGAACGGAAGGAAAAGCGCAACAGAAGTGCGGAAGCTAGTGACGATGTTTAGAGAATTTTCGTAACGTGATAAAGAGAAAGTGTCAATTATTATCAAACGATTAATGATTATTTCCCCCATTTTTTTTTTTTTGCTATTATAAAGGAAAACTAGGAATTGACAACACTAAAATTAAAACATTTAACTGTGTGGGGTATTTTAATTACCCCATCGATTTTGAAGGGCGATCGGACTCATCGAATTTATTAAAGTCCTAAATCCTACAAAGCTATAGCCATCTGAGCCGATCAAAAACTTAGGACCGATCAAATCTTTGGTGGTGCTGGCAACACTAAAATAAGCTGAAAATCGAAAGAAAAAACTCGGACTTTTTGGCTCAATGCGTTTCTAATTAAACGTGAACGATTTTATATTAAGGCAAAGATTTATTTATCTGTTTGTTTGTCTTTCTGTTTGTCTGTCTGTTTGTCTGGCTGTTTATCTGTTGGTTTGCCTGTTTTTTTTTGTCAGTTTTTTGTATGCTTGTCAGTGTCTATTTGTTTACCTGTTTGTTTCTCTGTTTGTTTATTTTTTGTATGTTTGTTTGTCCGCCTGTTCGTTTTTCTGTTTGTTTATTTATTTATCTGTTGGTTTGCCTGTTTTTTAGTCTGTTTTTTGTCTATCAGTTTGTTTGCCTGGCTGTTTGTTTATACGTTTGTTTGTATGTTTGTTTATATGTTTGTTTGTATGTTTGTTTATCTGTGTATTTGTCTGTTTGTTTCTTGGTCTCTCTGTTTGTTTATCAGGGTAAAATAACTTCCACTCATCCGATTGAATTAAAATTACGCACACATACGTAAGCCACATGACAATACAATATTCTCACTACTTCGTCCTTAGTAAGGATAACGGAAAGTCATCTAAGGATAACGTAATTATCCTTGTCCTCAAATTTCCCAAAAGAAAATCTTATGTGGGAGTTTTTGGTGTCGCTGAATCTGACTCTATAGTCAAACAGTCCGTAGAAATATCTCAAAAGCAAGGATATAGGTATACAAAGCAGGGACGGGAAACGAAATAAAAAATCGTAACGTTATTCATTTCGTTACGTAACGAAATTGAACTTTTATTTCGTTACGTTATTTCGTTTTGTAACGATAAAAAATTTCATTTCGTTACGTTATAACGTTATATTTCGTTACACATTGTATGGAAACTGAAAACAAAAAAACGCACTTTAATAATAGTTTGTCACAAAGTAATTCAGTTCAGTTTCCATAAAAATAAATTCTATAAAAACTTAACAAAAAGAAAATACAAATAAAAACAAAAAACATAAAATAATGATTACTAATTTAAAATATCAGTTGTGGTCAACACAAAACTTTCTTCTACAAAATCTACGACCCTGCGCAATTTACGCTAGAGCCCTGTCGCGTTGTCAACCTGAGACGACCTCCCAATAAATTCTTGGTTTATTCAAAAATATCAAAAACGTACAACATTTGAGACAACTTGAAAACTGTAAAAGATATCAATTTACGGTAAATGGCAAAAATGTAGAAAATGTTAACATCTTTAATTATTCTTTTAACTGATTTGTCGAAAAACCGTTAGTTTGCAAATTATTCGCAAAAATATATTTTTTTTTATTTTAATCTAAATATCTCAATAACGGTAAAAGATAACGGATAACGGAAAGTAACCAAATTGTACAGAATGCCATTCTCATTAATTCACTTCATACATTCAGTTAGCAAAAACCCGTTAATTTTCGCGATAATCGCAAAAAACTGTTTTTTTGGAAATAACAGTTTATCTCGATAACAGGTTGAGATATCGAGTTATAGCTAAAGACAAAAGTATGGGAAATTTTATTTTCTCCAAGTTCTGTCATACTTAAGGCCACTAAAAAACGCGTAGTTTGGGAGTAAATCGATAAAAACGAAATTGCGATTTTTGAAAAACCGCCATTTTGGATACTTCCGGTTAACGGATTTCCACCAAAAGTTGATAGGATCGTCCCATTTCAGGACCCAACATGCCTATAAAATTTCATGGCGCTAGCTCTATTAGTTTTTGAGAAATCTTGTACACAGACTGACAGACAGACTGACAGACAGAAAGACATTTTTTTAATATGACTCCAATCGACTCAGGAGTGATCGGGAAATGTTTTTTAGGCAAAATTAAGAGGTCGAAATTTTTCATGAATACAATACTTTATTATATTCCGTAGAAGAAAGTAAAAATCGACATTTTGGTCCATATCAAAGATATAGAATTTTAGGCGTCGCTGATTCTGTGTCGCACTTAGCTTTCGGAAATTCACTCTACTTCTGGAGTTACTAAAAAGAAAATATTTTCGATACCAACCAAGTTGCTTGAAAGATTTCCTGTATCGTATCTCCAGAAATAGAGGGAATCGGGCCAAAACAAAATCCGATTTATGTAAGGGCCACATCTATCAGTTTTCCATCAATCGCAACTGTTACGGTACTCGTCAGTTTTCCATCAGTTTTTTTTACATCCAGTTAAGCGTTCACGTCTATCAGTTGTGACCGACAGTTTCTTGTGAAAATTTTCCATTCATTTTGATTGTAGAGTTCAAAAAATACCGGTGGATAATAAAGAGAGAGTGTGTGTATGCATTATTATTGCATTAAGTTCAAAAAATAATATTTGGTTCTATTCTAATGCGATACGACTGACGCGAACGTTCACACCAATCAGTTTCCCATCAATTTCCCAAAAACTGATGGAAAACTGATAGATATGGGCCCCTACATTAGAATCAAAATACGATTAAAAATACTACTCCAATATTTTTAATCATATTTTATGCAGCTGGCAGGTCTGTGAGGTTATACTTGATGAACTTTTGTGGAAAATTGCACAAAAATATAATACTAAACAAAACAAGGAAAAATTAATAAATAACGAAAAAACGTAATATATTTTTTCGTTTTTCGTTACGTTTTTCGTTATTGTAACGGAATTGAATTTCTATAACGTTATAACGTAATTATGAAGAAATAGCCAGAAAATCATTTCGTTATTTCGTTACGTTACGATAACGTTTCCCATCCCTGATACAAAGTACATACAAGCGTAGCAAAAGACATACGATTTTTAGTCATACTAATCAAATACGAAATTACTAAACAGGATGAAATAAAAAAAGCTTTTTTTTTTAAAAATGTACTAAAAAGCAAAAAATAATTTTTTGGACGCTGTGTATCAGAAATAAAAGCTAGATAAATATATATAATATTTTTTATGCTTTTATCTCACTTTTATTTCTGATACACAGCGCCCAAAAAATTATTGTTTTCCTTTTTAGTACATTTTTTTAAATAAGAGCTTTTTTTTTCAAAACAATTTTTTTTTCTGAATTTCTTTTAATCGAACTTTTTATTTTGGATTAAACAACATGTAATGGAAAATCAAGATACACCAAACGAATACGGGGCGGTATCTGCAAGAATTCATCTAAATTTGGATAATCTGGAACGTGTTGATGGGTATAATTTCAGTTTTCGCCATCTTGAATTTTTTTAAATGTCAAAATTTCCAACACCATTTCCGTCAAACAAATATGTTACTGAAATAAGTTTAGCTTATATAACATATCGGACGGTAACAGACAGAGATAACAGCAAAACTAATGAAAATTTATGATAAAGATGTAGATTGCTGGTTTAAATATTATAAATACATTCAATTTTATATACATATTAGACTATACTTACACTTGGTATATTGTCATTTGAACAGACGCCATCCTGTAGAAGTCTATCACGTATCTCCCATGCAAATATGCTCGGGCATTCCCGTTTGTAATGTGAAATTTTGCTAACTACCTCAGCTGTGGCGACGCGAGGTTTCGATCCACCAATCGCACGTGGCCGTATGCTACCTGTTTCGTAGTATCTGCCACAAGAAAATAATTTGAAAGAAAATTATAAGTATATAAAAATGATTTAATTTTAAACACATTACCGCAGATGGGGAAGCGAGGAGGGATTTTCGTAAAACTCATTCACAGAAAATTTCAAGTCGCTAGCTCAACGCGTTTTTCTTTTCAGATACGTACAACGGACAGACACTGACAGACACTCATAGGCCTATGTTACACACGGCAACTTTAAGCGGCGACTTTTCTTAAGTATAGGCGAGAGAAGTGAGGGAAGCGGTGGCCCCTCACTTCTCTCGCCTATACTTAAGAAAAGTCGCCGCTTAAAGTTGCCGTGTGTAAGATAGGCCATAGACACTAACAGACACTGACAGATTGACAGTAGAGGGCAGAAAAATTACAATTATCTGATATTAAACTCACCGGCCCAAAATTTTGCTAACGCATCCGTTAGACACCTGAAGTATCCGAGAAATATCACATGGCCGTGCGCCCGAATGCGCCAATTCGACGATCTTTTGACGCGTGGAATCCGGTAGAGGGCGTCCACCCACAAACACGCCGCCCAATTGATTTACACCGCTGTGACCTGAAATGAGATGAGAAAATCGTTTTGTTTTTTGTTTTTTTTTTTTTTTCAAACATTTTCTATACAATTTTTATCCCTAGCTTGTTACACTTAAATATACACCAGCAACAGCCACACAGGGATGGGCGCCAAAAATTTGAACGAAACTGTGAAGAGATTCAATTAACTCGAGCCAAATGGAATTTTCTGAAATGGTCAAGAACGGAAAAAACGCGAAAGTACACTGAAAGTACACTGAAAGGAAAATATCTGATGTGAACAGCACGTGACTCTCTTATACAAAATTTACGTTCTAGCACAATTTACACGATAATCTAATTTTGTTTATATAAAAATATAATTTTTTATTTTACACTAATCGGAAATATCTCGATAACGGTAAAAAATATCGATTTACGGTAAAAAGTAGAGAATTTTAATATCTTTAATTCTAGCTTTATCAGTTTTTTTTTCTCGAAAAACCGTTAGTTTGCAAGCAATTCGCAAAAACCTATTTTTTAATCTTTAATGAAATATGTCGATAACGGTAAAAGATAGCGGATAATGTTAAAAGAAAAAAATGTGGAGAATACTATTCCCTTCAATTCATCTCTTACAATGAACGGCCAAAAACCCGCTAGTTTTCGAAAGAATTACAAAAATCTGATTTTTTCTAAATAACGGTATATCTAGATACCGGTTTGAGATATAAAGTTCTAGCAAAAGACAATAGTGTAGGAAATTGTACAGTCTTCGGCTCTTGTCATACACAACACTACTGAAAAACACTACTGCTGTAAAGTTTCAGAGTAAACAGCGAAAAACCAAATTGCGATTTTTAAAAAGCCGCCATTTTGGTAACTTCCGATTAATGGATTTTCACCAAAAGTTAATAGTATCGCCCTATTCCATGGTCAAACGCTCTGTCAAATTTCATGTCTCTAGCTCTAGTAATTTTTGAGAAATTTTCTTCAAACACTGACAGACTGAAAGACATTTTTGTAATTCTTGTAACTATAATCGACTCGGGAGTGCTCGGGAAATGTATTTTTAGGTAAAATTAAGAGGTCGTAACAGATTGAAATTTCCATCAGTGTAGGCAATTTTCAGTCCATTATGTGATATAATTAGGTTAGCTGGACAAAACAACCGTATATTAAAATCCCTACAGAGCCTCAGAGAAACCATCTGTTTTTCACCCGTAAAGGAATTTTCGCTTTCCCCTGGCTGGTGATTTTGGGTAACAATGGTAGGTAATCTGCATATTTTCGTTGGTCCTTTTTAAGGGATTTTGCTACCCTCTATCGCCGCCTGCACCTGCAGAAATTTCATTTTCATTTACGTTTCATTTTCAGTATAACAAGAAGGAATTTTTTCTTGTCCAGTCAATCCTAATAGTTGACCTGGACATAATGCCAATTCCCTTATATTTAGGGTGATCATATTTTTTTTGCGTGTGCGAATCCGGCAAAAATTACCGTTGGAGAGCGGGGAGGGAAAAAAGTGTGTGGAAATTTTTAATACTTCTAAAGTAATCGCTAAAATTTCGAAAACCCAGGGAAGGAGGGAAGGATCACACAAGGAAGAGGGTTTTTTTTTCAAAATTTCGACCTCTTGCGCTCGCATTCGTTAGGTCTGGATTTGATACTGACTTTAAATTTTTGTTGTTTTGTGAAAATCACGGTACCCTTTTAGATCTTTTTATCTTAAATTAACTACAAACAAAAATTGAGACAAACCGTTATATCTTTCTGACGGGTCTTCCAAAATTTTGGCCGGAAAAATATTTGTGAGCCTTTTCTAGACAGGAACTATTTTTTGTGGATTTTTGGACGCGATTTCTAAGCAGGAAAAATATTTCTGGGGGTTTTTCTAGGCAAGAAATATTTTTCCCGAATTTTCAGGAGCGAGTTCTAAGCAGGAAAAATATTTCCGAGGTCTTTTCTAGGCAAAAAATATTTTTTTCGAATTTTCAGATACGAGTTCTAAGCAGGAAAAATATTTCCGAGGTCTTTTCTAGGCAAGAAATATTCTTTTCGAATTTTTGGACGCGACTTCTAAGCAGGAAAAATATTTCCGAGGTCTTTTCTAGGCAAGAAATATTTTTTCGAATTTTCAGATGCGAGTTCTAAGCAGGAAAAATATTTCTGGGGGCTTTTCTAAGCAAGAAATATTCTTTTCGAATTTTTGGACCCGACTTCTAAGCAGGAAAAATATTTCCGAGGTCTTTTCTAGGCAAGAAATATTTTTTTCGAATTTTTGGACGCGACTTCTAAGCAGGAAAAATATTTCCGAAATCTTTTCTAGGCAAAAAATATTTTTTTCGAATTTTCAAGTGAGAGTTCTAAGCAGGAAAAATATTTCCGATGTCTTTTCTAGGCAAGAAATATTTTTTCGAATTTTCAGATGCGAGTTCTAAGCAGGAAAAATATTTCTGGGGGCTTTTCTAGGCAAGAAATATTTTTCCCGAATTTTCAGGAGCGAGTTCTAAGCAGGAAAAATATTTCCGATGTCTTTTCTAGGTAAGAGATATTTTTTTTTTCGAATTTTCAGATGCGAGTTCTAAGCAGGAAAAATATTTCCGAGGTCTTTTCTAGGTAAGAGATATTTTTTTTTTTCGAATTTTCAGATGCGAGTTCTAAGCAGGAAAAATATTTCCGAGGTCTTTTCTAGGCAAGAAATATTTTTTTCGAATTTTTGGACGCTACTTCTAAGCAGGAAAAATATTTCCGATGTCTTTTCTAGGCAAGAAATATTTTTTTCGAATTTTCAGATGCGAGTTCTAAGCAAGAAAAATATTTCCGAGGTCTTTTCTAGGCAAGAAATATTCTTTTCGAATTTTTGGACGCGACTTCTAAGCAGGAAAAATATTTCCGAGGTCTTTTCTAGGCAAAAAATATTTTTTTTCGAATTTTCAGATACGAGTTCTAAGCAGGAAAAATATTTCCGAGGTCTTTTCTAGGCAAGAAATATTCTTTTCGAATTTTTGGACGCGACTTCTAAGCAGGAAAAATATTTCCGAGGTCTTTTCTAGGCAAGAAATATTTTTTTCGAATTTTCAGATGCGAGTTCTAAGCAGGAAAAATATTTCTGGGGGCTTTTCTAGGCAAGAAATATTTTTCCCGAATTTTCAGGAGCGAGTTCTAAGCAGGAAAAATATTTCCGAGGTCTTTTCTAGGCAAAAAATATTTTTTTCGAATTTTCAGATACGAGTTCTAAGCAGGAAAAATATTTCCGAGGTCTTTTCTAGGCAAGAAATATTCTTTTCGAATTTTTGGACGCGACTTCTAAGCAGGAAAAATATTTCCGAGGTCTTTTCTAGGCAAGAAATATTTTTTCGAATTTTCAGATGCGAGTTCTAAGCAGGAAAAATATTTCTGGGGGCTTTTCTAGGCAAGAAATATTCTTTTCGAATTTTTGGACGCGACTTCTAAGCAGGAAAAATATTTCCGAGGTCTTTTCTAGGCAAGAAATATTTTTTCGAATTTTCAGATGCGAGTTCTAAGCAGGAAAAATATTTCTGGGGGCTTTTCTAGGCAAGAAATATTTTTCCCGAATTTTCAGGAGCGAGTTCTAAGCAGGAAAAATATTTCCGAGGTCTTTTCTAGGCAAAAAATATTTTTTTCGAATTTTCAGATACGAGTTCTAAGCAGGAAAAATATTTCCGAGGTCTTTTCTAGGCAAGAAATATTCTTTTCGAATTTTTGGACGCGACTTCTAAGCAGGAAAAATATTTCCGAGGTCTTTTCTAGGCAAGAAATATATTTTTCGAATTTTCAGATCCGAGTTCTAAGAAGGAAAAATATTTCCGAGGTCTTTTCTGGGCAAGAAATATTTTTTCCGAATTTTCAAGTGAGAGTTCTAAGCAGGAAAAATATTTCCGAGGTCTTTTCTTGTGGACTATTTTTTGTGGATTTTTGGACGCGAGTTCTAAGCAGGAAAAATATTTCCGAGGTCTTTTCTAGGCAAGAAATATTTTTTTCGAATTTTCAGATGCGAGTTCTAAGCAAGAAAAATATTTCCGAGGTCTTTTCTAGGCAAGAAATATTCTTTTCGAATTTTTGAACGCGACTTCTAAGCAGGAAAAATATTTCCGAGGTCTTTTCTAGGCAAGAAATATCCTTTTCGAATTTTTGGACGCGACTTCTAAGCAGGAAAAATATTTCCGAGGTCTTTCTTAAGTAGAAACTATTTTTTATTGGTACCCAAAATTAGTTTTTTTTTAAAACAGCGGAAGGGTGGAGCCAAATAGAGGTTTTATCCCGGGCGCCGCTTGTCTTTGCCAGCTCTTACCTTAAAGACAAGTTTTGGAGCACGGAAGGGGAGGGGGGGGGGGGGTGGGGGGATTGAGCTGGTGGGGTTGGACCACTTCGGTGTAGCCTTCTGTCAGTTGTTGATATATTTCTGATGTTCGACAAATTCCAAACAGAATTCAATCACAAAAATATCATAAATGAAGTTGTAACAACCGACAATATACACGGAAAACTCCGAAACTGATGGTAAATCATCCAACAATAGGCATCCAGATATAATACAAAGCAATGACACAAATCCCGATGCTTTATTCCATGTTTTACATTAATGCGTATACCAGCTACCAATCACAAAGGTGAGAAACTTTACCTTTGAGTATATTTGAAAAGGGTACAACAATAACAACAGTAACAACAATATTTAAAAAAAAGTCTTAGGGATATCGACCGACTTTCTAGTTTAGGGAAAGAAATATTTCGGTACAAAAGAAGGACCGCTCGATTCATTTCTAAATCCTGCAACACGACGAGGGAAACTTTCCATGAAAAATCAAAGAATCATGAATGGGGAAAAAAAATCAAATAAAAGAAAATAATGAAAACTACACGATATTAACGTAATTTTTGGTGTAGGAAAATCGAAGCACTAAAAGTGTTCGCATTCCCTTATCGTTGGAGAATTTCATTTTATCCAGAAAATGAGGGAATTTTCGTTTAGATTTTGACTTTGGATAAGTTTTTTGTTTAATTTTTTTTGTTTTATTTTGGATTGAAACACGGTTCAATTATCGCAAAATTGACACAACACAATTTAAAAAGCGTATACCATATGTGTAGGGTGACCGTTTTCAACATTTTTCATACATAAAACGACTAAAAATCGCATAGTTTCGGAGAGAAATGCGAAAAATGAAATTGGAATTTTTAAAAAGCCGCCATTTTGGTTACTTTCGGTTAACAGATTTTCACCAAAATAGAGTCGTTCCATGCCAGGACTAAACATCCCTGTAAAATTTCATGGCTCTAGCTCCTGAATTTTTCGAGAGATCTTCTAATCTTCTATAGAGACTGACAGACACTGACACAGACACTGGCCAGCAAATGACAGACACTGACAGACAATTACACGCACTGACAGACACTGGACAGATACTGGACAGCTACTGGACAGGTACTGACAGACTGTCAAATTGACTGGGAACCCCTCGAGAGTGCTCGGGAATTGTTTTTAAGGCATAATTAGGAGGTCGAAATTTTTCATGACTAAAACCTGACCAGCAATCATGTATTCCGACGCGTCTCTGTTTTTCGACTCCGACGCAGCTTTTAACTCTTGACTTCGTCATATCATCAGCTTCAAATTTCCTGGAGTGACAGTCAGAATCACGTTTGGATTCATAGTGACGATTCCGAGAAATTTCAAACTGCAGATATGGCGAAGTCAAGAGTTAAAAGCTGCGTCGAAGTCGAAAGACAGAGACGCGTCGGAATACATGATTGGTGCCCTGTTTTTCTTTTTAATTTTTGGATATCCAAAAATGTGTTGGACAGTAAAAATCTGTGAATAACTACAATATTTTTCCGAAAAACTTAAATGGCCAACATAAGAATATTTAATAATATTTATTTTATTAAAAAAAAAGTTGAAGATCAGTGAAATATCTTCCTGATTCCATGCCAAGTCGCCGCTCGCGGTCAGTCTAGAATTTTCTAGAAAAAAAGTATCGAATAACATTTTATTCATTGTCAGATGGTTGATTTTTATGCACGGTACTTGATGTCATTTGGTCACATCAACAAAAAAAAAATGAAAGAAAAAATGGATAAAAAATCTTACAAAAACAAAAATGACAGTCCGGTTATTTGGGGTATTTACAAATTTTTTTTTCTTACTGTCTCGCCCCCATCGCACCTTTTTCGTGCATGCAAAATTTGGCGGTGTCCAAAGTTTTACCGTTTGAAGAAAAAGTCATCATATATAGTGGTAAAAGCAATTGAAAAACTTGTGAATTTCACACAAAATCCAAATTAGCAAAAATCCAATTGATATTTTTGTTAACAAGTATTGGCACAGATTTTTTAATTTTTTTTTGTCTTATGTCAGACGAGGAAAAGGAAGAAAACATATTTTTCCCTCCGATCTAAAAATATGTATGTGCGAGGAAAAAAATATCCGATTTTGGCTGGTCATCTCGGCCAGCTTTGATGAAATTCCTTTGAAAAATTCGCCCGTCCGCCCGTACGTCCTTTTCCTGATGCTGAACTGATAGAGCATTCCGTACCTTACGGGGCGCAAAAAATCTGTGGTTATTTTTTTTCTGTTTATTTGTTGTTGTTGTTGTTTTTATTTTTGTACCTTCATAGACCCTCTTATGGTTACCGTCTCAGGTGCGATTTCTGTTTATCTTGCCATAGTCGGCTGACAGCATTGGCCACGGCAACGAACAGAGATGCGCTGCGCCGCATTCCTGGTGCCCCTCTCGCCAGGCTTCTTTTCGGCTAACGTTACCTAGTCATATGCCATGACGTTAACATGTTTCATATTTCAACCGTTAACTAATCCATGTTGACATTTTTTGAAGAATGCCACACCAAATTATCCACTTGATTGGAAACTACTCTAGCGAACCACGAATAAATAAATATATATAAAAAAAAGCCCATGCGGCAGTTGCCATAAGAAAGCGGTAGATTTCACATAAGTTTTTGTGTGAGTGTGTTTTTTCGATCAAGGACTGCCCATAAAACACGTCATGCGAATTTCTGATCCCCCACCCGTCCCCCACACCTACACCCCTCCGCTCCCAACACTTCGCCGAATTTTCTCCAAACCGATTGTATGGAGTTAAGTGCCGTCATCACACCACCGACAACAATCCCTCTCCTCCCCCCTTAAACCCTTAACTCTTCGTTGGTGTGGTGGAGTATGACATATATTCTACCACAGAAACGAAGGATTATATAGCCGCCATTTTGACCACTTCTGGTCAACGAAATTTCACTAAAAGTGAACAGAATTGACCCTTTGAGAAATAATAGGACAGTCTGTCAGTCTGTCAGTCTGTCAGTCTGTCAGTCTGTCAGTCTGTCAGTCTGTCAGTCTGTCAGTCTGTCAGTCTGTCAGTCTGTCAGTCTGTCAGTCTGTCAGTCTGTCAGTCTGTCAGTCTGTCAGTCTGTCAGTCTGTCAGTCTGTCAGTCTGTCAGTCTGTCAGTCTGTCAGTCTGTCAGTCTGTCAGTCTGTCAGTCTGTCAGTCTGTCAGTCTGTCAGTCTGTCAGTCTGTCAGTCTGTCAGTCTGTCAGTCTGTCAGTCTGTCAGTCTGTCAGTCTGTCAGTCTGTCAGTCTGTCAGTCTGTCAGTCTGTCAGTCTGTCAGTCTGTCAGTCTGTCAGTCTGTCAGTCTGTCAGTCTGTCAGTCTGTCAGTCTGTCAGTCTGTCAGTCTGTCAGTCTGTCAGTCTGTCAGTCTGTCAGTCTGTCAGTCTGTCAGTCTGTCAGTCTGTCAGTCTGTCAGTCTGTCAGTCTGTCAGTCTGTCAGTCTGTCAGTCTGTCAGTCTGTCAGTCTGTCAGTCTGTCAGTCTGTCAGTCTGTCAGTCTGTCAGTCTGTCAGTCTGTCAGTCTGTCAGTCTGTCAGTCTGTCAGTCTGTCAGTCTGTCAGTCTGTCAGTCTGTCAGTCTGTCAGTCTGTCAGTCTGTCAGTCTGTCAGTCTGTCAGTCTGTCAGTCTGTCAGTCTGTCAGTCTGTCAGTCTGTCAGTCTGTCAGTCTGTCAGTCTGTCAGTCTGTCAGTCTGTCAGTCTGTCAGTCTGTCAGTCTGTCAGTCTGTCAGTCTGTCAGTCTGTCAGTCTGTCAGTCTGTCAGTCTGTCAGTCTGTCAGTCTGTCAGTCTGTCAGTCTGTCAGTCTGTCAGTCTGTCAGTCTGTCAGTCTGTCAGTCTGTCAGTCTGTCAGTCTGTCAGTCTGTCAGTCTGTCAGTCTGTCAGTCTGTCAGTCTGTCAGTCTGTCAGTCTGTCAGTCTGTCAGTCTGTCAGTCTGTCAGTCTGTCAGTCTGTCAGTCTGTCAGTCTGTCAGTCTGTCAGTCTGTCAGTCTGTCAGTCTGTCAGTCTGTCAGTCTGTCAGTCTGTCAGTCTGTCAGTCTGTCAGTCTGTCAGTCTGTCAGTCTGTCAGTCTGTCAGTCTGTCAGTCTGTCAGTCTGTCAGTCTGTCAGTCTGTCAGTCTGTCAGTCTGTCAGTCTGTCAGTCTGTCAGTCTGTCAGTCTGTCAGTCTGTCAGTCTGTCAGTCTGTCAGTCTGTCAGTCTGTCAGTCTGTCAGTCTGTCAGTCTGTCAGTCTGTCAGTCTGTCAGTCTGTCAGTCTGTCAGTCTGTCAGTCTGTCAGTCTGTCAGTCTGTCAGTCTGTCAGTCTGTCAGTCTGTCAGTCTGTCAGTCTGTCAGTCTGTCAGTCTGTCAGTCTGTCAGTCTGTCAGTCTGTCAGTCTGTCAGTCTGTCAGTCTGTCAGTCTGTCAGTCTGTCAGTCTGTCAGTCTGTCAGTCTGTCAGTCTGTCAGTCTGTCAGTCTGTCAGTCTGTCAGTCTGTCAGTCTGTCAGTCTGTCAGTCTGTCAGTCTGTCAGTCTGTCAGTCTGTCAGTCTGTCAGTCTGTCAGTCTGTCAGTCTGTCAGTCTGTCAGTCTGTCAGTCTGTCAGTCTGTCAGTCTGTCAGTCTGTCAGTCTGTCAGTCTGTCAGTCTGTCAGTCTGTCAGTCTGTCAGTCTGTCAGTCTGTCAGTCTGTCAGTCTGTCAGTCTGTCAGTCTGTCAGTCTGTCAGTCTGTCAGTCTGTCAGTCTGTCAGTCTGTCAGTCTGTCAGTCTGTCAGTCTGTCAGTCTGTCAGTCTGTCAGTCTGTCAGTCTGTCAGTCTGTCAGTCTGTCAGTCTGTCAGTCTGTCAGTCTGTCAGTCTGTCAGTCTGTCAGTCTGTCAGTCTGTCAGTCTGTCAGTCTGTCAGTCTGTCAGTCTGTCAGTCTGTCAGTCTGTCAGTCTGTCAGTCTGTCAGTCTGTCAGTCTGTCAGTCTGTCAGTCTGTCAGTCTGTCAGTCTGTCAGTCTGTCAGTCTGTCAGTCTGTCAGTCTGTCAGTCTGTCAGTCTGTCAGTCTGTCAGTCTGTCAGTCTGTCAGTCTGTCAGTCTGTCAGTCTGTCAGTCTGTCAGTCTGTCAGTCTGTCAGTCTGTCAGTCTGTCAGTCTGTCAGTCTGTCAGTCTGTCAGTCTGTCAGTCTGTCAGTCTGTCAGTCTGTCAGTCTGTCAGTCTGTCAGTCTGTCAGTCTGTCAGTCTGTCAGTCTGTCAGTCTGTCAGTCTGTCAGTCTGTCAGTCTGTCAGTCTGTCAGTCTGTCAGTCTGTCAGTCTGTCAGTCTGTCAGTCTGTCAGTCTGTCAGTCTGTCAGTCTGTCAGTCTGTCAGTCTGTCAGTCTGTCAGTCTGTCAGTCTGTCAGTCTGTCAGTCTGTCAGTCTGTCAGTCTGTCAGTCTGTCAGTCTGTCAGTCTGTCAGTCTGTCAGTCTGTCAGTCTGTCAGTCTGTCAGTCTGTCAGGTTGTATACAAGATTTTCCAAAAACTCATAGAGCTAAAGCGATAAAATTTGACAGACATGTTTGGTCCTGGATTGGGACAATCCTATCAACTGTTGGTGGAAATCCGTTAACCGGAAGTAACCAAAATGTTGGCATTTTTAAAATAGCAATTTCGTTATTTACTCCGAAACTACGCGTTTTCGGTAGTCTTATCTGTAACAAAAGTGGGAAACAAGAAAATTCTCTTCATCTTTGTCTTTTATTATAACTCCGTATCTCAAGCCGTTATCGAGATATACCGTTATTTAAAAAAATCAGTTTTTTGCACTTATCTCGAAAGCAAACGGGTTCTTGGTGGTTTGATGTATGAGATGAATTAAGGAAAATAACGCTTCCCATAATTTTGTCTTTTACCGTTATCCGATATAATTTACAGTTATCGAGATAGCATTAAAATTTTAAAAAATTGATTTTTGCAAATTGTTTGCAAACCAATGGTTTTTCGAAAAAAAAGTAAATAGCAGAATTAAAGATATTGAAATAATCCACATTTTTGCCTCTTACCGTAAATCAATATCTTGTACCGCTATCGAGATATTGCAGGTTTTGTAAAATAGAAATTAATATTTATATGTAAACTATGTAAACTTTATGTAAACTAATATTTTATATTGTATAAAATATACAAAACTTTATGTAAACTAATATTTGTTATTGTGCAGAAACGTAATTTTGTATATGAAAGTCATGTGCTGTTCACAGCAGAAAAATATCCAAATAAAAGGGAATTCATACCAAAAAATAGGAAATGTTCCCAAATTTATAGGAAGAATTCCCTATTTTTATGGAGTCATTGCAGAAGAGTTCTAAGATCCTCTGCGGGGCTCAAAGTTACGGCGCGGCCGGCGGCGCTAAGGAAAGTTACGACGACGGGAAAAGGCTTCATCTTTTACGGCCCATATTACTGTCCCATAGTTTTTAGTCAATTTTAATTTTTTTTTCTGATAAGTTTTATGAAATCAAATATTCAAAAAAATTAGGTTATTTCAATGAAATATAATCCTCTTGAGTGAAACCATTTATATGTTACCATAAAAAAGTAACGTGAAAAGGCATAAAAAATTCAAGACAAAAAAAAACATCTCGGATCGGGATTCTCCGGAGGTTCCTCCCAGGCCAGAATGTATTTCATAACTAAAATTGACCCACTTCCCCTCCCCCCAAAAACCTGACTAAATATTAAATATCTAAATATTAACAACGATCGGACAAAAGTCCCGCGGGTGTCATGTCGTCCAACATTTCTTTCTGTTTTTTTTTTTTTTGCTCTAGGTTTTGGTTTCTTTTCCGAGATGTCGTCCGATTTTTTTTCCGTTTTTTCTTTTTTAATTCGACGACAGTGCCGATGTGTGGCATAGAAATTAACGATTGATGAATTTGGATCGAATTTCATCATTGACGGATTTTTTTTGTTATTGTTTTCGACGTAAAGAAATTAGTTCAGAGGCCATAAGACAAAGAATAGTTCAAAAAGTTGACGGCGAACGGTTATCGGTTAGTCAAGATATTTCTTATGTGAACAGCACATGACTTTCGTATACAAAAACCGACGTCTCTGCCAGACTGACAGACATCGGGCGCGTTTAGACCGAGCTAACTTGACACTGCCTATCTGGCGGTGTTAAACTACAACTTTATATTGCGAAGACTGCCTAAACGCACCCATTGACACACTGACAGATACTGGCAGACACTGACAGATACTGATAGACACTGACAGGCACGTACAGACAACAGGAGGTACTGACAGACACGTACAGACAACAGGAGGTACTGACAGACACTGACAGACACTTACAAACAATGACAGACACTTACAGACACTGACAGATAGAAAAACATTGTAATATGACTTCAATCGACTCGGCAGCATTCGGAAACTGTTTTTTTAAGAAAAAATTTAGTGGTCGAAACTTTCCAAGCCTACAATATTTCATTATTCTTCGTACCACGTACTTTGCATAAGAAAGTAAAAACAGACTTTCGGCAGAACAAAAATGGCGCAAAGAAGAAAAGTAGCTCAAAATTTTTCGAATACTGATTTTCGATTTTTATTTTTCCATAAATTCCCCACTCCCCAGCCGTTGCCTGTAATTGTATTTTTATGCAATTTTTAAACCCTATATGACACATCATATAGGAGTATATTAGATTTAGTATACCGTTTATAACGCATCGAACCAATCGTCGGACACAAAAATGAACTACGCCATTATGTTAGGGATGACAAAAGATTCTGATTTCCGCATGTCTGTCTGTGTCTGTCTGTCTGTTCGTCAGTTCGTCTGTCTGTCAGTGCCTCAGTCCATCAGTCCGTCCGTCTGTCTGTCCATCCATCTGTCTTCTTGTCTCTCTGTCTCTCTGTCTATCTGTGGGTGGGTCTGTCTGTCTGTCAGTCCGTGAACACCACAACTTTCGAAAGGATTGAGCTAGAAGCCTGAAGTTTCGTACAGTTACATTTCTAGTAAATAGCAAGTGAAAACTCCGTTTTTAGTGATCCCCCCTCCCCTTGGCCCAACTTCTGCTCCTTCTGCTTATGTCCCGCCTAACCATATAAGGATTCGATTTAAAGGGAAAATGGGGACCCCAATTCGGTGTCCTCTTTGTGAAAATTCAATTTTTCGTGGGACACCTCCGCCCCTGCACCGCCCAAACCATTAGTGATATCGGAAAACGGACAACGGATTCTTAATCAGAGGCCCGAAAAACCCCCCTGTGCCAAATTTCAGCTAAATCGGAGTTGTGTCAAAAAATTGGAAAAATCGCAAGGGGGACCCCTACACTTTTTTTAAGGACGAAAAATTCAAGTCCTCCGATCGGGCTGAGATTCAGAATTTAGAGGTTATCGGGGACGAAGAATCGATATCCGGTGTCCTTTTTGAGGGGGGCGATACGGTTCGGGCGGTACAAGGATGAGGTCCTTTAAAAATCCTTTTTTCTGCAAAAAGAACACCGGATATCGATTCCTCGTCCCCGAAAACTCTAAGATTCAAAATTTCATAAAAATCCTTTTAAGCCGTTTCCGAGAAAAAAGGATTCAATTTTTAGGGATTTAACATTTGAATAATCCTTTGTCACACTCGTAATTTTTGGCCTATCGAGTCACGGAAAATGGTTTTTGTTAGCTTAAAGGATTCTTAAGAATGTGTGTTTTTTTATTTTTCCCAAAATTGTAGAACTTTTTTTTAAAAAAGAAATTTTCTCGAGACTAGAAATTTTCTTGAGATTTTTTTTCAAAAATTTCAAAAATTTACAAAATGAAATTTTGAAAAAAAACACTACAAAATGTTGGGAAATTGTCACAAAATACAAAATTCCAAATAATGTTGCCATTTCTACCAGCATAAATACATAAAATCATTTATTCAATTCTGGTTTTTCGATTGATTTGGAAATGGTGTCGGTAAAGAAAAGGAACAGAAAGTAAATCATTCCCCCCCCCCTCACACCTCTTCCCCTTGGCTCGTATCCTGCTCCTTCTGCTTATGGCCCGCCTAACCCTGTAAGGATTCGATTGAAAAAGAAAAAGGAGAGCCCAATTCGGTGTTCTCTTTGTGAAAATTCTAAATGTATTTAAAGTATGATTTTACATAACCGGTCCACACATCAAAATCCAATCGGATCACACCTACTTCCCCTCTCTAGACCAAATGTATTTTTTTAGTCAAAAATTTGCTGTCTTCATATAGAGTATTTGACGATTGGCCCCTGACAATTGTAGTTTTTCTTATGTTTTGTAGTTCAGTAACGCCGCGCCGCACAGCAGATGCTCCCAAAGGGTTACATATTTTTATGGAGAGAATTAATAAAATGTTTCCTCGTTAAGAGATAAAGTTTGGAAAATTTTAATGTAGATTTGTAGGAAAATAAGATTTTGAAAAACACATTTTCCCATCTAATTTCAGGGAAACCGTTGCGAAAATTTTCCAGATTTTATTGGCTGTAAATATTCTGTGGCTTGAAAAAATGTGAAAAAAAATACAGAAAAACGGACGAATTCAGTGTGTTCTACTATCCCAGCGGCAGTTATGTCAATCGTGACGTTAGCGATTGACACAAAACTCAGTGCAATGTAGAAAAGTTTTAAAATGGCGCCAAAAAATAATTTCACATGCAAAAGTCTTTTGCATGCAATCTTCGGACTGATTTAAGCAAATTTAAGCCTTTCGGGCAACACTAAAATTTAGATTTTCACCGTAGTTTCAAATTTATCGCCGCGTAGTGCATTTTTTCGACTAGTTCAAAGGAGTTTAGTCCTTATTGCCACTACACAATGCCAATAAGGTCAAATCGCACTAAAAAAAAACGGATTTTGAATGAATTTTGATTCCAGTTTTTAAAAAAATCACCATTTTTTTGTCAATTTATATCCGTTTTAGAGTGTGTGTATTTTTTTTCAGAAAATTTATCCGGCTTTGACAGATTTCCGGGCTTATCCAGGGTCCGGCTTATACAGGTTTCACTGTACATATTTGTTGCTTACGTTTTCTTGGTAACTTGCGGTGTAAAGGTAGAAATAGACGCTGCGATGGTCGTACCGACTTGTGTTGGACCGATATCGGGTCGACGGTCGTATATGGCACACACACGATACGATTTACTTGCGATTTTGATCGAATAATCAGTTTTTACTAGCAAATATCACTCGAACAACACAGCACAGTTGTGTAATAATATCGTATCGACGGTCGCATGGCAGACCACAAACGATACAATCTGCCGCATGCGACCGCAGGTTTTGGCTCAGCGACGTACGACCGTGCGATATCGGGCCCTACCGTCATTTCGTGCGCACACACGATACAATTATCGCATGCGACCGCAAACTGGCCCGACGATTGTACCGACCATCGCAGAATCTATTTCCAGCTTAAAGGCGGCCATACATTATGAGACTTGTTGTAGAACTTGGGTCGGTTGTAGGCAATGTTGGATCGTGTATGGGCCGGTTGTATTACCAAATGTTAGGTCCAACAAAAATCAAAACCCTGTTGATTTTGCCTCCGCCAAAACAAGTTGGACAACATAGTTTTAGAACAAGTCTCATAATGTATGACCGGCTTTATGCAAAAATTAATAAATGGTAATTAATAAATTTAACATACATTCGTCATCTGTGAGTCGATAGGCTGAAGCAAAGTAAGGTCCAGATTCCACAGCTAATCCAGGATTTCTCATGCTTATGACATTGTCTATAAAAATCAAAAGAAAAAAAACTGCAATAAATAAAAAGCTATTGGGGATTTTGATTAAATTATTGAAATGCAAACAATGTCGACTTTTGGAACCACTTTTTTTAAAAAAATATTTGTGAAAAGTTCCGCTTTTTCTCTTGTTTTTATTTTATTAAATACAAATTCTTTTTTCTGTCAAATTTCAGAAATTTTCTTTCATAGTTTTCCAACTTGAAAAAAATAGTTAAAATCTCTGGATTAAGCTGTGATTGTTAATGGAATTTTGATGGGGATTTTTTTTTGAAAACTCGAAAATAACAATGACTGCTACTGTTTTAAGGCCAAACCAGATACAATCCGTTCCGTCATGTCCGCTCCGTTCCGTACTTTGTTGGCCTCGGAATTCATTTTCCTCCTAAAAAAAAATGACTTGGAAATCATTTTTGTTCTAAAAATCTTTGGAATTCATTTTTGTGTTTTCGGAATCTTCGGAATTAATTTTCTTCCTCGAAAAATTCTTTGGAATTGATTTTCTAGCTTAAAAAGTCTTCGGAATTAATTTTCCTGCTTGAAAGCGGCTCGGAATTAATTTTCCTGCCTGGAAAAGTACTCGAAATTTATTTTCCTGCTTGTAAAAGTCCTCGGAATTCATTTTCCTGCCTGAAAATGCGCCGGAATTAATTTTCCTACTTAAAAAATATCCGAGAATAAATTTTTTTTGTCAAAAAGGCCTTGGAATTAATTTTTCTGCCTGAAAAGGCATTGGATTTAATTTTTCTGCCGAAAAAAGGCCATGGAATTAATTTTCCTGTCTAAAAAAGACCACGGATTTAATTTGTTTGAAAAAGGCTCGGAATTTAGTTTTCTGCCAAGAAAATGCCTTAGAATTAATTTTCCTGATTAAAAATGCCTGAAAATTGATTTTTCTGCATTTGAAGTCCCCGGAATTAATTTTCCTGACTAAAAATGCCTCAAAATTATTTTTTTCTGCATTTCAAGTCCCCGGAATTGATTTTCCTGCTAAGAAAATGATTCGCAATGGATTTTCTTGCCTAGAATTAAATTTCTTATCTAAAAAAAGCCTCGAAATAAATTTCCCTGCCTAAAAAACCTCGAAAAATATTGTCCTGCCTAAAAAAAAAGCCTCGGAATGGATTTTCCTGCTTAAAAAGCCTCCGAATGGATTTTCCTGCTTAAAAAGCCTCGGAATTAATTTCTTTAAAAAATGCGTCGGAATTAAACGCATCAGGATTAACCATACGCCCCAGAATTACATAAATTTACGTTCCGGATTTCGTGTTGTAATTTCTTAATCACTAGAAAAAAATGGACATCGAAACCCAACGGCTTTCGCCTGCGTTGCAATTTCCTCAAACATTTCTGACTGTAGCATATTTTTCTAAAAAAAAAATTCGACTGCGGCGCATTTCATTAAAAAAAAACCTCAATATTGGAAAGTTTTTATTATTAAAAGTTTCGTCTGTGGCGCAATTTTTGCTGAATTTTGGAAACATAAAACACCCATAAGGGATTGTCTGTAAAATACGCTAATTTATGGCCTTTCAAATCCCCCCCTCCCTCCCTTTGTCTCACTTTTTCCTGATCTCTCGCCTTTATTCGGGGTTTTTTTTAATTTTCACGATTAATTTCGAAACATCGAAGATTTTCCTCACATCTCGTCGTCGTGCACCTCTGCTCTTCGCCGGGTAATCTGTCCCGTATTCACACAAAGAAAAGTATGGTCACCCTAATTACCCAAGTAGCACAAAAGGTCATAAAATGGTCGTCTCGACCATGGACTCACCAAATTAAAGTCGCTATGACGACTTTACGACCTTTAGTGCTCCTTGGATGTAAATCACAAATCAAACTAATTTGTTTTCGCAACATGGAAACAATATTTTTGAAAAAAAAAAAAAAAAAAAGTACTCAAGATTATAATTACTAATTTTTTCAGAAAAAAATGCCAGAGTAATTCTGAAACACCTAATCGGCAACCACCGAAGCTGTCAGAGGAGTTCTCTTCCTAGATTCGTTTATTCGGGATTACAAAAGAAATCTTGAGCTACTACCGTTGGTTCTTTTTTTTTTTTTTTTTATTTACTTTAGTTTTTTTTTTCATTCGTAAAGATAAAACGACTTACCGACATCATTCATGGATTGATAAATTTGTAAAGATTTTCGGCTCTTATTTTCACCTATTCATTATGAGATGGTCGTGTATCTGACAAACAGGCAATTGTCATTCTTAAAGATCTCATCGAAATTGAAAAAAAGAAAATAAAAACGAAGGGAAAACGAAGAAATGAAATAAAGTTGCCGGCCGGTCAGACAAAACAACAAAAAAAAATTCGGTTCAGGTGTCCACAAATTCTACATTTTGGTGCGACTCTGAGTACCACACAATCTTTTTTGTTGTTATTCAGACGGCTATAATAATTTGTATCTGAAAGGGACACTTTAAGATCCTTTCTATCGCTTTTCAGGCACAATTCGCAAAACAAGACAAATCAATTGTGTTCGACATTTATTTGATTCCCAATGTAAGTCGCTAATAAGTGTCAGAAAAACTGTAACCTCAAAGTGTCATCGATCTCAATGTGTTTATAAACAATTAGGTTATCTTCGATTAAATCCCAGCCATTGATGTTTGGGTGTGCAAAAACTATTACCAAACGTTTTTTTTTATTTTAACCGAAAAATTGGAGTTTTAATTAAAATAAGACAGTTTTTAAATGCTGAGATATGAGTTTTGGTTAACCTACAAAAACCTTCGAGTCAATTAGAATAACACTACACAAATGTTAGTCTGTCAGTCTGTCAGTCTGTCAGTCTGTCAGTCTGTCAGTCTGTCAGTCTGTCAGTCTGTCAGTCTGTCAGTCTGTCAGTCTGTCAGTCTGTCAGTCTGTCAGTCTGTCAGTCTGTCAGTCTGTCAGTCTGTCAGTCTGTCAGTCTGTCAGTCTGTCAGTCTGTCAGTCTGTCAGTCTGTCAGTCTGTCAGTCTGTCAGTCTGTCAGTCTGTCAGTCTGTCAGTCTGTCAGTCTGTCAGTCTGTCAGTCTGTCAGTCTGTCAGTCTGTCAGTCTGTCAGTCTGTCAGTCTGTCAGTCTGTCAGTCTGTCAGTCTGTCAGTCTGTCAGTCTGTCAGTCTGTCAGTCTGTCAGTCTGTCAGTCTGTCAGTCTGTCAGTCTGTCAGTCTGTCAGTCTGTCAGTCTGTCAGTCTGTCAGTCTGTCAGTCTGTCAGTCTGTCAGTCTGTCAGTCTGTCAGTCTGTCAGTCTGTCAGTCTGTCAGTCTGTCAGTCTGTCAGTCTGTCAGTCTGTCAGTCTGTCAGTCTGTCAGTCTGTCAGTCTGTCAGTCTGTCAGTCTGTCAGTCTGTCAGTCTGTCAGTCTGTCAGTCTGTCAGTCTGTCAGTCTGTCAGTCTGTCAGTCTGTCAGTCTGTCAGTCTGTCAGTCTGTCAGTCTGTCAGTCTGTCAGTCTGTCAGTCTGTCAGTCTGTCAGTCTGTCAGTCTGTCAGTCTGTCAGTCTGTCAGTCTGTCAGTCTGTCAGTCTGTCAGTCTGTCAGTCTGTCAGTCTGTCAGTCTGTCAGTCTGTCAGTCTGTCAGTCTGTCAGTCTGTCAGTCTGTCAGTCTGTCAGTCTGTCAGTCTGTCAGTCTGTCAGTCTGTCAGTCTGTCAGTCTGTCAGTCTGTCAGTCTGTCAGTCTGTCAGTCTGTCAGTCTGTCAGTCTGTCAGTCTGTCAGTCTGTCAGTCTGTCAGTCTGTCAGTCTGTCAGTCTGTCAGTCTGTCAGTCTGTCAGTCTGTCAGTCTGTCAGTCTGTCAGTCTGTCAGTCTGTCAGTCTGTCAGTCTGTCAGTCTGTCAGTCTGTCAGTCTGTCAGTCTGTCAGTCTGTCAGTCTGTCAGTCTGTCAGTCTGTCAGTCTGTCAGTCTGTCAGTCTGTCAGTCTGTCAGTCTATCTTAAAAATCAGATTTAAAAAAAAACCTTTTCACATCCCATCAGAGAACATTCATAAAATTCACTATCGTTCACACCTCAAGTTTTTACCTTTATGCGGCATATCATCCAAGGACGATACCCGATCCATCATTGATCCTGGCCAGGGAGTCACAGCGGCTCCCATGGCTGGCGTCGGTTGTAATGCAAAAATTTTGAATAATTTCCTCTCGTCACGGTATTGAAATTTCTATCCAAATCCAAAAACAGGAGGCGTCCAAATTTTTTTTATTATCAGTACCGCTCGGTCTGTTAAATTCTCCTATTTTTGAATAATTTTTTTTTGCTTCACAAAATTTGTTTTCGCACCGTCACGAAATTTCACTTGGATTGATTTTCTCTTATTTTATTTTAAGATTTCATTTTTTTACACTTGTTGAGAATTTCTTCACTGAACTTGTTTTTGGGTTAAGTAAAATTAATAAATTTTTATAAGATATAAATTTTCAAACAAAAAAGAAAAGAAAA
This sequence comes from Chrysopilus asiliformis, assembly GCA_964034945.1. Classification (NCBI taxonomy): domain Eukaryota; kingdom Metazoa; phylum Arthropoda; class Insecta; order Diptera; family Rhagionidae; genus Chrysopilus; species Chrysopilus asiliformis. The sequence goes on from OZ035964.1 coordinate 7,836,824, forward strand.
ATAAGTTTTTTTTTTTCAAATTGAAGCTTGTTTAAAACATTGAAAATTACCGCGAAAGCCGTTGGTAATTCTTGATGGTAAATTTCGCAGATTTCCGTAATGAATCCTTTTGAGACTCATATCTCTGCATTTCGGTTTCTAAAATTTCAAAAATTCGGTTCTAGTTTTGGGTTCTAACATTTCAAAAGTGTGGTTCTAATTTTGGTTCACTGAAATTTTAATGGTTTAGTGGTTTTGGTACTTGCAAAAGCCCGTTTGAAGGCATGTGGAATATTTTTTCGTACTAGATTGATAGTAAAAAAAAGTGGTAGACTCTAAATCTGTTCGAAAATAGAAAATAATTAGAATTTTTCGATCCTAAAAGTTCAAATTTGAACCCCCAAATAGAAGATCTGATTTTTGGTTTGGTTTCAGCATTTGTTTTAAAAAGTGGTTCGGTTTTGGTGCGATTCGGCCAACTTGTTTCCCGAATGATTCGGTTTATGGTTTGATTTTGGTTCACTGAAAGCTCAATGGTTTAGTGGTTTTTGGTTCGGTTCAAAAAACCGGTTTGCATCTCTGATTTTTATATCCGAAATTATTTGTCCAATCACATTCAACACAAGACCGGTTTTAAATGTGTTTAGAAACTTTTTTAATGTGTTTTGCCATTTTCAGTCATTTACACGCAAAAATCGCGAGCTAACAGTTGCCAATACATTTAAAATTACATAAAACTAGTAAAATTACATAAAACGAGTTTCACGGAAACTGTTGGCTTGCTAAAAACAAAAAAATATGAAAAAGTTCGAGCTTTAAAAAGCTCTAACCCCAAAACCCCTCGACCGATTGAGCTGAAACTGCACAACAGAACTCTTGAAGACCTATACGGCAAACAAGAAAAACCCTTATCACAAAATCAAGCCATTTTAAAGCCATTTTAAAGCCATTTTAAAGCCATTTTAAAGCCATTTTCGTACTGATCGTTTATTCTGATAGTCTTTCAAGCCTCTTTGTTGGACTAAAAGTTGACCGGTTTTCATGAAATTTTTCCAAGTTTTGTATCCAGTTATACACAGACACCGCCACCAACTATACAACAAAAACTTTTGGAATCGGTCCATTCGGTGTCTCTTAATTGATTTTTTTTGTGCGATTTTTTAACTATTTATGAAAAACGTTTGAATCGAAAGGTTTTAAAAGACGAACTTTTTGATGGTCTTAAACTTTTAGGTTGAGTTTTTCAATTTTTTCGAGTTTAAATGTGCCTTTTTAAACCAACTTACAATTAGTTGAAAATTCAAACCTCCAGCTTGGAAAAGGCATCGTAATTAATTTTCTTGTTTGGAAAATGCCTTGAAATTAATTTTCTGTCAAAAAAGGCATCGGAACTAATTTTCCTGCTTAAAAAGGCCTCGAAATGAATTTCCCTGCGTAAAAAAATGCATTGGAATCACTTTTCCTGCTAAAAAAAAGGCCTCGGAAATAATTTTCCCGCTTAAAAAATGCCTGGGAACAAATTTTTCTATCTAAAAATACCCAGAATTCATTTTCCTGCCTAAAAATGCGTGAAAGTAATTTTCCTGCTTTAAAAAGGCATCGGAATGAATTTTTGTGCATAAAAATACCCGGAATTCAGGCTTAAAAAATGCCTGGGAATAAATTTTCTGTCAAAAAAGGCCTCGGAATTAATTTCCCTGCCCAAAAATACCCGGAATTATTTTCCTGCTTTAAAAAGGCCTGGGAATGAATTTTTGTGCCGAAAACTTCCCGGAATTAATTTTCCTGCTTAAAAAATACACCGAAATGAATTTCCCTATCACAAAAAAGGCATCAGAATTTTTTTTTGCTTGCAAATGCCTAGGAATTAATTTCCAGGCTAAAAAAAAGTCCTCGAAATTAATTTTTATGCTTGAAAATGCGTCGGAATGAGTTTTTCTCCCTCAAAAAGGCCTCGACAGGGTTTAAAAGACGAAATTTTTGATGGTCTTAAACTTTTAGGTTGAGTTTTTCAATTTTTTCGAGTTTAAATGTGCCTTTTTAAACCAATTGAACGCCAAAAAGTTGAAAAATTATACTTTTGTTTTAAATTTTAAACTTAAAAGTTTGAAAAGCCGAAAATGTCAACTTTGGGTTTATTACATGTTTAAAGTTCTCTGAACCGAGTTGTTGGGATGTCACGATGTCCCGGACATTAAAAACTTGCTTTAAAAAAATCTGTGACGGGATAAAATGCTTTAACAAAAGGACCCTTACAAATGTGGCAATTTCCACTTCATGAAAAACCTTACAAATGCCGCAATAGGACTTTTTCGTGATTTTGTTGTTTACAAATTTCGAACTTTTGATTGGAAAATTTAAACTCAACTTAGTCAGGATAAATGTTTAAACATGAAAATTTTCTACCGTGAAGAGTTAAGAGATTTGGCGTCTTTTTAAGAATTTTTCGAGTTTTCAATTGAAAAACACTCTATCGACGAGTTACTGTAGTAAATAAGCTTCAATAAAATAAAATGAAAAATGCATGCCAACTACAATCAAACAAAACAAAAAAAAAAGTTCTTTCAGAGATGTTCCCTGTTTCTATACCAAATTTACATCTCCAAAAAAAATATCTTTCTTTTTTTTAAATGAAATTTTTCTCTTAATATTATTTAGTCGCGTGCAATGGCGAAGCGTTGGAGCGGGGGGGGGGGTTCATAGGAGACCGAAATTTTTCAAAATAACGGACAAAAAGTATGAAACAATGATCTACAATGATTTAATAGTGATATTTATAGTTACAACGCAATAAATTTGTACTTTTTATCATGTACGTGGAATTGATAGCTCAAATTTCGAGTCCGACAACAACTCCGACTCCGACAACAACTCCGACTCCGACTGAAATTTTAAATGTCCGATTCTAACTCCTCCGACCCTAAAGCTCTGCTTTCTATAGTGTCAAAAAATTAATCTTGTGCTTTCAATAGTGTCCCCCGTAACGCTTCTCCACTTATCGCGTGATTTATTACAAACCCAGGCAACACAAATGATCGTAAAGTAGACGTCGCAACTATAAAGTCGCGACGACCACTTTATGACCGTCTTTTTTGTGCTAACTGGGAAGTTGCACGCAGAGAAATAAATAGTAAATCTTACTATTTTATAATGGGGGAATCGTAAGTATTAATAAAATAAGTCGATTTTAATTACAACAAAAGTCAATTTAACCGCAAAAATAGTAAATTTTACTACCAAATAGTTAAATTTATTATAAAATTAATCAATTTTGACTATTTTTGTAATTGAAATTGACTTATTTTACTAATAGTCACGATTTCCCACTATAAAATAGGTAGATTCATTATTATTTTTTTGTTCTCTGCGTTTGGGAATCGATTTCTTCTATTATTTTTTTACGTTTATTTTTAATAATTTTTAATCAGCTTCAGTTGGAAATTTACTGTCCTACAGGAGAGGGGAGGGGTTTATTATTATTATTTTTATTATAAAATAAAAACCATTTATGAAGACATAACGGCGACAATTTCAACTCTCGGCATAGTCGATAAGAGATTTTTCTATCACTGACAACGGCCGGACGGATATAACGGTGAAATTTTTCAGTCCTTTTAAGAAAAACCCTTTATAGGTAGGGTGACCATACGTCACGGAATTGCCAGGACAGCCTTGGATTCAGACGTGTTGTACTGGCAGCGTCCCGGAAACTAAATTTTTGTCCCGGATTTGCCAATATGGTGTTTTAGTTAATCAAACCCTAGAAAAAACGATCACTAAATATGCAAAAATTATTGTACTTGTAGAAGTTATTGCAAATCACTTTTTACTTTCTTATACGTAGTTTTGTGCTCTCGAAGAATTTCGACCAATTTATTTTGCTTATAAAATATTTCCCGAGCACTCCTGAGTCGATTGGAGCCATATTACAAAATTGTCTGTCTGTCTGTCTGTCAATCTGTCTGTCAGTCTCTGTATAAGATTTCTCAAAAACTAATGGAGCTAGAGCCAATTTTACAGGCATGTTTGGTCCCGGAGTGAGACGATTCTATCGACTTTTGATCGAAATCCGTTAACCGGAAGTAACCAAAACGGCGGCTTTTTAAAAATCGCAATTTCGTTTTTCGCGATTTACTCCGAACTACGCGTTTTTTTAGTAATCTTTTATATGACCAGAGTTGGAGACACTAAAATTTGCTACATTTTTGTCTTTCACGAAAGCTGCGTATCTTAAGCCATACATTATGGGACTTGTTGTACAACTTGGTTCGGTTATAGGCAATGTTGGATCGTGTATGGGCCGGTTGTATTACCAAATGTTAGATTCGACAAAAATCAAAACCCTGTTGATTTTGCCTCCGCTAAAACAAGTTGGACAACATAGTTTTAGAACAAGTCTCATAATGTATGGCCGGCTTTATCCAGATATACCGTTATTTAAAAAAAAATCAGTTTTGAGCGATTATCTCGAAAAATAACGGTTTCTTGCTGACTATATGTGTGAGATTTATTAATACGAATGGTATTTCCCACAATTTTGTCTTTTACGTTGTCTTTTACCGTTATTGAGACATTTCCATTAAAATGTAGAAAATAGATTTGTGCGAATTACTTGCAAACTAACAGTTTCCCGTAAAAATAGTTTAAAAACGAACTTAAGATATAAGAATTCCTACATTTTTATTTTCCTTTTACCGTAAACCGATTTCTTTTACCGTTATAAAGATATTTCAATATTTGTTTTGCGGCGCATTTCTGTGTATCGGTATTTTTTTACAATTTCCGTTGCAATTACTTGCGATGAGACTTGAAGAGCGTGAAAAAATGATTATTGCTTGGTACTGTATAGCTATCGATTTAAATAATTGCGTTTAAGAAAATTCGCCTGCGGAGCGTATTTTTTAAAGGTGTTTCTTCAGTTTTTATCCATAGTAAGTTTTATTATTTATATAAAACTTGTTGTTCCGATGGTGTGGCCATTCTCCCCCTACCCCCTGCTCATTCTTGTACCGGATTGACTCAAAACTAAATATTGTTACTCAGGACCCGCCGGGACCCGATAATCTTGTCGTTATGCCATTGCAACCAGTTTTTATACTGCATTTTAATTATTTTTGAAAAATTCATATTGAATTTGAAATGTTTGGAATTGGGAAAAACAAAAAAAAAACTGTCAAAATTCTTAAATTCGAAACCTGAAGTTTGTTGGAAAATCGAGTTAGAGGTTTCCAACCGTGTATTCTTTTTTTGTTTTTTGTTTTTGTGTGTTTGTTATCCAGAAACTTTGTCAAAATTCCATAAAAATTTCGTAGGGCGCGTCTTTTCAAAAAAAAAAAATATATGTTTAGGAAATTAATTTCCCCCGTTGTGTTAAACTTTTAGCTTTTTTCTTAAATATTTTTCAACATTTTTATAATTCAAAAGAAACACTTTTCACGCAATTCTTTCAAAAGCATTATCTGGTGATGGTTTTCTTTCTTAATGTTTAAACATTTTTACTGTAGATTTTTTTTTAACTGAAGAAATTGATTTTCCACTGATAAATTTTTTTTTGTGCTTAACTTTTGCCAAAATATTCCACTAGAATTTCTTCATTATTCCTGGTACTTTTTCACTATTAGAATTTTATTTATTTTTTATTATTTTTTTTTTAGATTTTCACATAGAGTTCCGGAAAAACCAAATTCAATTAGCGAAACCACATTAAGGGCCACTGATGGGACATGCATATACGAAATAAATGGTCCACAACCGACGACAAAACACGCAAAAAAGGATTATTTATTTTTATTTTTTTTTCGCGTTCAAAAATGAATATTTGATGATCATTCGAACTCGCCTGGCAGCCTGACACCGAAAAACAGTTATACGGAATTATCGAATCACCGCGACGTAAAACAAAACGCAACGGCAGCGAACCAGCAATCGAATATGTGTGCACGAGTGCGGCGTAACACGACCTCACGACACAACACGAGCGAGTGACGATTTGGTATCTGAACGGGAAGTCTCAGGCGCTTCGTTAAGAATCGAAAACATAATCGAAATCCATACGAAACGCAACTAAGCAGCAGCAGCAGCGGTAGCGGCAACCAACCTAGGCATAAAGTGATGCAGGATAGACGGAGGTGATGAGGACGATAGCAACTAGCCACCATCACTGACTGGGAGTATTGGGAGAGAGTTTATATATTTGGATCCTCAAAAAATCACCCAATAATGGGGAGAACACTTTGTGGATACCAACATTCGAGAACGAGAAGAAGACAAAAAAAAACTAATTAATAAACGGCAACACTATTTCTAATGGGATCGCGGATAAACGGAAAATGGAGATAGACTGGCTATTTCTAAGATAGACATGTTGTTCCGGAATCGAGTTATTCGATTTTGTCTTGAAACTGAAAATTTTCATAAGTTTTTACTTCTGTCGTATCTTTATTTTTTTATCCTGTTTAGTCATTTTGTATTTGATTAGTACGACTAAAAATCCAAAATGAAAAGGATAATGACATTATCCTAACAGAACCTCCCGTTATCCTTACAGACTTCTTAATTTCAGAATCAGATTCAGCGACCTCAAAAACCCTCAGAATGGATTTTCTCGAAAAAAAAATTGAGGAAAAGGATAATCACGTTATCCTTAAAGGACTTTCCGTTCTCCTTGCGAATTTTAATATGCCAGAATTGGATTCGCCGATCCCAAACACTCCCAAATGAGATTTTTTCCGAAAATTTTGAGAAAAAGGATAATTACGTTATCCTTACCGTTATCCTTACAGATTTCTTAATGCCATAATCTAAGCGAGCGACCCCAAAAACCCCAACAAGAGATTTTTTCCCAGAATATTTGAGCAAAAGGATAATCACGATATCCTTAGAGGACCACTCGCTATCCTTACTGAAGACGAAGTAGAGAAAATATTGTATTGTCCTCGAACTTATGTATATGTGCAAAATTTCAAGTCAATCAGTGACAGAGGGTCAAAATTGAATTACAAGATTTGAGTCTGGCAAACAGACAAACAAACAGCCAGACACGAAGGCAACCTAAATAAAAGCTTTTAAAAAATCGTCTGCGGCGCATTTGATTACAAAATCTTCCATTACAACGTATATTTCTCTCTTAAAAATTTGACATTGTCGTTATCGTCATCATCAGTACTCTCAAACGAAAAAGAATGACGGCCACCAATGTTTCTAAAGTCTACAATGAAACTTTCAGGTTACAATGAAACTTTTAGGTTACAATGAAACTTTTAGGTTACAATGAAACTTACAGGTTACAATGAAACTTTCAGGTTACAATGAAACTTTTAGGTTACAATGAAACTTTCAGGTTACAATGAAACTTTCAGGTTACAATGAAACTTTTAGGTTACAATGAAACTTTCAGGTTACAATGAAACTTTTAGGTTACAATGAAACTTTCAGGTTACAATGAAACTTTCAAGTTACAATGCAACTTTTAGGTAACAACAAAACTTTCAGGTTACAATGAAACTTTCAGGTTACAATGAAACTTTCAGGTTACAATGAAACTTTCAAGTTACAACGCAACTTTTAGGTTACAATAAAACTTTCAGGTTACAATGAAACTTTCAGGTTACAATGAAACTTTTAGGTTACAATGAAACTTTCAGTTTACAATGAAACTTTCAGGTTACAATGACTTCTAGGCGATTTCTATCCTGCGATATTTTGACGGACAAAAAATTAGTGTTTTGTCCGGACAAAAGAATGGTGTACAAACAACAATCTCAATAAAAAGATTTGTCAGCCTCAATGGTAGTACAGAAGAGTTGCAAGAGAATGGGAGGGGAAGAGGGGCAGATTCCAACTGAAAGTAAAACCCTGACCGATAACGAAGGAGTTAAGAAAATTCTGACAAAATCCTTATTTTTTACGCGTTCTTCGCTAGAGATTTTCGTAATAATGCTGTCGGTTTTCCTGCCAACTGTCATTTTTTTACGTATGGCACTTATCTGCCACTCCAAGGGTATATAATATAGTGACACTTACTCGGTGCCTTCACTTGGGATTTTTCATCGCAGAGATTTTATGATTGACCAATCAGAACTCTCTGCGATGAAAAATCCCAAGTGAAGACACGGTGTTACGTCGCATATACCGAAAATGCTAGCTTAAACTACTAATGGGTGGACCATAAAATACGTCACGCTTATTTTCGGCCTGTTGATCCCACCTTCGTCCCTTCCCTTTTCCTTTCCATTTCTCTTTCCCAAAGAAAGGAAGAAAAGCTTTTATTACAGCCACCTCCACACTACCGCAAACATCCCTCCACCCCCCGCAAACCACTAAAAGTGTAACGCAATAAGTAAATCATTTTTAAAGCACTGTCGCGGTTTTTCAACAAAAAAAAATTAAAGGAATTTTCATAAAATTCGAAAGATTTTTTTTTAGATTCAGGGGAAAAAATAGTAAATCTAACCATTTTATAATGGAAAATCAGGGCTATATAACTAGGGTAACCATATTTTTTTGTGTGTGAATCCGGCGCATGGCACGTGGAAGGGGGGGGGGGGGGGGGGATTAATTGTGAAAACTGAATTTCCAATCATGGGGGAGGGAGTTTGGTTCAATTTTTTTTGTTTGCGTTTATGTTCTCAAAGTATAACTAAAATTGAGCCGCAGACAAAACTTTTAGAATCCAACGTTCCATTCTTCAAAATTATTTTTTTAAGAAAAATGCATTAGAAGCGGCAATGGCTGAACGAATTGCACCGCAGGTGAAAGATTTTTGGTTTCGAGGTCAATTTTATAGTGATAAAGAAACTACGACTCTAAATTGCATAGATCCAGGGCAAAAGTGTAATTCTCGGGACGCCGGCTCAACATTCCTAAATCCGGGACTATCGGGGCCATTGCGGAACGTATGATCACTTTTTAAATTTATCATTGACCTTAACCAATGGCCCAAATGGTCGGTTTAGCGACTAGTACTTTGAGCAATTTTGATTATTATTGGTACCACATTATAAGTCAAAGTTGCTATTATCGGAAACACGAGGCTGGGCCAAAATGGGTTAACGCGATTTACTATTATTTGGTCCTAGAAAAGTGGGTTAACAAAGGCCACCGCATAACGAACTCAAAACACGTGTATCTATGAAAAAAAAAATTAGCAAATGCCCGAAAGAACCGGTAAATCCCGGATAAAGAAGTTTAATTGCTGGTTCAAATCCGTTTGGTTTACGCTATTTTGACCGAAACTACAAACTCTAAAATGTTTAAAATCAGCATGGCACCCTCTCTCCTAACAACGCGCAGTTTATAGATACGATACGACACACATACACACACAAACACATTCAGCACAACCCCATAAATATATCTCATCGGAGCAGCATAAAATGTCGGCAAATGTTCGCAGTTGAACAAGCAGATAAACGGCAACAAAACTTCATAATCGAATTTCAAACCTACATTTTAACATTTAAATTTTACAACGTCGAAGAAATAACTTGTTATAAAAAAATGAGAGATATAAAAATATGAGAGGGGCAGAATTTTTCAATAAACTGGGATTAGGCGTACGGCTGTACGAACGCACACACACATGCAGAGATTTTCAAGGTGTCAAAAGAAGAACCTCGATTGGTGGCGAAAATTCGTCGTCCTTGTCTATAACGAACAGAAAGTAGCAGAGAGATTTTCGTGTCCTTTCCGATCGTAGCCAATCCGTTTCAAGCTTGGCCAAAAACCGGGCCGAAGTGAGCGATAGACAGAGACGGAGTAAGCTCGCGTTTAATCGCAACCCAGAAATATATCCAGCTGCGAGTGCGCATTGGACACAAATTCTAACTTGTCTAAAGCGTTACTGGATTTGAAAACAAAATCGACGAAAAAAGAATCAATTTTTATAGTCGTTCAACGCGGACGGAAATAACCATCTAAATGGATGGAAAAAAAAAACTGAATAAATTTCTCGTTTCGAATCGGTAAGTCCGACGGCTTTTATGGCCCGGCCATAAAGCAACCACCCTATTCGATGCACTGGACTATTCCTCCTTTGATATCAAAAGAAAATCCGAGAGTAGAACAGTCTCACGTCATCCGAAATCGGCTAATATCGGGAAATCTCAGTTTTTTGTTTATTTTTGAAGGATTCGTCGTCCTACGGGAAGCCTCGAGTATTAGCTGAAGAGAGACGAAACTAGTTTTCCATTCCAAAGGCATTTAACATCATCCGCTGCATTACTCTCGCATCGCATGAGGCGCATCGCTTAATCGAAATGAATGTCTGGGGCGTTGCCGTTCAATTTCTAACCAAAAATAAAACATAAAAACTGACAGTGAAAGCCACCATACCGATAGCCCATCCCATTTATCTTATACTCTTCAAAACTCACCCAAAAGCGTAGACCTATGCATTTATCTCATTTCCACTCGACGAGGACACGAATTTACAACCATTTCTATCTCTTTCAACCAGGATTACTGGCTTTTACCTCCTTTTTCGTTCGCCTGTTGCTGCTCAGCAGCGCTCTCTCCCCACCAGATGACGGCGGCGCATTGCATATGATTTGGTCATTCGTGACCATAATTTCGTGTCCCGCCCCAATTCCGGACGCATAACCAATCAGATGTGAACGATGAAATCATAACTGAGCAACGAAGAAACGAAAACTTAACGAAAGATTCCTCGGTAGAAGAGGGCACACAACATGAATATGAATTACATCTCAGTTTTTAACAGAGTTTCTGATTCGTTGAAAAATTATTGCGCTCATCAGTCGACTGACAGCTTCGAAAGTGGTCGGATGTTGTTTTTTGGAAGTGTGGGGAAAGGGAAATGTCTTCATTCGGGAAAACGTGATGTAATTTATGCAAACTGGAGACGAATTCTCGTGGATTTTTTTTGTATTTTCAACTTTTCAATAGAGGAACTGAAAATAGATTTTGGCGACAGATAAAATAGTATGATTTAAACTAGTGTGTTTGGGATGGCGCAAGATTTCACGATTAATATCTGGCCGTACGGCTGTCTTTAATACATTGAGCTAAAGACTTGAAATTTCGCAAAACATTTTCGCGCGACTAAGTTCTTAAACGCCCCCAAATAAACGTATTTTTGCCCAAAGGAGCTAAAAAAAATAGGATCAGAAATTAAGTAGGGTAACCATACGTCGTCGTGGATTGGCGGGACCCTCCCGGAATCATGCTTGTTGTCCCAGCGGCGTCCGTGGAACTAAAGTTATGTCTTCGCTGATTTAAGGGCTGTAATTTATTGAACACTGCAAAAAAAATGATCTCTACTCGCCCGTTGCCTGTTAAGAGGGGGAAGGGGCGAGTAACTAGAGGTCTGAAGCCTATTTTGTTAAAGAATTTCTTTCACAGTCCTTTCTAACCAAAAGACTCTCCCTGAGTTTTCCGAAGCCCTTTTTGTCAGAGATTTTTTTTCCAAAACCGTTTCTATGCAGAAAAATGTTTTCCTAAGCTTTCCAAAACCTTTTTTTGCTCCCCTCGAAATTCATAAAAAAAATCTTTCACATTCAGAAATGTTGCGGCGTACTTTTTCCAATTTCTGTCTATGGTGAATTTCTTTAATAAAAAGTGTGCCTTCTAGCCCATTTTTTTTTTAAATTTCCATGTATTATGCATTCTATTAAAAAAAAATAGCGATTTTTGTTATATACCAAAGAAATAAGATGACATTCTACCTTTATATTTAGATAATCAAAGACAAAGATCAACAAAAAATTCTTTTAACGACCATTCCGAATTTTTAGGCGCGCAAAAATGCATTTTTAATAATTTTTAACAGCACTTCCGGACGATTTTTGAATGCCCAAGGTCCTCTAGCAGCATTTCCTGGCGATTTTTGGGTGCTTCAAGGCATGTAGCAGCAGCACCCCTATTCGTGCCATTTTTCTAAAAACGAAAGGTGGCGCCAAATACAGGCTTTTCCCGGTCATCTCGCACGCGTTAACTTTGGAGAGTAACGAATGAAAGAAAAAACATCGTCTCTAAATCGGGTCCTTGCGAACCTTTTGTATGGACCAAAGACATTCGATTAATAGACTGACAAAGCGATATAAATTCGCGGCCATAGATTTGCAAACCTGTGTCGCCATCAAGGATGCTCGAATAAAAAACTGAAGGGATTCACGAAAGACTTGTTTTGTATTATAAAAAAAAATGTGTCAAAGGTATTTCCACTCTAATTGCAGAATTCAGTTGACAAGCTTAACAAAAAATGCTAAAAAAAATTGCATAAACTGTCCCTTACCATTATAATTCAATTTAGTTCTGAGAATCGTAGAAGCAAATCGGGAAAAACTTAGAAATTTCCCGAGGGAAAACGACGGCTCCTTCAATTTTGCCTAACTTCGGGTTCACTTGAAATCATTCTGTCAAGCCAGCTGGTCGTCATGAACAGTAGCGGAACTAGAGGCGGGGCCAGGGTTTTTTTCGAGAGGGTAACTATGACGGATTAGCAATTTTATGTTACAATTTTTGAAGGATTTTTTTCTTCAATTTTCTAAAATATTTATATGACATTTCTTAAAAACTGCCCTTCTTGCCCCTGTTCTTCCTGTGATGCCACTAAAATGCTAGCTTTTGCAATTATTTCCGGATACTGCGACAATGTTTTATTTGTTTTCCTATTTGTAAGTAAATTTCTTAAATATTTTGATGGTTGTCCGCGTTTGCTAATGCAATCTATAAAAAATCCTGCGGCTTTTAATTTTACTCTACATTGAAAGATTCTGCTATTTAGGAAAATTTGTCCCAGAATTTTCCGAGGCCCTTTTTGTTAGATAATTTTTTTTAGCCCTTTCTATGCAGAAAAAAATTCTCCTAATTTTTCAAGCCCTATTTTGTTAGGATTTTTTTCCAAAGCCTTTTCTATGCCGAAAAAAGTGTTTCCGATAGAATAAATTTATGTAGAGGAATTCCCTAAGTCTATCATGATTTGATTGAATTTTGGTGCCTGTAAGGCGAAATATTAAAGGGGAAATAACGAATGCAAAAAGAAGAAACAATAGAATATTTATTTTATATTTTATATCTACTATGTTTCAATTTTATTTCGTCGTCGTCTACGTGACATGAATTAAAACTAGAATGCATTCATCGGCGGCGGCATGTCTGCGAATTGAGTGGAGCGAATTTTTATGATCGGAAAATTAAACAATTAAATTTTTTTAAAAAAAAGAAAAACGAAAAACAATCTCGCTCAGAAATGGTCTCGGAAATATTTTTTCAGCTTCGAAATTTCGTTTAAAAATTCGAAAAAAAATAATTCTCGCTGAGAAAAGGTCTCGCAAATATTTTTCCTGCTTAGAATTAGCCTCCAAAAATTCGAAAAAAATATCTGCCACTGAGAAATGGTCTTGGAAATATTTTTTCAGCTTATAAATAGCGTTTAAAAATTCGAAAAAAAAAATTTCGCTGAGAAAATGTCTCGGAAATATTTTTCCTGCTTAGAAATTGCGTTTAAAAATTCGAAAAAAATAATTCTGGCTGAGAACTGGTCTCGGAAATATTTTTCCAGCTTAGAAATTGCGTTTAAAAATTCGAAAAAAATAATTCTCGCTGAGAAAAGGTCTCGGAAATATTTTTCCTGCTTAGAATTGGCCTCCAAAAATTCGAAAAAAATATCTGCCACCGAGAAATGTTGTCGGAAATATTTTTCCAGCTTAGAAATTGCGTTTAAAAATTCGAAAAAAATAATTCTCGCTGAGAAAAGGTCTCGGAAATATTTTTCCTGCTTAGAGTTTGCCTCCCAAAATTCGAAAAAAAATATCTGCCACCGAGAAATGGTGCCGGAAATATTTTTCCAGCTTAGAAATTGCGTTTAAAAATTCGAAAAAAATAATTCTCGCTCAGAAAAGGTCTCGCAAAAATATTATATATATAATATTTGGAAGCAAATTCTAAACATGAAAAGTATTTCCGAGACATTTTCTAAGTGGGAAATAATTTTTCTGGATTTTTAAAGGCAAGTTCAAAGCAGGAAAAATATTTCCGAGACCTTTTCTCAGCCAGAATTATTTTTTTCGAATTTTTAAACGCAATTTCTAAGCTGGAAAAATATTTCCGACACCATTTCTCGGTGGCAGATATTTTTTTCGAATTTTTGGAGGCTAATTCTAAGCAGGAAAAATATTTCCGAGACCTTTTCTCAGCGAGAATTATTTTTTTTCGAATTTTTAAACGCAATTTCTAAGCTGGAAAAATATTTCCGACACCATTTCTCGGTGGAAGATATTTTTTTCGAATTTTTGGAGGCCAATTCTAAGCAGGAAAAATATTTCCGATACCTCTTCTTAGCGAGAATTATTTTTTTCGAATTTTTAAACGCAATTTCTAAGCTGGAAAAATATTTCCGAGACCATTTCTCAGTGGCAGATATTTTTTTTCGAATTTTTGGAGGCTAATTCTAAGCAGGAAAAATATTTCCGAGACCTTTTCTCAGCGAGAATTATTTTTTTCGAACTTTTAAACGCAATTTCTAAGCTGGAAAAATATTTCCGAGACCATTTCTCGGTGGCAGATCTTTTTTTCGAATTTTTGGAGGCTAATTCTAAGCAGGAAAAATATTTCCGAGACCTTTTCTTAGCGAGAATTATTTTTTTCGAATTTTTAAACGCAATTTATAAGCTGGAAAAATATTTCCAAGACCATTTCTCGGTGGTAGATTTTTTTTTCGAATTTTTGGAGGCTAATTCTAAGCAGGAAAATATTTGCGAGACCTTTTCTGAGCGAGAATTATTTTTTTCGAATTTTTAAACGCAATTTCTAAGCTGGAAAAATATTTCCGACACCATTTTTCGGTGGCAGATATTTTTTTTCGAATTTTTGGAGGCTAACTCTAAGCAGGAAAAATATTTCCGAGACCTTTTCTCAGCGAGAATTATTTTTTTTCGAATTTTTAAACGCAATTTCTAAGCTGGAAAAATATTTCCGACACCATTTCTCGGTGGCAGATATTTTTTTCGAATTTTTGGAGGCCAATTATAAGCAGGAAAAATATTTCCGATACCTTTTCTTAGCGAGAATTATTTTTTTCGAATTTTTAAACGCAATTTCTAAGCTGGAAAAATATTTCCGAGACCATTTCTCTGTGGCAGATATTTTTTTCGAATTTTTGGAGGCCAATTCTAAGCAGGAAAAATATTTCCGAGACCTTTTCTTAGCGAGAATTATTTTTTTCGAATTTTTAAACGCAATTTCTAAGCTGGAAAAATATTTCCGAGACCATTTCTCAGTGGCAGATATTTTTTTTCGAATTTTTGGAGGCCAATTCTAAGCAGGAAAAATATTTGCGAGACCTTTTCTTAGCGAGAATTATTTTTTTCGAATTTTTAAACGCAATTTCTAAGCTGGAAAAATATTTCCGAGACCATTTCTCGGTGGCAGATATTTTTTTCGAATTTTTGGAGGCTAATTCTAAACAGGAAAAATATTTCCGAGACCTTTTCTCAGCGAGAATTATTTTTTTTCGAATTTTTAAACGCAATTTCTAAGCTGGAAAAATATTTCCGAGACCATTTCTCTGTGGCAGATATTTTTTTCGAATTTTTGGAGGCCAATTCTAAGCAGGAAAAATATTTCCGAGACCTTTTCTTAGCGAGAATTATTTTTTTCGAATTTTTAAACGCAATTTCTAAGCTGGAAAAATATTTCCGACACCATTTCTCGGTGGCAGATATTTTTTTCGAATTTTTGGAGGCTAATTCTAAGCAGGAAAAATATTTCCGAGACCTTTTCTCAGCGAGAATTATTTTTTTCGAACTTTTAAACGCAATTTCTAAGCTGGAAAAATATTTCCGACACCATTTCTCGGTGGCAGATATTTTTTTTCGAATTTTTGGAGGCTAACTCTAAGCAGGAAAAATATTTCCGAGACCTTTTCTCAGCCAGAATTATTTTTTTCGAATTTTTAAACGCAATTTCTAAGCAGGAAAAATATTTCCGAGACCATTTCTCGGTGGCAGATCTTTTTTTCGAATTTTTGGAGGTTAATTCTAAGCAGGAAAAATATTTGCGAGAACTTTTCTCAGCGAGAATTATTTTTTTCGAATTGTTAAACGCAATTTCTAAGCTGGAAAAATATTTCCGACACCATTTCTCGGTGGCAGATATTTTTTTTTCGAATTTTTGGAGGCCAATTCTAAGCAGGAAAAATATTTCCGATACCTCTTCTTAGCGAGAATTATTTTTTTCGAATTTTTAAACGCAATTTCTAAGCTGGAAAAATATTTCCGAGACCATTTCTCAGTGGCAGATATTTTTTTTCGAATTTTTGGAGGCCAATTCTAAGCAGGAAAAATATTTCCGAGACCTTTTCTTAGCGAGAATTATTTTTTTCGAATTTTTAAACGCAATTTCTAAGCTGGAAAAATATTTCCGAGACCATTTCTCGGTGGCAGATATTTTTTTCGAATTTTTGGAGGCTAATTCTAAGCAGGAAAAATATTTCCGAGACCTTTTCTTAGCGAGAATTATTTTTTTCGAATTTTTAAACGCAATTTATAAGCTGGAAAAATATTTCCAAGACCATTTCTCGGTGGTAGATTTTTTTTTTCGAATTTTTGGAGGCTAATTCTAAGCAGGAAAATATTTGCGAGACCTTTTCTGAGCGAGAATTATTTTTTTCGAATTTTTAAACGCAATTTCTAAGCTGGAAAAATATTTCCGAGACCATTTATCGGTGGCAGATATTTTTTTCGAATTTTTGGAGGCTAATTCTAAGCAGGAAAAATATTTCCGAGACCTTTTCTCAGCGAGAATTATTTTTTTCGAACTTTTAAACGCAATTTCTAAGCTGGAAAAATATTTCCGACACCATTTCTCGGTGGCAGATATTTTTTTCGAATTTTTGGAGGCTAACTCTAAGCAGGAAAAATATTTCCGAGACCTTTTCTCAGCGAGAATTATTTTTTTTCGAATTTTTAAACGCAATTTATAAGCTGGAAAAATATTTCCGAGACCATTTCTCGGTGGCAGATATTTTTTTCGAATTTTTAAACGCAATTTCTAAGCTGGAAAAATATTTCCGACACCATTTCTCGGTGGCAGATATTTTTTTCGAATTTTTGGAGGCCAATTCTAAGCAGGAAAAATATTTGCGAGACCTTTTCTCAGCGAGAATTATTTTTTTCGAATTTTTAAACGCAATTCCTAAGCTGGAAAAATATTTCCGAGACCATTTCTCGGTGGCAGATATTTTTTTCGAATTTTTGGAGGCCAATTCTATACAGGAAAAATAGTTGCGAGACCTTTTCTCAGCGAGAATTATTTTTTTTCGAATTTTTAAACGCAATTTATAAGCTGGAAAAATATTTCCGAGACCATTTCTCGGTGGCAGATATTTTTTCGAATTTTTAAACGCAATTTCTAAGCTGGAAAAATATTTTATGGCAGGTTGTGAAAACTCTTTCTGGTGAAAGATCGAGGAATTCATACCCAGACAAGCAGTGACGCACCGTTAATTAAAAAAAAATATTAAATAATGCTTGGAATAAATTGCTTTGCTTGGAAAAACTGCCTGTAAATATCAGAAAAAATAAACCAAACTTGCCTCTTTAGGATATTTGAAATATTGTTTATTTCTTTTTGTCCTCAATCGCTTAATTTAAATATTATTTTATAATAAAACTAATCGATTTGTCACCGTTTAATGTTTGACAATTCAATGTCGAGTGTCGTTCCCCCTTTTGACGCCTTTGTGTTGTGTCGGATTTTTTCCGGGGACGTCTTATTCATTTATTCGTGAATAACACAAAAAAAATAATTTCCCATTTGGATAATTTCTCGGCGTAAGTATAGGGGAAAAAGTGGCACACATAATCAAATCGCTTCGCTTTATTAACCGAATTTTCCATAGCGAATTAACAACAAAAGCCGTACAAAGAGTTTTTGAAAAATCCGGGGCGAGAAATAAACGCTCGACAGAATAATTGATAGGAAAAAAAATGATGAAAATTCAGAGGAATGGAAAGTTCGGTTGTCGTGATTTTCTGAATTGTGATTACTTTCAATCAATTTACTGTTTTTCTTTCTCCGTTCGCCCCGACAATGATGCATATTTATGTGTGAAAAATCTGGAAGAAATTATTAAAGCTAGATGTCAGACAATGGCGGCGGCCATTTATTGGCGAAAGCCTATTCTGGAATGAGGATGCAACAATTTTTCCATTCAAAAACAAATGAAAAATACAAAAGTTCGAAAAAAAATATTTCCTGCTTAGTAAAGGCATCAGAAATATTTTTCCTGCTTAGAATTAGCGTCCAAAAATTCGAAAAAAATATTTCCCGGATGGAAAAGGTTCGGAAATATTTTTCCTACTAAAAACAAGCCTTTAAAAATTTGAGAAAAAATATTTTCCGGGTGGAAAAAGTCTCGGAAATATTTTTCCTGCTTAAAATTAGCGTCCAAAAATTCGAGAAAAATATTTACCGCATGGAAAAGGTCTCGGAAATGTTTCTCCTACTAAAAACAAGCCTTTAAAAATTTGAGAAAAATATTTTCCGGGTGGAAAAGGTCTCGAAAATGTTTTTCCTACTAAGAACAAGCGTCTAAAAATTCGAGAAAAATATTTTCCGGGTGGAGAAGGTGTCGAAAATATTTTTCCGACTAAGAACAAGCCTATAAAAATTCGAGAAAAATATTTTCCGGGTGGAAAAGGTCTCGGAAATATTTTTCCTACTAAGAACAAGCCTCTAAAAATTCGAGAAAAATATTTCCCGGATGGAAAAGGTCTCGGAAATATTTTTCCTACTAAGAACAAGCGTCTAAAAATTCGAGAAAAATATTTTCCGGGTGGAAAAGGTCTCGGAAATATTTTTCCGACTAAGAACAAGCCTATAAAAATTCGAGAAAAATATTTTCCGGGTGGAAAAGGTCTCGGAAATATTTTTCCTACTAAGAACAAGCCTCTAAAAATTCGAGAAAAATATTTTCCGGGTGGAGAAGGTGTCGAATATATTTTTCCGACTAAGAACAAGCCTATAAAAATTCGAGAAAAATATTTTCCGGGTGGAAAAGGTCTCGGAAATATTTTTCCTACTAAGAACAAGCCTCTAAAAATTCGAGAAAAATATTTCCCGGATGGAAAAGGTCTCGGAAATATTTTTCCTACTAAGAACAAGCCTCTAAAAATGCGAGAAAAATCACTCCCGGGTGGAAAAGGTCTCGGAAATATTTTTCCGACTAAGAACAAGCCTCCAAAAATTCGAGAAAAATATTTTCCGGGTGGAAAAGGTCTCGGAAATATTTTTCCTGCTTAGAATTAGTCAATCTGTCAGTCTGTCTGTTTGTCAATCTGTCAGTCTGTCACTCGGTCAGTCGTTCAGTCCAAAGTCCGTTCCAAACCAACCCACGTGTACGGGATATCCAATAGTTCGTGTAATTTTTTTATGATTTGAACAAAGAACATGGAACACCGTTTAACGGACAATTGGTGTCAGGCAGGAGGGGAAAAACCCCTAAGAAAACCGCTTAAAAGTAATAATGAGGAAAAGTGAGGAAATTAAGCAAATCAATGATTAGTTTTTATATGTCCTGATTTGAGTACGTGTTAAGTAGGTATGTTGAATCCCTTATTCGCATAGTGCAGCAGTCGTCCCCATCCCCTAGGAATGCACATTAAATGTACGCATCCCGTCTTGTTCGATTGAGTTACCTCTTTTTTTTTTGTGGTTGGTCGGCTTTTTAAAAGGGCATTCGGTAGTAACGTTTTCGGGTTTCCCGCCATCATCAGAATCGAAGTCAGTCCCTTCGCCCGATACAGTCTGACCTCTCGTAGCCGATAATATCGTGGCCGAGATTCGATTCGATCAGTTTCTTATCGCTGAACCAACCACCACACCCTTCATTTTCTGTACTTCTTCGACAGTTTCTGTATCAACCGCTTCCCTTCCTCTCAACAACTTTTGACACAGCAAAATTGAAAATATATCCAAAGCTATAGAATAGAATTTGTTTGGTGCTGTTGTCGATTTTGAGCAGGACATCCATTTGTGTTTGTGTGTTTGTATGTGATGTAAGAGGGTCCAAGGGTGCTTGTATAAAATTCTAGAGTGCCTCTAGCTCTTAATATGTTTTGCTTATTTAAGTTCTAAGTGAGCGTAACAAAACAGGATGAATGGGAACGGAATAAGATGTGGAAAACGAGCGGTCGGAAGCACATGACAGCCGTCGGGCCGAGGTGTTATCGCTAGCGGAACGGATAGACAGCAAAATCGTCATTCAACAACAACAACAAATATCTTATGTGTGAACAGCACATAACTTTCTTGTAAAAAATAGACATCTTTGTACATTTTTCACTATAATTAATCCAAGTAATTAAATATTAAAAATATGACTTTTTCCATAAAATCTGAAATAGCTCGATAACGATAAAAGCTATCAATTTGCTATAAAATATAAAAATGTAGAGAATTTCAACATTTTTAAACCCTATATGACAATTTCGGCCAAGGGGAGGGAAAGGTTGAGGAAATGGTTTACTTCCGATGCCCTTTTATTACCGTGTCCATTTCGCAATCAATGAAAAACCCAGAACTGAATAAAGCAGGGTTTATACACAGCGAGTAACTCGCTGCGAGTAAAGAGAGGCAAGTAGTTTGCTTCATTTACACGATGCGAGTAAATCGTTGCAAGTAGAATGACAGCCGAAGGAAAACATAACCTAAAATTTTCTGAGAAAAAATATCACGACTCTTTTTTGTGGAAAAATTTGCGAATTTCGACCTGAAACTGTTTGTTGCCGACGAGTTTTTTATATCCGTGTCGTTTTTTCCTTAAAATGTTACGACGTTTTCTGGCAAAGCAGCAAATATAAAATGAACCGAAACACACACACATAAAACCACCTCTTGTCTACACGGTTCCATGTTGTTGTATTGGTTTTTACATGCTAGAAAAATAGAATGGCTTTCTATTATTTTTGAGAGAGAAGCGAGTATTCTCACACATATGCGAGCGTCGCACACTAGCTCAAATCGCGTGTATTTACGTCTACTTGCAGCGAGTTACTCGCTTCGTCTAAACCCTGCTTAAATGATTTTATGAAACGGCGAAATTAATTGAAATTTCGGATTTTGTGACAATTTCCCAACATTTTGTAATATCTTTTTTTTCAAAATTTCATTTTGTAAATTTTTGAAATTTTTGAAAAAAAATCTCAAGAAAATTTCAAGTCTCGAGAAAATTTCTTTTTTAAAAAAAAGTTCTACAGTTTTGGGAAAAATAAAAAACACACATTCTTTAGAATCCTTTAGGCTATCAAAACCCATTTTCCGTGAGTCGATAGGCCAAAAATTACGCGAGGGACAGACGGTTTTCCAAATGTCGGATCCTTAAAAATTGAATCCTTTTTTCTCGAAAACGGCTGAATCGATATCCGGTGTCCTTTTTGGTGAAAAAAGGATTTTTCAAGGACCTCGTCCTTGTACCACCCAAACCGTACCACCCCCCTCAAAAAGGACACCGGATATCGACTCTCCGTCCCCGATAACCTCTAGATTCTGAATTTCAGCCCGTTCGAAGGACTTGAATTTTTCGTCCTTAAAAAATGTGAAGGGGTACCCCTTGCGATTTTTTTCAAGTTTTTGACAAGTCTCCAATTTTGCTGAAATTCGGTATAGGGGGGTTTTTCGGGGCTCTGATTAAGAATTCGTTATCCTTTTTCCGATATCATTAATGGTTTGGGCAGTGTAGGTATTTGGGCGGAGGTGTTACACGAAAAACTGAATTTTCACTTGCCGTTTATTAGAAACCCAGCAATTGTACAAAATTTCAAGTCGCTAGCGAATCCTGCTGAAATTATGGTGTTCAGGGATAAACAGACAGACGGACGGACGGATGGACAGTTATACGGACCGAGAGACGGACGGACATGCGGATATCGACATATTTCATTATCCCAAACATCCGGGTGTAATTCATTTTTACGTCCGACGATTGATCCGTTGCGTTACAGACGGTAGACTAAATCTATCATACTTATAAAGGATTCTCATATAGAGTATAAAAAATGGAGGGCCGTATAAAAATAAAACTTTTTAATAACTTAGAACTTAAGTACAGCTTTTTGGAGTAGCAATCTTTAGCCACAAAAACCTTGACCTCCCCCCCAACCCCTCCCAATCGTCTGCGAAAATTGAATTAAACCCTTGTTATCTGTTCGGATTCCCTCCTTCCCTGCCACTGTCTGCGTCAATCCTCCCCCTTTCCCTATCCCTGCCCACGGCTATCAAAATTGTGACAAAAATTTCGGTCGCAGAGTGCGATTTTCCACCTCAAAAAGTCGATTGGGACTTAAAGCGGAAGCCGTGATAAGGTGAAATCCGATTACTGAAGCAAGTAAAAACACTCCAATTGGTTTCGAAAACTTGTGGGAAACCACCGCCACCACCAACAGACCACCAACAAAACATTCTGCAATTTGCCCATTCCAAAGTCAAAATCGCAAATGGCAATCGCAATTCATGTTACCAAACCGTGGTTGAATGTGTTTACATGCAAACGAAACGTTTTCTGACAGCCCTGTTATCAGCGTTTTCTGCGTGAACGAACCGGAAATTTTGAATTTAACTCTCATGCGATATTGCACACACGTCGTTGTTGTCTTCGTCCTTGCGCTGCTGTTTGTTGTCGTCAGTCCTGCTTTATGGAGCGCATTTTAAAAGGAGGGAACGAACAGAATTCAACCAGGGATGGTTCCTGTTTTCTGCTGATAGTATTTATTTATGCGCCTCTCCCCACCAACCCATTCTGAATCACGATCAACCCTTCCTGGGTTATGGTGGTGGTGTTGATTTGGGAAAGGTACGACCGCCAATATGCCACCCATCCACCTACAAACTCGTAAAGTAGCAAACTTGGGGCTTATGGTTCAGCTACAATGAAGGCGGGCGGCAAGCGGCAGCGATAACGCGGCTACAAGCACCGTCGCGCACCAGCTACAATGATAGCTGCCGGCATTTGCCGTCGGTAAATGCTTCTGTCAAAATTCAAACGTGAAAATTTCATTAATCATAGGGTGATGACCATACGCCCCGCAATGGGGCTGGGACAGTCCCATGTTGACCCGGCGAATCCCGGAGTTTAGATTTTTGGTCACGGATTATTCGATTTGGTCTTAAACTAGTAATATTTTCGCCTACGGCGTAATTTCTTCCCAAGTTTCCATCGTGTCTTGGTTAAAAAAAATCGCACTCGGCGTATTTTATTATAATATTTTTAATTATAACGCATATTTCTTTTTGAAAATTTTGCCTGTGGCACAACTTCTACTATTAACACCACATGAAATGATGGAAAAAAACATTGGGACGTGAGATAGACTTTCCATATAAATTAAAAATTTATCCTTCATAACACCGTCCCCCCCCTCCCCCTCCCCCTCTCCCTCGTCAGTCATATGTCCCGGATTCGAACAAACAAAATTTTGTCACCTTAATTAATCATAGAAGTGAAAAATAATTCTCAAGAAATCGTCAAGTTATATTAAATGTTTATCTCGAAGATGGAAATTTTTATTGACGTAAATAATTTTTTGCAAACACATTTTTTGGAGGTAAAATAAAGAAAGCAACACTCTAATTATTTTTATTTACTTCCCAAAATGATTAATACACAGTTTGGTGGACTTCACACGCTGCCAAATGATAAATGGACAAAAATATCTATTAGGATATCAAATTTTTACCACCTCAATAAATTTGTCTCTGTTATCTCCATGGTTAAGAAATTAAATGTCAAAAGGTGGGCATAGCATGTGCCTCAGAGCAACTTTCAAGGCTGAACCCCTCCCCTCCTCCTCCATAATCCAACCACAGATATTTCTAAAAAAATCCTCGAAAAACAAGAGTTTTACCTGCGGAGCTATTTTTAGATTTACTATACCGTTTATAACGCATCGAATCAATCGCCATACACAAAAACGAATTACGCAGGGGTGTCCCGCCTCACCCCGTAAAGATTTGATTTGAGAGGTAGATATTTAAAATATTTTGATTTCCGCATGCCCGTCCTGTTTGTCCGTCCGTTTGTCCGTCGGTTTGTCCGTCCGTCTGTATATCCGTCTATCCATCTGTCTGTCCGTATGTCCGTCCGTTTGTCCGTCCGTCTGTATGTTCGTCTATCCATCTGTATCTCCATCTGTATGTCCATCTGTCTGTCCGTTTGTAAGTCTGTCCGTATGTCCGTCCGTCTGCCCGTCTGTCTGTTGATCCCTGAACACCATAACTTTCGGCAGGATTCAGCTAGCGACTTGAAATTTTGTACAGTTGCTGCGGTTCTAGTAAATAGTCAGTGAAAATTCCATTTTTCGTGAGACGCCCCCGCCCCCCGCACCACCCAAACCATTAATGATATCGGAAAAAGGATAACGAATTCTTAATCAGAGCACCGAAAAACCCCCCTATACCGAATTTCAGCAAAATTGGAGACTTGTCAAAAACTTGAAAAAAATCGCAAGGGTACCCCTTCACTTTTTTTAAGGACGAAAAATTCAAGTCCTTCGAACGGGCTGAAATTCAGAATCTAGAGGTTATCGGGGACGGAGAGTCGATATCCGGTGTCCTTTTTGAGGGGAGTGGTACGGTTTGGGTGGTACAAGGACGAGGTCCTTGAAAAATCCTTTTTTCACCAAAAAGGATACCGGATATCGATTCCCCGTCTCCAAAAACTCTAAGATACCAAATTTCATAAAAATCCTTTCAGCCGTTTTCGAGAAAAAAGGATTCAATTTTTAAGGATCCGACATTTGGAAAACCGTCTGTCCCTCGCGTAATTTTTGGCCTATCGACTTACGGTAAACGGTTTTTGATAGATAAAAGGATCCTAAAGGATGTGTGTTTGTTGGTTTTCCGGAAACTGTAGAACTTTTTTTTAAAAAAGAAACTTTCTCGAGACTTGAAATTTTCTTGAGATTTTTTTTTCAGAAATTTACAAAATGAAATTTTGAAAAAAAAAATACTACAAAATGTTGGGAAATTGTCACAAAATACAAAATTCCAAATAATTTCGCCATTTCATAAAATCATTTATTCAATTCTGGTTTTCCTATTGATTGTGAAATTGAATCGGCAAAAAAAAGGCACCTGAAGTAAATCATTTCTTCAACCTCCTCCTCCCCCCCCCCCTTCCATTGGCTCCTCTCTTGCTCCTTCTGCTGATATCCCGCCTAACCCCGTAAAGATTTGATTTGGGACGAAAAGTTGGAGCCTAATTCGATATTCTTGTTGTGATTTAATACAGGATTTTCCATAACCGGTCCATACGTCAAAATCCAATCGGACCACTTATGGTGTGAACGCCGAAGAAAAACATCATAGAACCCGAGCGTTTGCGACCGGCGTGTCTGAACGAGGTCTCAGAAGCACGCTACCCCCCTCCCCCTTTCCTCTGGCCTTCGAAAGGAAACCCTGACAACTGGCCTGACTCATTACGCCCATGCCCGCCGCCGCTGCCGCTTGTCGACTTCAATGTTTGTGGTTGAATGTGTTTACATGCAAACGAAACGTTTTCTGACAGCCCTGTTATCAGCGTTTTCTGCGTGAACGAACCGGAAATTTTGAATTTAAAGTCCGTAACAGATTGACCGGCAGTAGCAGTAGCAGTGGCAGCAAAATGTTCTGATTGGCTGAAATCCGACAACATGTCGGATTTCGTCGGATTTCAGCCAATCAGAACATTTTGCTGCCACTGCTACTGCTACTGCCGGTCAATCTGTTACGGACATAACTCTCATGCGATATTCCACACACGTCGTTGTTGTCTTCGTCCTTGCGCTTCTGTTTGTTGTCGTCAGTCCTGCTTTATGGAGCGCATTTTAAAAGGAGGGAACGAACAGAATTCAACCAGGGATGATTCCTGTTTTCTGCTGATAGTATTTATTTATGCGCCTCTCCCCACCAACCCATTCTGAATCACGATCAACCCTTCCTGGGTTATGGTGGTGGTGTTGACTTGGGAAAGGTACGACCGCCAATATGCCACCCATCCACCTACAAACTCGTAAAGTAGCAAACTTGGGGCTTATGGTTCAGCTACAATGAAGGCGGGCGGCAAGCGGCAGCGATAACGCGGCTACAAGCACCGTCGCGCACCAGCTACAATGATAGCTGCCGGCATTTGCCGTCGGTAAATGCTTCTGTCAAAATTCAAACGTGAAAATTTCATTAATCATAGGGTGATGACCATACGCCCCGCAATGGGGCTGGGACAGTCCCATGTTGACCCGGCGAATCCCGGAGTTTAGATTTTTGGTCACGGATTATTCGATTTGGTCTTAAACTAGTAATATTTTCGCCTACGGCGTAATTTCTTCCCAAGTTTCCATCGTGTCTTGGTTAAAAAAAATCGCACTCGGCGTATTTTATTATAATATTTTTAATTATAACGCATATTTCTTTTTGAAAATTTTGCCTGTGGCACAACTTCTACTATTAACACCACATGAAATGATGGAAAAAAACATTGGGACGTGAGATAGACTTTCCATATAAATTAAAAATTTATCCTTCATAACACCGTCCCCCCCTCCCCCTCCCCCTCTCCCTCGTCAGTCATATGTCCCGGATTCGAACAAACAAAATTTTGTCACCTTAATTAATCATAGAAGTGAAAAATAATTCTCAAGAAATCGTCAAGTTATATTAAATGTTTATCTCGAAGATGGAAATTTTTATTGACGTAAATAATTTTTTGCAAACACATTTTTTGGAGGTAAAATAAAGAAAGCAACACTCTAATTATTTTTATTTACTTCCCAAAATGATTAATACACAGTTTGGTGGACTTCACACGCTGCCAAATGATAAATGGACAAAAATATCTATTAGGATATCAAATTTTTACCACCTCAATAAATTTGTCTCTGTTATCTCCATGGTTAAGAAATTAAATGTCAAAAGGTGGGCATAGCATGTGCCTCAGAGCAACTTTCAAGGCTGAACCCCTCCCCTCCTCCTCCATAATCCAACCACAGATATTTCTAAAAAAATCCTCGAAAAACAAGAGTTTTACCTGCGGAGCTATTTTTAGATTTACTATACCGTTTATAACGCATCGAATCAATCGCCATACACAAAAACGAATTACGCAGGGGTGTCCCGCCTCACCCCGTAAAGATTTGATTTGAGAGGTAGATATTTAAAATATTTTGATTTCCGCATGCCCGTCCTGTTTGTCCGTCCGTTTGTCCGTCCGTTTGTCCGTCCGTCTGTATATCCGTCTATCCATCTGTCTGTCCGTATGTCCGTCCGTTTGTCCGTCCGTCTGTATGTTCGTCTATCCATCTGTATCTCCATCTGTATGTCCATCTGTCTGTCCGTTTGTAAGTCTGTCCGTATGTCCGTCCGTCTGCCCGTCTGTCTGTTGATCCCTGAACACCATAACTTTCGGCAGGATTCAGCTAGCGACTTGAAATTTTGTACAGTTGCTGCGGTTCTAGTAAATAGTCAGTGAAAATTCCATTTTTCGTGAGACGCCCCCGCCCCCCGCACCACCCAAACCATTAATGATATCGGAAAAAGGATAACGAATTCTTAATCAGAGCACCGAAAAACCCCCCTATACCGAATTTCAGCAAAATTGGAGACTTGTCAAAAACTTGAAAAAAATCGCAAGGGTACCCCTTCACTTTTTTTAAGGACGAAAAATTCAAGTCCTTCGAACGGGCTGAAATTCAGAATCTAGAGGTTATCGGGGACGGAGAGTCGATATCCGGTGTCCTTTTTGAGGGGAGTGGTACGGTTTGGGTGGTACAAGGACGAGGTCCTTGAAAAATCCTTTTTTCACCAAAAAGGATACCGGATATCGATTCCCCGTCTCCAAAAACTCTAAGATACCAAATTTCATAAAAATCCTTTCAGCCGTTTTCGAGAAAAAAGGATTCAATTTTTAAGGATCCGACATTTGGAAAACCGTCTGTCCCTCGCGTAATTTTTGGCCTATCGACTTACGGTAAACGGTTTTTGATAGATAAAAGGATCCTAAAGGATGTGTGTTTGTTGGTTTTCCGGAAACTGTAGAACTTTTTTTTAAAAAAGAAACTTTCTCGAGACTTGAAATTTTCTTGAGATTTTTTTTTCAGAAATTTACAAAATGAAATTTTGAAAAAAAAAATACTACAAAATGTTGGGAAATTGTCACAAAATACAAAATTCCAAATAATTTCGCCATTTCATAAAATCATTTATTCAATTCTGGTTTTCCTATTGATTGTGAAATTGAATCGGCAAAAAAAAGGCACCTGAAGTAAATCATTTCTTCAACCTCCTCCTCCCCCCCCCCCCCCCTTCCATTGGCTCCTCTCTTGCTCCTTCTGCTGATATCCCGCCTAACCCCGTAAAGATTTGATTTGGGACGAAAAGTTGGAGCCTAATTCGATATTCTTGTTGTGATTTAATACAGGATTTTCCATAACCGGTCCATACGTCAAAATCCAATCGGACCACTTATGGTGTGAACGCCGAAGAAAAACATCATAGAACCCGAGCGTTTGCGACCGGCGTGTCTGAACGAGGTCTCAGAAGCACGCTACCCCCCTCCCCCTTTCCTCTGGCCTTCGAAAGGAAACCCTGACAACTGGCCTGACTCATTACGCCCATGCCCGCCGCCGCTGCCGCTTGTCGACTTCAATGTTTGTGGTTGAATGTGTTTACATGCAAACGAAACGTTTTCTGACAGCCCTGTTATCAGCGTTTTCTGCGTGAACGAACCGGAAATTTTGAATTTAAAGTCCGTAACAGATTGACCGGCAGTAGCAGTAGCAGTGGCAGCAAAATGTTCTGATTGGCTGAAATCCGACAACATGTCGGATTTCGTCGGATTTCAGCCAATCAGAACATTTTGCTGCCACTGCTACTGCTACTGCCGGTCAATCTGTTACGGACATAACTCTCATGCGATATTCCACACACGTCGTTGTTGTCTTCGTCCTTGCGCTTCTGTTTGTTGTCGTCAGTCCTGCTTTATGGAGCGCATTTTAAAAGGAGGGAACGAACAGAATTCAACCAGGGATGATTCCTGTTTTCTGCTGATAGTATTTATTTATGCGCCTCTCCCCACCAACCCATTCTGAATCACGATCAACCCTTCCTGGGTTATGGTGGTGGTGTTGACTTGGGAAAGGTACGACCGCCAATATGCCACCCATCCACCTACAAACTCGTAAAGTAGCAAACTTGGGGCTTATGGTTCAGCTACAATGAAGGCGGGCGGCAAGCGGCAGCGATAACGCGGCTACAAGCACCGTCGCGCACCAGCTACAATGATAGCTGCCGGCATTTGCCGTCGGTAAATGCTTCTGTCAAAATTCAAACGTGAAAATTTCATTAATCATAGGGTGATGACCATACGCCCCGCAATGGGGCTGGGACAGTCCCATGTTGACCCGGCGAATCCCGGAGTTTAGATTTTTGGTCACGGATTATTCGATTTGGTCTTAAACTAGTAATATTTTCGCCTACGGCGTAATTTCTTCCCAAGTTTCCATCGTGTTTTGGTTAAAAAAAATCGCACTCGGCGTATTTTATTATAATATTTTTAATTATAACGCATATTTCTTTTTGAAAATTTTGCCTGTGGCACAACTTCTACTATTAACACCACATGAAATGATGGAAAAATTCACTTGGAAAAACATTGGGACGTGAGATAGACTTTCCATATAAATTAAAAATTTATCCTTCATAACACCGTCCCCCCTCCCCCTCCCCCTCTCCCTCGTCGGTCATATGTCCCGGATTCGAACAAACAAAATTTTGTCACCTTAATTAATCATAGAAGTGAAAAATAATTCTCAAGAAATCGTCAAGTTATATTAAATGTTTATCTCGAAGATGGAAATTTTTATTGACGTAAATAATTTTTTGCAAACACATTTTTTGGAGGTAAAATAAAGAAAGCAACACTCTAATTATTTTTATTTACTTCCCAAAATGATTAATACACAGTTTGGTGGACTTCACACGCTGCCAAATGATAAATGGACAAAAATATCTATTAGGATATCAAATTTTTACCACCTCAATAAATTTGTCTCTGTTATCTCCATGGTTAAGAAATTAAATGTCAAAAGGTGGGCATAGCATGTGCCTCAGAGCAACTTTCAAGGCTGAACCCCTCCCCTCCTCTTCCATAATCCAACCACAGATATTTCTAAAAAAATCCTCGAAAAACAAGAGTTTTACCTGCGGAGCTATTTTTAGATTTACTATACCGTTTATAACGCATCGAATCAATCGCCATACACAAAAACGAATTACGCAGGGGTGTCCCGCCTAACCCCGTAAAGATTTGATTTGGGACGAAAAGTTGGAGCCTAATTCGATATTCTTGTTGTGATTTAATACAGGATTTTCCATAACCAGTCCATACGTCAAAATCCAATCGGACCACTTATGGTGTGAACGCCGAAGAAAAACACCATAGAACCCGAGCGTTTGCGACCGGCGTGTCTGAACGAGGTCTCAGAAGCACGCTACCCCCCTCCCCCTTTCCTCTGGCCTTCGAAAGGAAACCCTGACAACTGGCCTGACTCATTACGCCCATGCCCGCCGCCGCTGCCGCTTGTCGACTTCAATGTAGCTGAACTATTAGATAGCGATGCAGCGGCGATGGAACCAACATAAATTCCTAACCTCACCAGCAGAGATTTTTTTGTTCCAATGAAATTATCTGTTTTTTTGTTTGTTTGTTTTTCAAATCAAGAGGGAAAAATCGGAGGTAAATATGGGTTTACAATTTCCCAAAAACCAACAATAAAAAATGAAAAAAACTTTCCCGAAACTTTCTGTATGAAACCACCGCCCACCCTTCGCTTCCTCGAAAACCCGACGCCAGTGCTGAAAGCTCAAGTGTGGGAAATTGAAGTGGAGAGGAAGGGGAACTATTTAACAACATTTTCGATGTTGATTTTCCATGTAAATTTCCCAAAAAAATGCCGACACTAAACAAACCAAAAGTTTATCGATTTACATTCGAGGAAGTTTGTCTTACACGCAAAACTCCATGAACATTTCGTTAGTAAATTTGGGATTAATTTAGACCCAATTTACCACACATGGTACACCACAGAAGATTTACATGGCGATAATGGAAAGATGCAAAACTTATGGAAATTTCATGATCGTAAACTCGTCCCTGAGTGAAATGCGAGTTAATCAAGTTGTTTAAGCACTGTTTAAAGTTTATTATCGTAATATTATAATAATTTTGAGAAGGAAATTCAAACAACAACAAAAAATTTCATGTGAGCATCACATGAAAAACAACCCATAAAAAAAAGTATTAGTTTACATGAAAATCAGTGTTGGAGGCTGCTGTCCTTAAAATACATAACTCTCTTGGAGGGGTACGGGGAAGGTGGGGAATGGGGAGAGGGGGGGGGGGGGGGGGGTGACGCAAATACTTTTGAGGCTTTTCTTGTGTGGGAAAATTAATTCCGAGATCCTTTTTAGACAGGAAAATTAATTCAGAGGTTTTTTCGGCAAGCAAATCAATTCTGAGGAGTTTTTTAAGCGAGGAAAATAATTCCGAGGCTTTTTCGAGGTAGAAAATAATTTTAATGTATTTTTTAGGCAGGAAAATTAACCCCAAAGCCTTTTTTAGGCAAGAAAATCAATTTCGAGGCCTTTTCGAAGCTGGAAAAAAAAATTTGAGGCTTTTTTAGGCAAGAAATTTAATTTCGACGCATTTTTGAGGAGTGAAAATTAATTCCGGGGCCTTTTCAAGCTGGTAAAGTAATTTTGAGATTTTTTTTAGGCAGGAAAAAATAATTTCGAGGCCTTTTTAAGGCAGAAAAATTAGTTCTAAGGAATTTCTAGGTATGAAAATTAATTTCGACGCATTTTTGAGGAAGGAAAATTAATTCCGAGGCCTTTTCATAGCAGGAAAATTAATTCCGAGGTATTTTCTCCATTCTGATGCCTTTTCGAGTTGGAAAATTAATGTTGAGGCATTTTTAAGCTGAAAAATTATTTCCGAGGCCTTTTCATAGCAGGAAAATTAATTCCGGGGCCTTTTCAAGCTGGAAAATTAATTCCGAGGCCTTTTCAAGCTGGAAAATTAATTTCGATACATTATTGAGGTGGGAAAATTAATTCCGAGGCCTTTTCATAGCAGGAAAATTAATTCCGAGGTATTTTCTCCATTCTGATGCCTTTTCGAGCTGGAAAATTAATTTTGAGGCATTTTTAAGCCGGAAAATTAGTTCCGAGGCCTTTTCATAGCAGGAAAATTAATTCCGAGGCCTTTTCAAGCTGGAAAATTAATTTCGACACATTATTGAGGAGGGAAAATTAATTCCGAGGCCTTTTTAAGGCAGGAAAATTAGTTCTAAGGAATTTCTAGGCAGGAAAATTAATTCCGACGCATTTTTGAGTCGGGAAAATTAATTCCGACGCATTTTTGAGGCGGGAAAATCAATTCCACGGCCTTTTTGAACCGGGAAAATTAATTTCGACGCAGTTTTGAGGCGGGAAAATTAATTCCGACACATTTTCGAGCTAGAAAATTAATTTTGAAGCATTTTTAGGCAGAAAAGTTGAAGGTGTGCTGCAAGGGTTTCAATTTTGTTCTGATGCTAACACAGTGTTTTTTTTTTATTGACATTTTATCCCACACTCATTCTCTCTGTGATTTTTTCCATTCTTTTTTTTTTATTTTTATTTTATTTATCGTACTCAAGTGGAAAAATTATTTTATGCTCTGCATACGACCTTTCCGTACATGCCCGTGTATTAAAACGGATCGAAAGCACGATTTCCAAATAGCCACGTTAGGTTCATGTTTGTGTGTGTGTGTGTTTGTGGGCTGAAGAAGGTAGGGTGGCGAGGGGCTTATATCGGTTTCTTACTCGTTTAAGATCCGTTTTCTTAGAGAGTTTCTTTTCATATTTCATAGGCTTTTCCTTTTATCATACTTGCTTTTTGTTGTTGTTTT
The DNA here is from genome assembly GCA_964034945.1 of Chrysopilus asiliformis. Classification (NCBI taxonomy): domain Eukaryota; kingdom Metazoa; phylum Arthropoda; class Insecta; order Diptera; family Rhagionidae; genus Chrysopilus; species Chrysopilus asiliformis. The sequence continues at coordinate 7,869,741 of OZ035964.1, forward strand.
TCTTTTGTTTCTTTTTTTTTTTTGCTTTTCTTCATTTTATTTTTCAATTTTTCTCAGCCATTGATGATGACAAAAATATGGGGTAGCTGCGCTGTACCCGAACTGATTACGGACGGGTAGTTAACTGCATGACACTGGAACTCGTTTGTGACTTTCATCCTGTCAGGCGGAAGCGGGAGGTGGTGGGATGGAGGATGGGAGAGGGTTGAATTTATTACATAGAATATTCTGTAGATTATTTTACTTTATCCGTTCAGGACACAAGATTTCTGCTGCTGCTGCTGCCGATGCCGGTGCCACCGCCGGTCTACTTGTATCGTTTATGCAATTTTCGGGGGTGCATATAAAAAAGAGCCGTTTGTGTAAGGACTAAAAATCATTGGGGCGGTATGGGTAAGTGGAAGTTACCAGCGGCAATTGTCGAAGGTACTCGCGAAAGATTGAGGTTGGGGTGAGTTTTTATACAATTCCTTCTTCTAACATTTGTGCTCCCGTCCAGCAAAATCAGCGTCATGGGAGAAAATTGGGTGGCAAAACATCTTAGAAATTGTTTTCACATAGCCGACGTCTTTTGGGAACGATATCAGCAGCAACGCACCACTGAGCCGCGATTAGTTATGGCAATGACGTGATCATCCAGTGCGGGTGTAATTCTCCTCCCCCCCCCCCCCCTCTCTCTCTGTCCCGTACGAGTGTTCTTTTTGACCCCCTTGCGGCCGACCGAGGACACATCCTTTGGCATGTGGGATGTGGGGTGATATGCCAAGGATTTGTAAAATACGATGCTATGACACACATCGCCTGGCTTTAAGCGTAACGAAATCTCCCTTATCAGTTCTATTTTCTTAAGAACAGGCATTTTATGTTATGGCATAAGCATTTTAAAAAAATGTATTTTTTAAAAAGTAAATTTGATTTATTTATCGGTTTCCTACCATATTTTCACAGACATTAAACCCCAGCTCCTCTACTCCTGTCACCAAACCGACACTCTATGTCGAAATGAACTTTAATAAAAACCGAACTTTTTCATGGATACGAAAATCTTGAGAATTTAATATGAGTTTTCGGTAATCTACTCGGAAAATCCTTTTGCCGAGTTGTTTAGAAGTGAATTTTTGACGGTTTTTCCAAGCACTCACCCGACCGGTTTTTTAAACCGAATCGGAAACCACTGAACCATTGAGATTTCAGTGAAATAAAACCAAACCATAAGCCGAACCACTCTGAAAAAAAGATGGCCGAACCGAATCAAAACCAAACCAGTTTTTAAAATGAATCCTGAAAACAAACCAAAAATCAGATCTTTTTTTTCTTTTAGAGGTCCAAATTTAAACTTGTGGAATCGAAAAAAAATCTACATATTTTCTGTTTTCGACCAGATTTAGAGTCTAGCACTTTTTTTTAATCTCAATCTAGTACCAAAAAACATTCCACAACCTCTCAACCGGACTTTTGTAAGAACAAAATCTACTAAACCATTAACATTTCAGTGAACCAAAATCAGACCCAAATTTTTGTAATTTTAGAAACTGAAACGAGAATCAGTACCGAATTTTTGAAATTTCAGAGACCGAAACCAGAATCAGACCCAAATTTTTGAAATTTTGGAAACTGAAATAAAAATCAGAACCAAATTTTTAAAATTTCAGAGACCAAAACCAGAATCAGAACCAAATTTTTGAAATTTCAGAGACCGAAATCAAATTTTTGAAATTTTAGAAACCGAAACCAGAATCAGAACCAAATTTTTGAAATTTTAGAAACCAAAACACGAGTCAGAACCAAATTTTTGAAATTTTAGAAACCGAAACCAGAATCAGAACCAAATTTTTGAAATTTCAGAGACCGAAATCAAATTTTTGAAATTTTAGAAACCGAAACCAGAATCAGAACCAAATTTTTGAAATTTTAGAAACCAAAACACGAGTCAGAACCAAATTTTTGAAATTTTAGAAACCGAAACCAGAATCAGAACCAAATTTTTGAAATTTCAGAGACCGAAATCAAATTTTTGAAATTTTAGAAACCGAAACCAGAATCAGAACCAAATTTTTGAAATTTCAGAGACCGAAGCCAGAATCAGAACCGAATTTTTGAAATTTTAGAAACCGAAACCAGAATCAGAACCGAATTTTTGAAATTTCAGAGACCGAAACCAGAATCAGACTCAAATTTTTGAAATTTTAGAAACCGAAACCAGAATCAGAACCGAATTTTTGAAATTTTAGAAACTGAAACCAGAATCAGAACAAAACTTTTGAAATTTCAGAAACTGAAACCAATTTTTTTAAATGTTAGAAAAGGAAATCAAAATCAGAAACAAATTTTTGAAATTTTAGAAACCGAAACCAACACCAAAACCGAATTTTTGAAATTTTGGGATCCAAAACCAAAAACCAGAAATCCAATTCACCCGTGACCGAAAATGGAACCACACTCAAAAGAATTTTGGTTCACATCTCCGGAAAACCCCATAAATTTTCATATTCAAGTTTTCTTTTATCAACTTCTTATCCAATATAAATTTTTATCCAATACCCAATGCAAATTGCTGCCCAACAAGCGTAACGTGTTAATTACGTTAATCGTGCGTATTGTGATTTGTTTTGCGGTTAATTCATTTAACATTAGACGAAAATCCAATTTACCTTTTCTGTAAACCCCCAACTCCCCCAACAGGCCAGTATAACAAACAACAGCCGGATATTGAGTCCGAATGAATCAACCCCTTTTTCGGGAATGTTGGAAAGCACTGCATATCCTTATTCTCCCCCCCCCCTCCCCTCCTCTTGTCGTGACTAAAAACATTGAAAATCTGTGCCTACCATGTGGAAAATTTTTTAGGTTTATGTGTCGTCATGTGGGAAAATTCCATTTATATGCTAAATGCTGCTACTCTCTCTCTCTCTCTCTTATTCTCTCCCTCCCTCTCCCACTCCTACAATTCCCTGCTTTTTTTTAGAAAAAGGGCCATTAATCCCAATCCATTCAAGTATTCATACAAAATTTTACATCTCAAGTCCGTCTGTCCGTCGGTTAAACTCCCAATCTATTTTGGGACTCACTCCTCAATTGTTAACATCAAAAGCAGTGTTTCAATTCGAGGTAACAATGCTATTTTCCGGTATCCATCAAATTTCCCTTGGCAGGTTGTTCGTTGCCTTTTTGCTAATGTTTGGGAGGGGGTGTCCGACCGCTCACATTCTGTATTTTTTACGTTCTTATACGGAGTATTATCAAACATTTGTGAGCACGGAAACTTGTGACCTCTCAATTGCGCCTAAAAAACATTTCCCGAGTACTCTTGAATCGATTGGAGCATTATTACAAGATATATTTCTGTCAGTCTGTCAGTTTGTCAGTTTGTCAGTTTGTCAGTTTGTCAGTTTGTCAGTCTGTCAGTTTGTCAGTTTGTCAGTTTGTCAGTCTGTCAGTCTGTCAGTCTGTCAGTCTGTCAGTCTGTCAGTCTGTCAGTCTGTCAGTCTGTCAGTCTGTCAGTCTGTCAGTCTGTCAGTCTGTCAGTCTGTCAGTCTGTCAGTCTGTCAGTCTGTCAGTCTGTCAGTCTGTCAGTCTGTCAGTCTGTCAGTCTGTCAGTCTGTCAGTCTGTCAGTCTGTCAGTCTGTCAGTCTGTCAGTCTGTCAGTCTGTCAGTCTGTCAGTCTGTCAGTCTGTCAGTCTGTCAGTCTGTCAGTCTGTCAGTCTGTCAGTCTGTCAGTCTGTCAGTCTGTCAGTCTGTCAGTCTGTCAGTCTGTCAGTCTGTCAGTCTGTCAGTCTGTCAGTCTGTCAGTCTGTCAGTCTGTCAGTCTGTCAGTCTGTCAGTCTGTCAGTCTGTCAGTCTGTCAGTCTGTCAGTCTGTCAGTCTGTCAGTCTGTCAGTCTGTCAGTCTGTCAGTCTGTCAGTCTGTCAGTCTGTCAGTCTGTCAGTCTGTCAGTCTGTCAGTCTGTCAGTCTGTCAGTCTGTCAGTCTGTCAGTCTGTCAGTCTGTCAGTCTGTCAGTCTGTCAGTCTGTCAGTCTGTCAGTCTGTCAGTCTGTCAGTCTGTCAGTCTGTCAGTCTGTCAGTCTGTCAGTCTGTCAGTCTGTCAGTCTGTCAGTCTGTCAGTCTGTCAGTCTGTCAGTCTGTCAGTCTGTCAGTCTGTCAGTCTGTCAGTCTGTCAGTCTGTCAGTCTGTCAGTCTGTCAGTCTGTCAGTCTGTCAGTCTGTCAGTCTGTCAGTCTGTCAGTCTGTCAGTCTGTCAGTCTGTCAGTCTGTCAGTCTGTCAGTCTGTCAGTCTGTCAGTCTGTCAGTCTGTCAGTCTGTCAGTCTGTCAGTCTGTCAGTCTGTCAGTCTGTCAGTCTGTCAGTCTGTCAGTCTGTCAGTCTGTCAGTCTGTCAGTCTGTCAGTCTGTCAGTCTGTCAGTCTGTCAGTCTGTCAGTCTGTCAGTCTGTCAGTCTGTCAGTCTGTCAGTCTGTCAGTCTGTCAGTCTGTCAGTCTGTCAGTCTGTCAGTCTGTCAGTCTGTCAGTCTGTTTCTTAAAAACTAATAGAGCTAAGGACACGCAATTTAACAGCTATGTCTGGTCCCGAAATTGTTTGTCGAAATTTAGACATTCTACACAACCAAACTTCTCAAACCTGTATGTTGCTAAACATTTTCCGAGCCTATTGCATACAGACACCCATCCACCTCGTAAGAGATTGCTATCTGAGAAAGTGGTTTGGAAATCAGCTGAGCTTTCCCTTAAAAATTGCTCCAAAATATCCTCAACGAAAATTCGGCTTACCAGAGCAGCTTGAAAATTCCTTGAAAACGTTTTGAGAGTTTCAATAGCAGAATGTTTTCCTATCTAATATTTTTCCTTTAATAATTCAAAAAAAAATTGATAATTCTTTCAAACGTGATTTCGAAACTCTGACTATAGGAAACACTCGTTGGACAGCCAAAGTGAAAATTAGGAAAATGCTTAATTTTAATACGGAAAATCTATGAAAAAACGGAAGAAAATCATCGAAAATTGGACAACAGGATAGGATTTGAATTTTTATTCTTAATTTTTAAATCTTCTTTTCGTTTATTCAATAAAGAACAAATTTTATAGTTTAAATGAAAAATCTTTTAGAATATTGTAAAACTCTATCGAATGCAATCGAGTCTTCTTTCAACGTCGATTTTTATGTTCTTTGAAATATTTGTTTGATTTTTTTAGCGAAATCTTTTTGATTTTCCAAATAACTTGAGCTAAAGTTTTGTGATTTTCATAAAGAGCAAGTATTGGTCAAAAATTCGGCAAAATCGAATTAATCTGCCGTCCTGTCAAAAATTGAATTTTTTGACGGTTTTTCCAAAATCGGTACAGTAATCCCCCGCTTTACGGACGGGATGCGTTCTACGGAAACTGTCCGTATATCGAAAATCCGTAAAACGAAACCTATTTTAGTATGAGATTGTACTGGGAATAAATAGATGTGTTCCAATCAATAGAAATGTCCGTAAAAAGAAACCTATTTTAGTATAAGATCGTATTAAAAATAGATAGATGCGTACCAAAAAAATCCGTACTACGAAACAGATTAGTATAATATATTAAAATAATTATTTAACCACTAGAATAATGAGAAAACTATATAAATATAGAAAAAAAATATTTATACTACTTGAAATGGAGCATAAATCAATTGAATATGTTAAAACCAACAAAATATTATGGGACAAATCATGCCGCGGACAAAAAAACGTAGCTGTTTCTACGTAGGTTTCTGCTAGTTTCGTCAGAATTGAAATTTCATTGTGGGACAGAAAGCAGATTCTGCTTCTGCTGCTGCTTCTGCTTCTGCCTCTGCTGCTGCCTCTGCCCAATTGGAGTTCTCGCTTAAGAATAGCAAATATTTAGATTTTTTTAAAATACACCGCACTGCAGTTTTTTATTGCCTTTTGTGTATACACAAAATGTGTCAGAAATTTCGGAGAAATTAAGTATGTACATTTACAATAAATACAACATAATTATGGAGGACTTTTTCTTGATTTTTTTCTGTGATTCAAAAAAAAAAATTTTTTTGTCCGTAATAGCGAATTTTTTTATCCGTATAGCGAATTTGTTCCTATATTAGTCATGTCCGTAACTTCGAATTTCCGTAAAGCGAGCGTCCGTATAGCGGGGGATTACTGTACTTTGATCGGGAAATTTGCAAAGGAAAGTGTTAAAAATACGTTTTTAAAATAATGATACAAAGTATCGTTTGACCTCAAAAATATTTGCAAGATATTACGCAGAACCAAGATTTTGTCGCATATTGAATTGAATAAAGTTAGCACTAGAATTTTTAAATTTCTTGGCATTAATTATCGCCTAATTGTCGTGATTTTGTTATTAATTGTCGCTTAATTCCGCAATTTGCAATTCCTGAATTCAACAATTTTTTTTCTTGATATTTACCACTTCAGTTAAATGAAATGCTTGTGTTCCGATATCGTACAGAGGAAATAAAACTTTTCTGGATTTTTTTTTAGAAGATATAAAAAATAACGACTCACCTGGAGATTTTTGAAGATTTTTTGCTAAAATTCTGCTGCAACTGTCGCACCCACAAAAATACAATTGCACTTATTTGCCATTTTTTAATGCGAACAACCGCGAACAGCCGCGAACAACAGCGAAATTTTTAGCAAATTAAATGGCGAGGCGAATTGTTTGTATTTCGTTGCATCAACGTTGATTTTTTCTTGTTCATTCGAAAAAAGACGAATTTCGAAAAGATTTTCGCGAACCGACCGCACGCGCGTATCAAATTTTCGAAAGCTGTGATGTCTGCTGAAAAAGAAAAAAGAGATTTTATTGTCTTTAGTTTTTTTTCCTATAAGTGTTTATTATAAAATACGTCACGGTAATATTTACCTTACCACCTCTCTTTGTCCACCCCACCCCTCAAATGCGTGACATATTCTCCTTTTTAACAAGTTTTTCTAAAAAACCATATTTTGTTTTTCATATTTTTCGCTAAAAAAGTAATATTTTTCGCTGAAATTTCTTCCCACATAAATCACAGGGACAAAATAGCTTTTATATTTAAAAAAAATGCCCTAAAATGGAAAAAAAGCGAGACAAAAGCCTAAAAAATAAAATTAAATATTTATCCCGCATCCACCAAAAATTTATTTTCTCTTTTTAATGCATTTCTTAAAGCTTTTTTAAAAACAACTTTTTTTATTTCATCTTATTTATTCGGACTCAACGACCCCAAAAACCCCAATATGAGATTTTTTCCCGGACAACTTTAAGAAAAGGATAATCACGTTTCCCTTTCAGGATCTTCCGCTAATCTTACAAGGACGAAGTAGTGAAAATATGAGCGGAAGTGGGTCAAAATTAGATTACAAGATTTCACGTTAGCAAACAAACACATAAAAAAGCGAGCTAACTAACAGCTTTTAAAAAAGCGAATTGCAAAACAAAAAATTGTTAATATTTTTTTACTATACCATTCGATTTCGAAAACGTATAAAATTTTTGGATGGTGATCCAGACAGACGCGCGTCACTTTACAGTTTTCCTGTAAAACAAAAAAAAAAAATAGAAACACTTACCCGGATTTTCAGATTTCCACAGCATAAAACCGTTTCTCCAATATCCAATTTGCATTTCTGTTTTTCTCGTTATTGCAATAAAATCATCGGAAAACTTCAGCATTCTACTTTTTTCTAGAAAGAAAAAAAAGCCGAACAAAGAAAAGAAACCGACTAACAGACAAATGGCACTTGCGCCTGAATTAATTATCGGCGCGGTGGCATTTTACGATTTTCGGAAAGAGAAACGTCCGATCTGCAGATAGATTGCAAAAAATCACCGAAATTTTGATTTTTTGCACGCGAATCCGATAAAAAAATTTACAAGACGCTAAAAAACAGCACTCGCGAATGACGCCAACGAAAAAAACTGCCAGGTGGATGGTGGGAGGGCACTTGAATTTTTTTCAATTCGAGGAAGACCCTTTCGTGTGGCATTCCTGTCCGCGCGAAATTTTTGAATTTTTCGAGTAAATTTGAGTTTTTTTGACTTTTTTTCCTATTTTGACCGTAAAATGCCATCAACGATTTATGCTACGAAACAAAATAAACTTTTTTTCCCATTTTCAGTCGGCAATTGTAAATAATTTCATTATTTTCATTTTAACGAAAAATTTTACCAAAGATTTCTTAGCGTCATCTAGTGGAAAGTACCCTTAGAAAGTATTCTTGTTTTCAATGTTTTTTACGAATCTGCGACTAAATCTAAATGAAAATCATGTGCAATTAAACGTTATGGCCAGAAAATTAGTTGCAGAACATTTTTTATTAAAACAAAAAAATGTTGAAAAATGTTAAAAAAATTCCTATGCCTCCAAGTAGATTGGGCCGCGAGAAATTTTTCGGCTGATAGCTAAAAACCCGCCATAATGAAAATTATTTAAATATGCAAAATTACAGATTTTGAGTTTAGGAAAATGCTTAGTTTTTATGCGCATTGCTTTTGCATGTATTTTCCCGTAAAACTGATGAAGTATCTGTGAAGACGAGGAAAATCAGGAAATGCGGAGAATCAGTGACCAAAAAACGGAAATTTCGTTTGTTTTCTTCCAATTTATTCGATAAAATTGCTTAGAAATTCGTATTTTCAAAGCGATTTTGTATTTTCACATCAGAGTCCCACAATTTTAAAAATCTTTTGGACAATTATGATTTTTTTAAATTAAAATTGAGGTTGCTGTTAATTGGTTTGTTTTTCCGTGTGAAAATTCTTCGATTTTTTTAGCGAATTTTTTTCATTTTCCAAACGACTTATGCTAGAGGTTTGAAATTTTATATAAATGCGTGTCTCATAAAGAGAAATAATTGGCGAAAAATCAGGCGAAATCGGATCATTCCTTCTCTTTCCCCTCCTGAAAATTGAAGTTTTTGGCGGTTTTCTCGAAAAAAATTCACCGTATCGAAAAAGTTTCAAAGATTGCAATTTTACTAAAATATACTAAAATTAAGTGCGATCACACGTTTCCGCCTTGTTGGAAAAACTGTTCGCCTTTGGCGATTTTTTCAAGTAATTTTCTATCACTACGGATTAGTTTTCGGTTCATAACAAGAAAGCAGTTAGTAGTGTAAGTTGATGTCTCTGAAGAAGTGATGGAAATTGTCTTAAACATCTAATGGCAAAAATTTCATGAACAAAAGTAACTACCGAAAGAATTTTTCTCCAAATTTTCCGAAATTTTACTCTGCCGTGTAAAATTTTGTGGGAAACTCTTTTCTTACAATAGTATTTTTGAAAATTTCAGACAATTTCCTTACATTTTGCTATAAAGAGTGTGCATCTACGATAAACAAGTCGCAAGATATGAATTTTTGAAGAAAAAATGATTTCGGGCAAATCTGCAATGGAAATTTTTTTTGGAGAAAATGAAAACTCTTTGAGTCACATAAAACACCATAAATGTGGATCGATTGAATTTATGATATATGGGAGAATTATGTAAAATTGCATTCTAAAAACTTTTTTCTTTGAAACTTTTTCGATTCAATGCAAGGTTTTCGTGAAATACGTCAAAAACAAACATAAATTTGTTTTCGTATTTTGAGATTTTTCTTCCATTGTGATTATTTTATTGGAAATCACCTTTTTTAATTCCTAATATCGGGTAGCAATAAGGCTGAAAGTTGTGCAAAGTTGGTCAAAATTGCTGGTCTAAAAATTCTCCATTCGCACATTTTGATGGATAACAGCGCCATCTATTGAGTTTTCTTTTTTCTGGATTTCTAAATCCATGCTTCGAACCAATTCTTAGCTAAAACTCGATCCGAAATTTTAAATGCGGTCGTCATTAGAAATTCCCCTCTTGACAGCTAAAAATTTTCGCGCCAAAATGAAAATAAATAAAATTCCAAATATTGGTAGCATGAAAATGCTTCTTTTTTATGCGTATATATTTTGCAGGTATTTTGCCGTAAAACAGGTGAAAGATCTGAAAGAAAACAGCCTGGAAACGACGAAAATCAGCGAAAATTTGACGGTGACAACAGAAGGGGAAATTTGATTTTTAATTTTCCTGCTTTTTTCCTATTTAATGGATAAAATTACGTAGCATATGGCATTTTCAAAGCGAATTTGCATTTTCACATTAAATCCCACAATTTGAATTAAAAATCTTGCAAAAAACTATAAAAACTTATTGATAGAAATCAAGTCTACATTCGATGTCCATTTGCTTGTTTCTCCCTGTGAAAATTTCTTCGATTTTTTTAATGAAATTTTTTGATTTTCCAAATTACTTTAGCTAGAGATTTGAAATTTTGCACAAATATAAGTATCGTAAAGAGAAAGAATTGGTAAAAAAATGGGCAAAATTGGATAACTCCTTCCCCCCTTTCCGGCAAAAATTGAAGTTTTTGGCGATTTTCTTGAAAACGGTTCATTTTATCAAAAAAGTTGCAAACAGAAAAGTGTTTACAATGTAATTTTACATAATTCACTCATATATCATAAATTTGTTTGAACCACATTTATGGTGTTTTATGTGGCTCAAAGATTTTCTATTTCCTTCGAAGATTTTTTCCATTTCATATTTGCCTGGAATCAATTTTTTTTTTCAAAAATTCATATCTTTTGACCTGTTTATCGTAGATGCACACTCTTGACAGCAAAATGTAGGGAAATTGTCTGAAATTTTTAAATAAAGTATCGTGAGAAAAATATTTCATACAATTTTTTTCACGGCCAGGAAAAGATTCGGTAAATTCGAGAAAACTCCTTATCTGGTTACTTATTTTAATCAAGTTTTTTACTGTTAGGTGCTAAATACAATTCTCTATAACTTCATTAAAGACATAAAGGTAGTATTTCAAACCGTTTTCGTGTTATGAAGCGAAAACTAACCCGTAGTGGCAGAAAACCACTTGAAAATTTTAAAAAGGGGGGAAAGAGTGGTCACATTGAATTTTGGTGTATGGCCGAATTATGTAAAATTACATTGTAAACACTTTTCTGTTTGCAACTTTTTCGATACGGTGAACCGATTTCGAGAAAATCGCCAAAAACTTTAATTTTCAGCGGGAAGGGAGGAAAGAGTTATCCGATTTTGCCCATTTTTTTACCAATTCTTTCTTTTAACAAGACTCGCATTTGTGCAAAATTTCAAATCTCTAGCTAAAGTCATTTGGAAAATCAAAAAATTTCATTAAAAAAATCGAAGAAATTTTCACAGGGAAAAACAAGCAAATGAACATCGAATGTAGACTTGATTTCTATCAATAAGTTTTTATAGTTTTTTGCAAGATTTTTAATTCAAATTGTGGGATTTAATGTGAAAATGCAAATTCGCTTTGAAAATGCCATATGCTACGTAATTTTATCCATTAAATGGGAAGAAAACAAGAAAATTAAAAAATAAATTTCCCCTTCTGTGGCCATCGTCAGATTTTCGCTGATTTTCGTCGTTTCCAGGCTGTTTTCTTTCAGATCTTTCACCTGTTTTACGGCAAAATACCTGCAAAATATATACGCATAAAAACGAAGCATTTTCCTGCTACCAATATCTGGAATATTGCAAATTTAATTTATTTTCATTTTGGCGCGATTTTTTTTAGCTGTCAAGAGGGGAATTTCTAAACTTACAAGCATAATGGAAGTATGGGAGCTATTTTTGAAAATAATTTTGGATTAGAAAATGTTTTGCAATGAATTTTCTAGTACCACGGTTTTATTTTGTGGGACTTGTGTGGAAGTTGTCCTATTCTTAATTATTGTAAGACACGCATTTGTGTAAAAGTGCAGAATTTTAACTTTATTCGTTTGGAAAATCAAGAAAAAATTTACTTAGGAAAATCTAAGATTTCACGGGGATGAACCAGGCATGAGGCGAAGCACGGTATAGAGCAAAGCGGAGAATGTACGCTTAGCCGAAATTCGATTAAAAAACATTTCATTATCCAAAATAATTTTGTTTTCGTATTTTGAGTTTTTTCTTAAGATTCCATTGAGATTATTTGATTGGAAACCAGCTTGTTTACTTCATAATAGCAACTGTGACTCCTATGTGGTACCAATAAAGTTGAAACTTGCTCAAAGTTCGTCAAAATTGCTGGTCTAAAAATTTTAAATTCACACGATTTGATGGATAACAGCGCCATCTATTGAGTTTATTTAATTTTTATTTTCTAATTTCGTGCTTCGAACCGATTTTTAGCCAGAACACGAACCGAAATTTCCGAAATTTTCGTTTCGAGTTGTTTTCGAGCTTTTTTGATTTCATTTTTATCGAGTTTTTTTTTATTTTATGTGATTTTCTTTGATTTGAGGGAATTCATTTCTGGCGTTTTCGTGAATATTTCATTACAGGTGCATTTTAGGGGGCAACATATTTAACCAAACTTGTAGTAAATTAACAGGGCTACAAAATCTTAATGGAAGATTTTTGCGTCAAACTAGCCGTCTAGGAAATATTAGCGGGAAAAGTTAAATTTTTATTCGTTTTCATATAAACCTCTATAAACGACGAAAAAAAATTAATTAAAGCCAGCTAATGGCAATAATTTAGAAATCAAGGTAAATGGGGAATTTTTTAGTGTCATTTGGTCATGATTGACTCTAAATTAAATCACAAATAGTAGTATTAGATAAATGTTGGACTATTAAATATTTTTAAGAATTGGAAAGTATAAGAAAAGGTAAATAAAACATTAAATTATTCAAACTGGTTAAGATTCTATCAACTGAAACACAAAATCACCTTGGCCACATCTATCTGTTTATTTTCCTGTGGATTTCTTGATTTTCTCGAGCAAATTTTTGTGATTTTCCGAACGAAGAAAATTAAAGAGGCGAAATTTTACACAAATACATATTTCGTAAAGCGTAAAAATTCGTCAAAAAATGGAAAACATCGCAAAACTGCTTCTCTCCATTCCGATTAAAATTTCAATTTCTCCCTTTTATTCCTCGAAAGCTACGCGTCCAATCGAAAAAGTTGCACGGAAAAGAGTGTTTTAAATACAATTTTACACAACTTATCCATATATCATAAATAAAACCGATCGACATTTATGGTGTTTTATGTCACTGAAAGATTTTTCCATTTCAGATTTCTGGAAACGATGTTTTTTTTCAAAAGTTCATACCTAACGACCTGTTGATCGTAGATGTACGTTAATTATAGCAAAATGTAAGGAAATTGTCTGAAATTTTCAAAAATACTATTCTCAGAAAATAATTTTCCACAAAAATGTTCACGACAGAGGAAAATCTGGAGAAATTCGGAAAAAAACTCTTACTGTGACTATATATGTTTAAGAGATTTTACTGTTAGGTGCTAAATACAATTCTCTATCACTTCTTTAAAGGCATAAAATTATTATTTCTAATTGCTTTTGTGTTATGATCCGAAAACTAACCCGTAGTGACAGAAAATCACTGGAAACAAATCGCCAAAAACGTACAATTTTACCGACAAGGCAGAAACGTGTAACCGCACTTAATTTTTGTGTATGGTCGAATTATGTAAAATTGCATTCTAAACACTTTCCTATTTGAATTTTCTTCGATACGGTGAACCGTTTTCAAGAAAATCGCCACAAACTTCAATTTTCAGCGGGAAAAGGGGAAGGAGTTATCCGATTTTGCCCATTTTTTTCACCAATTTTTTCTCTTTATGAGTCACGCATTTGTGCAAAATTTCAAACCTCTAGCATAAGTCGTTGGGAAAATCAAAAAATTTCGCAAAAAAAATCGACGGAATTTTCGTAGGGAAAAACAAATGGACATTAAATCAAATGCAAACTCGATTTTATTAAAAAAAAAAACTTTATGGTTTTCTGAAAGATTTTTTAAATTGTTGGAATTTAATGTGAAAATGCAAAATCGCTTCGAAAATGCGAGTTTCTAAGCAATTTTATTGAATATGTTGGAAGAAAACAAACGAAATTTCCGTTTTTTGGTCACTGATTCTCCGCATTTCCTGATTTTCCTCGTCTTCACAGATTCTTCATCAGAATCTGTAATTTTGCATATTTAAATAATTTTCATTATGGCGGGTTTTTAGCTATCAGTCGAAAAATTTCTCGCGGCCCAATCTACTTGGAGGCATAGGAATTTTTTTTTAACATTTTTCAACATTTTTTTGTTTTAATAAAAATCATAACGTTTAATTTCACATGATTTTCATTTAGATTTAATCGCAGATTGGTAAAAAACATTGAAAACAAGAATACTTTGTTAAGGTACTTTCCACTAGATGAAAGAAATCTTTGGTAAAATTTTTCCTTAAAATGAAAATAATGAAATTATTTACAATTGCCGACTGAAAATGGGAAAAAAAGTTTATTTTGTTTCGTAGCATAAATCGCTGTTGGTATTTTACAGCCAAAACAGGGAAAAATACAACAAATTCACATTTGGTCGAAAAATTCAAAAATTTCGCGCTGATAGGGCGGCCACAGGAAAGCTTTTCTACATCTAAAGTAATTCGACTTCGTTCCCGCCACCCGCCTGGCACTTTTTTCTTGCTGATATTCGTGAGTGTTGTTTTTTGGTGTTTCGCATAATTTTTTATCGAATTTAGTCGGAATAAATGAAAATTTCGTTAATTTTTTTGCAATCCATTGATGGATCGGCCGTTCGCTTTCCGGGAATCGTAAAATCATACCATGCCGATAAGTAATTCGTGCGCAAGTGCTGTCGGTTTCAGTTTTGTTTCTGGTCGCGTACGGAAGATGAAATTCGCGTGCCGGTCATCATTCCACTTTATTATAAGTTTTTCGAAATCGGATGGTGTTGTAAAAAATATGGTGTTGTACAAAAAAAAAAAGAGTGGACGTTTGGTTGCTTTTTCAAACACGTCTTTTTTATTACACAGAAAAAATCCCAGTATTTTCCAAGTATGAAAAAAAGATTCCTGAATTTTGCAGGTCTTTCTTGTCTGTGAAATTTTTCACAAAACTTTTCTAAGCGAACAAAATATTTTACTCGCGAAAATTAAAGACAATAAAATTTATTTTCATTTTTTTTATCTTTCAGTGATCATCGATGCAGGCGGCAACCAGACGTTTCACTGCTATCTACGATACGCGGAAATTATTTGGTGAAAAATAAAAGTGCAATTTAAGTGCAGATGCCGGCCGTGTTCGCGGCTGTTGCGCATTATTTCGGTCGGGTTTCAAGCAAGAAATTCGCCGCAGGTGAATTCGTGTGATGCGTGTTTGCCGTTGTAAGGATTTCACAAAAAGGATAATCCAGCCACAGTGCATGAGGAGTTGCAGTCAAACAGTGAGTCTTTTTTTCCATTCAAAGTTACTTTTCCCCCTTTGAAAAAATCCTGATTTACACCCCTGATTCTTTGACCCCTGATTCTGATAGTCGCGTCGTTTTCGACAAGAGTAATTTTGTTGTTGGTAGCGCTTTTATACCAACAAAAACACGTAAAACGAGTTTTGTCGAAGATGACACGTCTGTCAGGATCGGGGTATTATAATTTCGACTCCAACTACTGAAATTTTAGAATATCCAACTCCGACAGCCCCGATTGAAACCATTGAGGCTAGGTTTTATACCTGAAAATATTTGTAAAAAGAAAAACACAAAAACAATTGAATAATTCAATCTGGCAATTCAATCAATTAAAAACAATATTGTAATTTTATTAACCTTTTCTTTTCATTACATTCATTATCATTTCTCGTTTTAAGAATGCATTCTTCTTAATTTCTTTTAAATAATTTTAAAAATTTTGCGATAGAATAAAAGTAAACAATATAATTCTTTTTTTAATATACAAAAAAAATAAAATATATAATAATATATGTTTTTTTTTTAATAATTCGAAATGTTTACACTACAAGGAAAGTCATGTTGCATTATTCTTTTTTTTTTGTGAAAGATTTTTTTAAATCTTCAATGCAAGAGTACTATTGCTTAAATTGATATTAATTTTTTTTTCTTTAATTATGACATTAACTACTTATTTTTTTAATGGAACACAAATTTATTTTTATTTCAAATTCCCCAACAATGGCGGCGTGCATAAATAAATGTCTTTTTTCAATAGAACCTTTTTTTTTGGTTAAAGGATACGTGAAATATTTTTTGTTTTGTTTTTGGTTTTTTTTTTTAGGAAAAATATGTTTTTTTTATTTTAATTGAATGTATTAAGTTTTATGTGAAAAAATATGTTGTTTTGTTGCAATTGAAAAACTTATGCTAGAAAAATGTCGCACGAATTGACAAGCAAGAAATTAAATAGCATTTCCAACATTTAAATTTAAAAAATCGAAAAAAAGCAAAGAAAAATACATTACAGTGAAACCCGTATAGGTCGGCATCGCAAGGGATATGAAAATTTGTCCAGATTTCTTAGGTTGCTGGCATAGACTGGTTTCACTGTACGAAATATTCAATCGATCTCTTCTTATTATTTGCAAATTCGTTTTTTATTCATTTATTTTTAGTTTCGGGGCCAAAAAAATAGATTTTTTGTTGCTAAAATCTACTAATTCAGTTAAACATATATTAAAACTTGACAATTTAACGATATGAAGAAATAATGGCTGGTATTTTCTGTATTTTTTTTTCATATTTGTTTTTAGTTAATAAAATAAATTGCCCTACATGAAAATTTTAAGGCTTATTCAATTCTGTCATGAACACAAATATTATATGTGTCTATTGGTAACGCTGTTCATTCATTTAGTGGAATATTGCACCGTATGTGGTGTGCATTGGTAACAATTCCATACTAAATTTGTAGGAAATTGAAAAAACTCGACCAATAGACGAACGTATAGGGACTTGGCATGCCGAATACGTTCCGTTGCAAAATTTTAAAAGCAAATTTAGACTTTTTCCATCTACAAAAGATTGATATTTACACCAGAAACAAGAAATTTCCGTACGCAAATAAAAAAAACCATCTGTAGATGGGAAAAAAGACTAAATTTGCTTATCGTTCTTTAAAAAAAAAATGCTGCAAGAACGCAGCACATACGGTATGCCAAGTTCCATACTGAATTGAGGTTTCCTTTTCATTTTTTTTTAAATTATTTTTTTAAACAACGTAAGCGCTGAATAGTATTATGCTATAAAGAAAAATCACCTCATCATATGATTTTGTTGACATCATATTTAAGATATTGAGAGAAAGATTTCTCCCAAAGACTTAAAAAATAGTTAACATTTGCATTTAATACGAATTTTTAAATAATAATAGTAATTTCAAAAAAAAAAAAACCAAGAAATATTTACTGTTCAAATATGTTTTTCAAGGCACTAATCATGCGACACATCTCTCAAATAATAAAAATTAAATACAAAAAGTACAGAAATAAGTACAAAAAGAATTTTTTTCTTTTATTTTGTGATTGATAAAATACTTGATGATAAGTTTTACTGAGACTCGCTTTCAAATTAAAACAACAAAAAAAAATATCCATAGCAATAGAACAATTCCTACAACTAGACATATTTATGGCAACACTTGTTCGCAAGTGGGAAAACAAATGCCTGTCAAAAAAAATTTTTTTTATACCCGTATGGTGAAACCAAAAAGTATATTAGATTTGCCTTACCGTTTGTAACGCCAATATCCCGTTATCACACACAAAAATGAATTACGCGAGTGTGTTTAGAATGATAAAATAAATTGAATTTCGTATGTCTGTCCGTCCGTTCGTCTGCCTGTCTGTCTGTTTGCCTGTCTGTCTGTCTGTCCGTCCGTCTGTCCGTCCGCCTGTCTGTGGCGCGGATTGCGGGCGCACGGATTGAGCTACAGACTTGAAATTTTATGCAGATCCGTTTTTCGTAAAATGCGAGGCTAAGTTCGTTCATGGGCAAAAATGGTCCATTAGGGGGGGAGGTACCCCCCCATAAGAACGAAAACGATTTTTGCGAATATCTCAAAAACGGTAAATCTTATCAAGAAAGTCCAAGAAGAAAAGTTATTTAGGATATTATTCTACATAAAACTCGCATACATCAAAATCCGATTGGAATAAATTTAAAAAAATCTTATTAGAAAGTTTGACTTCAAAGTGGAATTTTGCTACAACTGTTCGAATTTTGCAACGAATATCACCATACGGGTTTTCAATAATTGCCAGATTGGCAATTATAGCTTTTGTTATTTTTTTTTCAAGAAAATTCCACGCGATGCATGTTTAATGCGAAAAACATGAGGTAAAGACAATAAATTAAAAGTTTTACGCAATAGTTTTATAAATTGGAAACTATTAACCAAATTGTGATTTTTGTGGTAAATTTGTGCGTGGAAAAATGCACTTTTACCGATTGTTTTTGATCACAAACCTATTTGTTCCATTTCTTTTGACAGCTGGTTTGTTTCCCACCCTTCCGAAGAAGTTACCAGGAATAGCGATGCCAGATGTGACGATTTATCGTCATTTTTACGTTTTTCTCGACCCTTAGAAGTTCATTTTGGGTGAATTTGAGGATTTTCGAATTTTTCTTGACGATTTTCGATTAGGAATAAAAAACACATTTGTTTTTGTACAAAAAAAAATAGCATTCAACGATTTTTTTTTTAAAAAAACATGTCTCTGATAAGAATAAAAGCTAATCGTCATCCATTCGCCACGGCAAGGAAAGAAAGAGAAAAAAAATCGATTAAAATAAAATTAAAAATTTGTTCGAATCAATTTTAGAATTTCATGTTGGATACGTCATGCGACATAGTGTTTTTTTTTATTTCTTAAAATTTTTGCTCCTCGAAAATCATACAATTATTATAAAAAATAAGAATTCTAGAAAAATCTCTGTACCTATTTCACATTGAGATATTATTGGCATTTCTTTTGTTTATTTTTTTTTATTTTTTTTAATATCAATAGAGAAGATAGATATTTAAATAACCGATATGATTACACCCATGATCGTTTAAGGATAGATTAATCATACCATTGGTAAAATATCAGTGCTCACAAGTTAAATAAGAGCCAAAGTTGCCTTTAAACGTCCATCCGAAAATATACCATTGCAAGCGATTTAAATTCGCGATTGCAGCTCGATTTTAATCCTTATAACTTTTGAACACTGATAGCAATTTTAATTTGAAAATAAACCTCTTTTAAGTAAAAAATCACAATTTTTTTTATATTTTTATATATTTATATATATATGTATCTATAATCAGTGTCCCAGTATTTGTATATACTATTTTGTTTCGCATCAATGTTTTTTTTTAGCCGGAAGTTCAATGAATTTGATTTTAAAAAAAATATCAGCTGTCGTTATTGCTAAAATTAGCATTGAAATCAAAAGTTTCCGATTACATATTTAATATTTTTAGTTTTTTCTTATCATTCCAACATAACCCTAAAAGTCTATTGACAATTAGCAGAATTTCTTTTTCTTTTTTTTTATCTTGATTAGTTTCTATAAATCTTTCATATATAATTCTATTAGATGTTGAAGATTTGAGTTCAGTCATAGTTAAAACACTAAGATATTTCAAGCGTCAACAACAAAAGGGCACAAAAAATTGACCACAATCTCCAAGAGCTTAAAGCTCGACGACCTTGATCTCGCACGTGTGTATATGAAGCTATTTTTACAGAAAATTCATTCGGAATGCAAAATTCGATCGTTTACCTTTATAACATTGGTCAGTATTTGATATTTATTTGAAGTACACTGAAAGAAACGTTCTTCAAAGCTTTCTTTATCACTACTGGAAGCTTTTGGAACACTTGAAAGTTTACTGAATCAAAAAATTGCCCCTTTTCTTCGTTAGACTTGCGATACCCTAGTATTTTATCTATTGTTCAGTTGACCATTGAATAACCTTTTTTCGCTTCGTCGTATGAAAATTAATTTTATCGCGCTAGCAACACTAAATGTTGTTTTATTGCTGTGACGGATGTTGTTGTTGCGACGCCGGCGCCGATGGTGGTTGTGACTGCTGTTGCTGCTGTGGTGGCGGCTGAATTGCCTCCTGCGACTGTGGTTGCTGTATCGTTTGATGAGACTCTAAGAATTTATAGAAAAAAAATCATAAACAAATTTCGGCCTATAATCTCAGTCTGTCAGTCTGTCAATCTGTCAGTCTGTCAGTCTGTCAGTCTGTCAGTCTGTCAGTCTGTCAGTCTGTCAGTCTGTCAGTCAGTCTGTCTGTCAGTCTGTCAGTCTGTCAGTCTGTCAGTCTGTCAGTCTGTCAGTCTGTCAGTCTGTCAGTCTGTCAGTCTGTCAGTCTGTCAGTCTGTCAGTCTGTCAGTCAGCCAGTCAGTCAATCGTTTATTTTAAAAAAATCCCCAATTTTATTAAAAATTTCGTTGATTTGAACAAAAATAAAAAATAGTTACATACTTGAATTAAAACATTCCTTAAAATTCTGTAGTTCAACCATGTGTTTAAGGCGTAACTCCTCCTCCTCAATGAATTGCCTTTGCAAAATTAAAACAAGACGCTGTCTAGCGTTTTGTTCTAGTGCGGCGCCACATAAATCGACGCGTGCAGCTTGTAGATTTGTTTTCAGATCCTAGTTACATCACACCCCATTAATAATTGTAAGAATTTTGCGTGATTATTTAGATTAGTAAAAATAAATAAATTACAGATGACACACTGGACATCAGGTGAAAAATTTAAAAAAAAAATTAAAATTTTCCACGATTTTCGATATTTTTACCCTATTTCAAAGTTGCCAGACTTTCTTCACAGTTTGCAACACTGATGTCTGTGTATCATCTGATTTGTATTATTTAACCCTTTATTGAGTATATTATAACTCAATACGAAACATAAACAACATAAAAAATAAAAAGTGAATAATAACATATAATAATGAGTAAAATAAAACAACAAATGCTGTCGAAAATTTATGCGAAAAGAGCAGCATGTCATAACAGAATAGCGAAACTCCTACAACTAAACACAGGTACGGCAACACTCGCTCTCAAGTGGGAAAGTGGGAAAACAAATCAAAATTTTGAAAGTTCCACAAGTTTGATGCAAAAAAAATGAGGTAAAAATGGAAAATTCAATGTTTTACGCAATCACTTTTGCAAAATTGGAAACTATTACATGTGCCTGACTGAATTTAAATGGTGGAAATGTAAGAATTTCTTCCACTTTCACTTAATTACGAATCTTCAATAGTCAACAACACGTATTTTGAAAGGTTTTTACTTGATTTTTTCTCCAATTTCAGTTCCACAAAGTTTTGTGTCCACAATTTTTAAATGTAGAATTTTTTTTATTGACAGCTGGTTCGTTTTTTCACTTGAGAACATGTGTTGCCATGCATGTGTCAGTTGTAGGAATTACCCTATCCGGTTTAACCCTTGTTTTAAACCCTATGCAATAAAACATAACAAAATATACACCCCAGTAACACAATAGGTCGTAAATTGGTCGGCGCGACGATAAATTCAGAAAGTTTTTGAGAATTTAAGACACAACGTTCACATTACGACTTTTTGTGTTACTTGAGGAGGGGGGATTACCAAAAGCGACGTTCCAACTTCATGTGAAAATTACTTATAAGTACTTCCGAGTAGTAAAAAATAAGTTTTTATTAGTTATTAGTACTCGGAAGCAATTAAAAAGTAGTTTTTACATAAGATTGGAACGTATCTGGTGTAAAGCCACACACTAGTATCTCTAAATGTGCGCAAAATAACACCTTAGGCAGTTTAAAACAAGGGCTAAGAACTAAAAAAGAAATTAAATTTTATAAAAGCTGATATTTGAATGTATTTTGAAGATGTATGACAAGAAATGTCCATTAAATATATCATGCGTGATAAAATCTGAAATATATAAAGAAAAAATAATGAAGAAATCAGGATAAGGACAAGAGGAGGGGTAGAGCTGGGCAGAAGTGAAAGGAGAGCGGAGAGAGAAGACTAATAAATTTAAAACACTTAAAACTACAAACGACTAAAAATGTGAACTAATTTGAAAGTATAGAAAAAAAACATAACAAAAGCTATAATTGCCAATCTGGCAATCATTGGAGACCCGTATGGTGATATTCGTATCAAAATTCGAACAGTTGTACCAAAATTCCAGTTTGAAGTCAAACTTTCCAATAAGATTTTTTAAAATTTATTCCAATCGGATTTTGATGTATGGGAGTTTTATGTAGAATCATATCCTAAATAACTTTTGTTCTTGGACTTTTTTGATAAGATGCACCGTTTTTGAGATATTGACAAAAAACGATTTCGTTTGTATGGGGGGTACCCCCCCTAATGGTCCATTTTTGCCCATTAACGAACTTAGCCTCATATTTTACGAAAAACGGATCTGTACAAAATTTCAAGTCTCTAGCTCAATCCGTGCGACCGCAATCCGCGCCACAGACAGACAGACGGACAGACAGACAGACAGACAGACGGACGGACAGACAGACAGACAGACAGACAGACGGACGGACATGCTAAATTCAAATTTTTTTATCATTCTAAACACACTGGTGTAATTCATTTTTTTGTGCGATGACGGGATCTTGGCGTTACAAACGGTAAAGCAAAGTTAATATACCCTTTGGTTTCACCATACGGGTATAAAAAAGAACAAATGTCTGAATGAAAGGGTTAAAAAGATTTTTTTTTCGTGAAATATTTTTGTTTGCATTCATTTTTATAGATTTCTATAATAATACGCTATACAAACTCAGTTGAGAGTAAAAATCTACTTTCATGCATTTTATAAAGCAGGTTTAGCAACTCTGAAGTGCCTAAAATTATATAATATCTTTGGGAAAAGGTAAGAAAAAAACATGATAAGTATATTTTTTTGGCGAAGCCAATGTGGTCTATCTGGAAATGCAAATATCGATCATTTTGGCATCGCCAAATGGCATCGCTTTTTGCCACAGCTGTAATTTTAAAACGCCGAAAAGTAGACAATAGAAAATAAAAGGTGATTTTAAAATGAGTAGGCAATAGAAAATTTAAAGTGATTCTAAAACTACTAAACGTAAAAGCTAGTAGTTTTTATGCCTAATTTAGTCTATAAAAAAAAGGTTAGAAACGAAATTTATTCTAAAATTGCCCAAGACACAGCAATTTGACATAACTTTATCAGAAATCCACTGAAATTCGTAGATATCCATTGAGCTTTTTTTCCGCGATGACGGCGAACTCCATTGTTTGTTCCTGCAGCATCCGCAGTTTTTTTTTCGATAGATTTTTTATTTTAAATCCTGGATTGGGTATTTAGCGATACTTATAAAATGTTGGCCACTCATCAATATCACAGGGTATACTATTAGTTTTACCATCTAAATTCCATTTTGAGTGAGAATTTACTTAACAAGTGTCAGAAGAAAAATTCCTAAGCAGTGATAGATTGTGAGAAATAAAATGGAAAGAGTATAATGTGTAATGGTGCATGTGTAAAGTAAATAGAGACGCAAATAGTCAAGTGTAAAGTAAGATTAAGCGTATATACTCCTAAATAGCCAATTGTATAGGTCTTTATTATCTTTTTCTCGTATACCCTTCACCGTTACGTTTCAGATGACTCTCCAAACAAATCCATTGATTGGTAATATTTTTTTTTTCAATTCACTGGATGAAAAGAAATGAAGGAAAAAGTATATTTATTTATTAGATTTTATGAGTAATGATGTGTAATGATTTATTCTGTAATTCTTACGTATCGTTCGTTACGTGAAAGTTTTGGTATGTAAACAATATGTAAACAATATGTAAACAATGTATAAACAATATAGCAATTTTGTATATAATGGGGTGAAAACAATCCACACAAGAGAAATTGGAGCGTCCATTGCATTTAGAAAAATTACCGTTTGATCCGAATTGTGGGCTGACGGCGCCACCGGACCCTAATTGTTCGAGAAGAATGAAAAAATAGCATTAACCGTCAATGCGGTAGATATACTGAGCGATGATTAACGATTTTTTGTGGCTCTGAGACAAAACACATTTAATCATAATGGGAAAGGACAGTTTATGTGATTTTTTAGGTTTTTTTACTGTGTTTACGCCCGGAGGTGAAACACCTTAAACCCATTTCTTTAGAACACAACACAAACCTTTCGCGTATCTCCTCGCTTTTTTATTGGAAGTGGTGCAGCGTTCTTGATGGCGTTTCTATAACGGTAAACAATACTGAAAAATGAAAGTGGGAAATTGTCTTCTATTTAACCCTCATACTGTCCTTAAGAAAAATAACGTATGATGTCTTCGTGGGTCAAGAATGACCCATTATTACCCATTTATGACCCATGAGGACTACAGTGCTCTTCAATGGATTAAAATATGAACAAATAGATTATTGTTTTCGGTATTCAAAAGAAATTTGTTCACAGAGCCTACACCATACAAACATTGTTCATGTAGTTGAGAAGATACTTTTAATTAAAATCGAATTTGGGTCAGAAATGACCCGAGGACAATATGAGGGTTAATTCATCTCATCGATAAAACCATCGAAAACCCGTTAGTTTTCGAGATATTCATAAAAAAACTGAACTTTTTGAAATAATCGAAATGTAGATACCGGTTTGAGATATCAAGTTCAAGGGAAAATACAAAAAGTACAGGAAATCTTGTTGTCTTCAACTTTTGTCATACACAAGACTACTGAAAAATGCGCGGTTTCAGAGTAAACTCCAAAAAATAAAATTGCTATTTTAAAAACGGCACCATTTTGTTACATTCCTGTAAAATTTCACGGCTCTAGCTGTATTAGTTTTTGAGAAATCAGACAGACAGACGGGCAGACAGATTGACAGACTGACAAACAGACTGCGAGACAGACGATGACTCAAATCGGTTCGGGAGTGCTACGGAAATGTTTTTGGCGATATATTTCACACACGTTTTTTTTTAATCATAAATCCTTTTCACAGAATATTATAACAAAAAGTGCGCCGCAGGCCAAAATTTTTGAATATCGATAATTTTTTCTTTATAAAATTCGGACGAGGAGGAGATGTGAAGCTTCAACTCTTACGTGATAGCAAGAAACACTATTTGGGGTCTGTCCAATTGCAGTGTGACTCATGCCACCATGTAGCATCGTAATAATTCGCACTTGAGATATAAAAATGAAATCATAATGATGGCTTGAATGAACAAAGGTATAATCTCACAGCGAATTCATGTGTCTGCCAGTCTTGTATTATTATTAATATTATTATTGTGTGTATGTGTGTATATGTTATTCTTACCAGTGAATTACTATTCCATGATGGTAAGGATGGCAATATGGACGACGACGGCAACGATACTGCTGCTTTTGCTATTTGTAATGCTGGCAATGCTGTACAATCGCTAATCATAGTGGCCATATTACCACGCGTATATGTCGCTGTTGTTTGGGTAATGGCGGATGTTTGTGTGTATGATGTATCGTTCGGCATATAAAATTGTAAATTCGATATGGGCGTATAGGCATTTTGTAGAGTATTTGAATTGTTACCAATACCGCCTCCTCCTATACAATCGGTTATCGATGACGATGACGACGCGGACCCAAAAACGGTGTCACCGATCGCACCGAAACGTGGCAATGGAACCGGTAAACGATATGCTGTATCGTAATTTAACTGATGTTGCATATTATTATAATTATTATTATTGTTGTTGTTGGCCGCTGCGTATTCCATTCCCATAGTATTGCCAGATGAGTTATTATTATTATTGTTTGTTAGCGTGCCAATAAAACTAGCGTTGCCAGGTGAATTTTGATTTTCCAATGGATTTTGTTGTTGTGGTAGCAAAAAATTTTGCATAATCGGTAATGTAAATGACGGTGTCACACAACGACTCTCATCCGGTGTCGATGTCATCATCATTTTATTGGGATTCTGATAGTTTTGACTGTATTGGCATCGGCATGTCTCATCATTTATTGACGTGTAATACTTTTGTGATTGTAAATTGCTAGTATTTTGGATTTGCTTATTTGATATTGATTGCGTTGACATTGCAATATTATATCGTTTATTAATATCATTATTATTATTATTAATGCTATAAATTGATTCCGATATCGATTCATCATTTGAATTATTCAAACGTGATGCGTCATCGGTTGATGATGTCGATGATGAGATATCACTCGCCTCACCCGTGTCACTATAGTGACCATTATTATTATTATTATTAAGATTATTACATAATAATGAATTCGTATCTGGTATAGTGTAATCTTCAAAATCACTATCATATTGACGTCTTGATAGATTTTCCGTTAATTTTTGGCTATCAATTGTACTACTACCATGATATGTTAAATATAATCGATCGATATCATTAATTTGTGGCAAACGATTTAATGATGATGTCAAACCTAATGGTAATTTCGATTTTAATCCATGATCGAAATGCATTACATCGAAATTATTCCCAGCAATTGACGTCGCAGCAGCAGCACCAGCACCAGCGACACAACCACCTAACGATGGTATTAAATTAATTTTACGATTTTGATTACCAGATGACGTTGCCAATATTTCATGACGACGCATCTCTGAACGCCATCTATTGTAATTATTTAACATCATTGATGATGGCGACGATGGATACGAACGGGACTTGATTTTCGTACGGCCAGAAAGATTATCCAGACTCATGCTTGTGATTTTCTTTAGCTGTTGAATTTTCCGATTATGATGATGTTGTTGCGGCAACATTAGTGATGATGATGATGATGAACCGTTATCACATTTCTGTAATGGTGTTAAAAATTTCGAATCACAAATATTCGATGGTATTTGTTTGCCGGATCGTTTTCTTTTCCGTAGCGGAATCTGCTGTGATGATGTTGATGATTTCTTACCACCGCCACCACCGGTGATATTGAAATTCGTGATATTACTAAAATTCATAGTCGCCATTTTTTGCAATCGATTAAAGGATGGACTCGTTTTTGTCAGATATCGCTTTTTATTATCATTTTTACCAGATACGGTTAGTAAATCGTTATTCCAATTTGGTATATAGTTCATTGTTTGTTGCTGATTATGCGATATATTATTACCCAATGATAATAATGGATTTTGCGTCGTTAGACGATTTATATACGAATCCGTTGAACTTTTCATTAAACGTCGATTCTCTTCCAACGCATGCGGCAATGAGATATGATTGATCGCCTGATATATCGCGAGATCTTTTCGATTTCCAAGAGTACCGGTTGAATATCTACCATGAATTTTAACGGGACTTTGATGTTGTAAATTGGTTATTGTTGTTGTTGGTGGTGGTGGTACTGCCAGACTGGTGACATTTCCATCCATTTGCCATAACTGGTTCTTCGTATTTTCATCATTACTACCATCTGGACTTGCCATGATATTGTCTAGACCGCCCTTGGCCGCATCGAAGCTATTCGATCGTAAATAGTACACCTTATGACGTTGTGATGATAGTGTGCTACCACCCTTCATCTTACCCCGTTTCGATGGACCAATAGTCATTGGACCGTTATTACCCATATTTCGTGTTACAAAACACGATGGTGATGTCGCCGATTTCGTAATACATCCCGCCGCCATACTATCATGATTTTGTGTGTAAATTTGACTAGAATTGATTGTTAAACGATCATCTGTATTGATTGTAAAAGACGATGATTTATTCAGCATTGGTACACAAATAACGCTATTACGACGGTCCTATATACAGATTTGTATTAATGTTAAACGTTTTTTTCTGTTTTATTTTTTTTTTTATGTTTTACGAGTATGTATTTAACGTGAAACTTACAGTTAAACTTTGTACAGAGCCACGTAATGATGAAGGAGGCTGAAAGATTTGCTGTAATGACTGTGACAGGGATTTCGTTTTACTGGTGAGAAAACAAGTGGGTGTAATTGATGTAGTGGTGGTAATTGGATACAATGTCGACTGTAACATAGTTGTATTTGAATTTATATTCAAATTTGCATTTAAAGTTGGTGCCAATAAAGAAGTAGTATTTGGTGTGCTGACGACACCACCACTGGACGCAGCAGCGGCCGAACAGAAAGTCAGTGTTGCCATTGTTGTAACAGTTGTAGATGATATCTTTATTAAAATTATTTTGGTTTTAGTTTAGCAAAAAAAAAATATACACAATATTATTCGGTCACTCGATCCTAGTTTTAAGCCGAACGTACGCACGAAGAGGAATTACACCGTGTAAAAAAATTTCTTTATATTTCTGTTTCCTTATTTAAAAAATAAAAATAAAATGGTGTTCTCAACAATTTCGATATCGAGTCTGAACTATCACCCCGATTCTGATAGTTGTGTCATTTTCGACAAGAGTAGTTAAACGTGTTGTGCTTTTCTACCAATAAAAACTCGTAAAACGACTCTTGTCGGAAACGACACGACTATCAAAATCGGGGTGTATGTTTCAATTTCGAGATATGGGCAATTTTGTAAATAGATGATTAGGGCTGTTTTATAGCATCGGCGAATGAAAATCCCTTCAGAAGGGGGTTTTAAAAGACAGCATTGGGGGAGAGGAGGTAGGGGGGGAAGGGGTGTTTCACGAAAAAGATATTTTTCACAAAAAAAGATATCAAATTAGGCTCCCCTTTTTCCTTTTAAATCAAATCCTTAGAGGATTACGCGCGACATCAGCAGATGGTGCAAGAGACGGACCAAGGGGAAGGAGGGGGCAAGGGAATGACTCACTTCCGATGCCTTTTTCCCCCCAATTCCATTTCTCAATCAATGGCAGAACCAGAATTGAATAAATAATGATTTTATGTATTTATTCTGGTAGAAATGGCAACATTCATTGGAATATTGTACTTTTGTGGTTATTCGAAACATTTCGTAATTTTTTTGTTCAAAAATTTCATTTTGAAAATTTTTGAAATTTTTCAAAAAAAAAATCGCAAGAAAATTTCAAGTCTCAAGAAAAAAAGGTTTTTTTAAAAAAAGTACTTCGGTTTCAGGAAAACGAAAAATCACACATTCTTTAGTATCCTTTTATCTATCAAAAACCGTTTACCGTAAGTCGATAGGCCAAAAATTACGCGAGGGACAGACGGTTTTCCAAATGTCGGATCCTTAAAAATTGAATCCCTATATCTCGGAAACGGCTAAAAGGATTTTTATGAAATTTTGAATCTTACAGTTTTCGGGGACGAGGAACCGATATCAGGTGTCATTTTTGGGGAAAAAAGGATTTTTCAAGGACCTCGTCCTTGTACCACCCAAACCGTACCGCCCCCCTCAAAAAGGACACCGGATATCGACTCTCCGTCCCCGATAACCTCTAAATTCTGAATTTCAGCCCGATCGGAGGACTTGAATTTTTCGTCCTTAAAAAAAGTGCAGGGGTCCCCCTTGCGATTTTTTCAACTTTTTGAAACGTGTCCGATTTTGTTGAAAATTTGTATAGGGGGGTTTTTCGGGCCTCTGATTAAGAATCCGTTGTCCGTTTTCCGATATCACTAATGGTTTGGGCGGTGCAGGGGACGGAGTTGTTCCGCAAAAAATTGAATTTTCGCAAAAACGACATCGAATTAGGCTTCTCCTTTTTCTTTTAAATCCAATCTTTACAGGATTAGGCGGACATCAGCAGAAAGAACAGGAGCAGGGACAATGGGGGACTACGCTGCAGGTAAAATTTGCTAAGGATGCCGAAAAAAAATGTTTCTTGATAAATTTCGGTGGGGGAGGGGGACCTGTCAGATTGGGTATTCAAAGGAGGTGGATAACCATTCTTTAATTTGCAGTGACCAGTGCGTAGTCGTAAGAATTTTTCTTGGTCAAATTTTAGGCAGGTTGGAATTATATTAAGGCTCGTTAATTGGCTATTTTCTTACAGAATTTTCCATATCTCAAAATATATGACGACACAGATCAAAATTTATTAGAAACCACAAATTAGAACAAGGAAACAAAAATCGTGTTTTACAGTGTATAAAAAATTTAAAATTTTCCTGGTTTTTTGTATACAAAATCAATTTATGACTGACTATACGCATTACCTATTGATCATTTTGTTGAATAACAATCAACCTTAACTTGTATGAAAATAAAAATGTTTATTTTTATATATACATATAGATATGTTAAGTGATAAATGAGCCATTCTTTATGAAGTGCAAAAACATGCTCTTCACTTCTTTTTAACAAAATACATAAATTTAAAAGAAAACTTGATTTTAGAATTCTGTATACATTCAAATCAAAACTGAAAATATGTAAACAAAAGGTAACTTTGAAAACAACGCTTTAAAAGAAAAATTCAAATCAAAAATGATGACAAATCACGGCAAAAAAGAAATTCAAACTTAATAAAAATTAAAAAATACTTACCGTTCGGTCGAAAGCTGGAAGTAGATTTTGGTATGATTCAATAATTGATTGTTTCTCTTCGATTGAAATTCGTGGTGCCAGTTCTTGTCGGTTTGGTTCATTATCTGAAATTCAGTTAATGCGGTTAAAAAAATTCGAAAATTAATGTGACGTTTTTTTATGGATAGTCCCTGGAGAAAAAAAATCCCAAGAATGAAAGAAGCGGAGTCCGAGACACAAAAGACTGTCATGGCTATCATTTTTGATAGTCAGGGAAAATGACAGAAATTTCAAGAGGGCTCCCGGTTAAAATTTTCTCCAATCTACATGTATTGGCATTTTCTTTAAATTCAACGTGTTAAAAGCAAGTGCCACAGAAGAGAGAGAGAGGGAGGGAGAGAAAAAACAGATAGTGTACTTACTTTTTGGAAGCTCAATGTTGAATGATTGAAGCTGTGAAGTGTTCGCCAGTTGAATATTTCCAGCACTAGTCGGCGTAACTGTCTCGGCAGGTTGCATTTGCATCATGCTTGGAACGAATTCAGTAACCGGCGTTGTCGGTTCTGGTGGTCGGGCACCTGTTGCAGTACCACCGGTAGCAGCAGGCGCAGGTGGAGCAACTGTAGATGTAGTGACCTGTGAGTCTTGAAGCCCGACAACGGTATTATTCTTATCAAGGGTTGGTGGCTCACTAACAACACTGACTTTAAATCGTGAAATCTTTCGATGTTGTTGTTGCTGTTGCTGCTGCTGCTGTTGTTGTTGTACACTTTGATCCATTACGGCGGATCCAACGGATAAATTTTGTGTCGGTACCTGTTGGCATGATACAATCGCGATTGAAGCTTGTTGCGATTCAATTGGTAAACTAGCGGTCGTTGCTGTTGTTGTTTTTCCACTCGACTGATCAATATTTGATGATGATGCCGTGCCAATACTAACGCCACCTATTGGCGGTAAATTCGATTGGATCTGTTGGGACATTTGATTTTGATTCAATGGCTGGCCAACAGATGATGATGATGCATTTGTCGCACCACCAATGGGCAGCTGAATTTGATGGGTTAAAATTGATTGCTGAATTTGCTGATGCTGCTGAACCTTTTGCTGTTGTTGGGCCTGCTGTTGTTTCTGTTCGGTAACCAGTACGCTGACACGTTGATTTAGTTTTGCCAATTCGACTTGCAGATCGAGTAGCTGAGTGTTTTGGGCTGGCAATACTGGAAAATTTGGAAATATTGGCTCCGTTATATCGGTACGAACCGGTGATTGAGCAACAGATGATGATGATTGCTGGCCAGAGGCCAGCGACGGTACTTGATGTGTTGGCGATGTTAATCCAGTGTCCAAATTTAAATGTATTACACCAGTATCACCACCACCTGGGGAACAAGCACACATCAAAAATGTTTTTTTTAAATAATTAATCTTAGAATATCTCACCTAATTGTTGTTGTTGTTGTTGCTGCTGCTGCTGTTGTTGTTGTTGTAGCGATGGTCCTTGCAAAGCAGTTGCCTGCTGCGATGTTAATGTTAACTGCGCTAGCTTCTGTTGTAATGCCACTAATGAACTTTGTGTCGTTATTCTATTAGAAAAAAAAACCATTTTACCAAATTTGGAATTACATAGCAATCAAACACGAGACTAATGCCCGCTTTCTTGAGTTTTAGTTTTATTCCAGTTTCCGTTAACCGAATTATTACGGTAGAACATGACTTTCTTGACGACCCAAAGAAGAATATAGCTCTTCAATTTAAGATAACCGTAGATCGATCTCCAGCTGACGACCCCAGCGCCTCTTCTATCGCTTCGGTGAAACTGCTTGTACCACAACGCCAGCACATAACAATTGCGAACATTTTGGCATAGCCGGTGATTTACTAGTGGGAAATTCAATTTGTTTCAAGAAAGCCAACAAAGGATAAGGATTACCAAACCTCAAGAAAGTGGGCATAAGAACTTTCGTCCAATTTAGACAAGTTCCACTGTGAAAACAAAACAAAACAAAAAAAAAAACAAATAGTAATTACTCACACAGCCTCATGTTTATCAAAGCTATTCTGTTGAAGTAGCTTCCGTAACGGATCGCTACCATCACTTGGTGTCTGCGCAGTTCTGGTGCCAGATCCTGGTACACTGCTACCGTTCGTATTGCTGGTAACCTGTTTAATAACAAATGCCGTGTCCGGACCATCAATAATATTGGCTGGTGGTATTGGGAACTCATTAATAATTTCCATTCCGGTATTATCCAATGATGTACGTCGCGAACTGTACACCGATGTCTCGGATGGCCGATTCGGCTCAACGATTGGCTGTTGTTGTTGGAATGGTGTTGCTAGAACTGTTCCGCTCTGATCGATAAACATTTGTAACGGAATTTGTTGCTGTTGTGATACAATAGATGGCGGTGTCTGTTGCTGTTGTGGTATACCTTGCGATAAATACGTCTCGTTATCAACAACTACGCCGCCATTCGGGCCAATTTGCAATTGCTGTTGATTAATTAGTGCACCTTGCTGTAAATTGAATTGCATTTGATTCGAATTTTGTCCATCACTTTGAAGAAATTGCTGCTGCTGGATTTGATTTAATAAATGATATTGCATTTCGTCATTTTGTATTAATACTGATGATTGTTCATTGCCTATTTGTGCCGTTTGCATTGTACCGGATGCACGTAATAAATCCGTTGTTATCAATTGATTACCGATAACACCACCAGCCAATTGTACGGCACCAGACAATACCTTCATTGTGGTCGGCACATGAGCGTGTGTGATATTCTCTAGACCGATTTTCAATTGTTCCAAGGTGTTGATATGTTCCGGACCAACTGGTTTCATGAGTTGCGTAACGATTTGCTGCTGTTGCGGTTGTTGTTGTTGTTGTGCCGTCATCGGTTGCGATGATATTGGCAACACCATAGCTTGACCGATTATTGGCTGCATTGCAAATGACTGCTGTATACCGCTAGATGTTATGCTACTCATAAGACTAGCGTTTGTTGCATCGCATGTATCCGTATTTATTGATTGATTTTGTTCAAAACCGGTGGCGGATTGAAATGCTAGTGGATCACTAATTGTAGAGCCATCAGTTAACGGTACATTATTATCAATACCAACACCACCAGCAGCAGATGATTGGAGAATTGTTGTCGTCGTCGTTATCGTCGGCTCATTTAATAATGGCAGCGTAGCATTAGTATCATTTTGATTTGTCATATCGAGACTAGTTTTTGGCATTTGAATGATGGTTGAATCAGCGAGCGGCGTTACAGTAAGCGCCGGCGCCGACGTTAATTCACCACCAGCAATCGGTGGCGCCGTCACTGGACTAACGAGAAATCTGGAGATTTTACGGGGCGCACCGGATGGCTTGTGCAATTGCGGTTCAACAACACCACCACCACTAGATGTCGCCATGGATACTGCTGGAACTTCACCTACCGATGAAATTGGTGTTGTTGTTGCCAATGCCGTTAACGTTGTTGTATCAGCGATCGATGTGATCGGCCTATTCAAATTATCAACAGATGGCGGCATTGTAATTATAACCGATTCATCAATATTTGTTGTCGTTTGCTGTGTAGACTCCGTTAGCTGAGCTTGGATCGATGTGGATATCGGCCCTGATCCAGTAACCACAACTGACTGTTGTGATGATATTATTGGTGGGCGTTGGCAATCAGCATCACTTGTCGATGTGAGATTTTTTCGGGATTGATCAATATTTGATGTCGATGATGACGATGTTATTGTATTTTCCGGTGTATAATCCGATGATAGTGATGTGTATTCGGATGCGGTACTAGTCTTACGAGATATCGTCCCAGAATCCATACATGATAAATCTCCACCACTACCGGTTATTATTTCATTGGTGCTACCAATTAAACCCTGTTCGGCTGACGTATTCCCACCAGCCATACCCGATTCAGCCATTGACATTAAATCCTGCTGTTGATCACCATATTTTGTCAATATATCATCACTATCAGCTTTCAGTAGTGTCGAATTCGATGCATGCTGATGTTTCGGATCACCAGTAAGGTTAGATTGCTGCTGTTGCGGAGACGAAACGATAGATGTCGTTGTTGGCATACCAGTTGATATAGCAAGTGGCTCCAAACTAATTATGGTTGGATCAAACATTTTCGATAGTGTTGACGTTTCGTCTCTCTGTCATTGCGAAAGTGATGAAAACTTTTCACATATATCCTTCTTAACTCATTTAATACAATATAATGTATGATAGGAAATTCAATAAAATTCGATGGTAGCAGCAGTATTAAATATAGAGGAGTCTAACATAGAAAAATTCCTACAACTAAACATATGTATGGCAATACCCGTTCTCAATTGGGAAAACAAATCAACTGTCAACATTTTAAAAGTTTCACGCGATGCAAGTTTGATGCGAAAAAAACGAGGCAAAAACAGTAAATTAAATGTTTTTTTTGCAATGATTTTACAATATTGGAAACTAATTAGAAGTGACAAACCTTCCTGTATTTTTTAAGAAATCTTGTACACAGACAAACTAAAAGCCAGACTGACAGACAGACAGACTGATAGACTGACAACTTATTAAAAACAAAAAGCTGTTGCATAAAATATAAATATTTCAATTTCTGATCCACGTTATTACATTCACCCCAATTCTGATAGTCGTGTCGTTTTCGGCAAATCATTTTACATATTTTTGTCGGTAGAAAAGCACTAACAACAATACGTAAAACGACTCTGGTCGAAAATGACAGGACTATAAGAATCAGGGTGATTATCTAGTTCTGTGTTTGCGTCAATTCCGGTCCAAGTCCGCCTCTAGGCATACAATATATAGGAAAGAAAACCTTTAAATATTGAGAATAAAAAAAAAACAACGATCAAAAATCTGTGCTCAAAAACCTATTATGGTTCATA
This sequence comes from Chrysopilus asiliformis, assembly GCA_964034945.1. Classification (NCBI taxonomy): domain Eukaryota; kingdom Metazoa; phylum Arthropoda; class Insecta; order Diptera; family Rhagionidae; genus Chrysopilus; species Chrysopilus asiliformis. The sequence goes on from OZ035964.1 coordinate 7,904,893, forward strand.
TTAAATAATAATAATAACAATAATTAAAAACAAATAAAATCAATGAAGTTGAACGAATTAAAATAAAACGAAACAAACGAAACACGAAATAAATTCATTAAAAAAAGAATTGTGAAAAAATTGCTACTACTTGAAACCATGACAAAATATTTTTTTGTTATAAAAATCAAAATTGCCCCGTTTGTCATTTGAAAAATGATTGGAGAATTAGTCCGTATGACCTCTACATAACATTTTAATTCGTATTGCACGGAGCGGCGGTACTGGAGACCGAAAAGATCTGTCAAATTAACGAAGAATGGCAAAAAGAAACTAATTTACATCAAATGTGTAGGCATTTTCCATTGAGAAACTTGCGCTACTTAAAAGTGTTGGCAAATAGGTTCCCAATGGAAAACATTCCAAATGCGACGGGCAAAATATAACCCCAAATCGCAACCCTTTCGTCAAAAACTTTCACGGTTTTATGCTACATTTACACGAATGACAAATTTGTCATTTTTTTCTTGTCATTATGTTAATTCCCGTGTAAATGGCATAATTTTTGTAATTTTTTCTGTCAGAAAATATCAATCTCTCATAAAAGAATGAACTTGTCCATTCTTTTATGCCAGATTGTCATTCGTGCAAACGCAATATTAGTTATGACAAAAGTTGAATACTAAAGTTGTCATAACTAATATTGCGTTTGCACGAATGACAATCTGGCATAAAAGAATGGACAAGTTCATTCTTTTATGAGAGATTGACATTTTCTGACAGAAAAAATTACAAAAATTATGCCATTTACACGGGAATTAACATAATGACAAGAAAAAAATGACAAATTTGTCATTCGTGTAAATGTAGCATTAGTGTGAAGTTTAAAGACAATCTAACATTGTCACAGACTCCTCATCCCTGACAGTGTGCAGAGAATTCACTGAGATTCCAGCGAACCGCCGCGGAATTGCAGCGACTTCACCGAAATTGTAGTATTTTGTGGATATCACTGTTTGCCATTATAAAAAACCACATTAAAATGGAAAACAACAAATTACATATTTTATCATAAATGATTTCAAACAATGTAAATATTTTTTCTCAAAAGTTATCGTAACAATTTATTTATACTAACAAAACGAAATCATAACGTAATGAAAAATGTTCCAAATGAATTACAAAAATAGTTTTAAAAAAAATTTAAGTGCAATTGCAATGATTTGGCTATGATTAAGCATAAAATGGTATACCGCACCTTAGACGAAAAAAAGATAAAGATATAAACATTAACGTGTATGGATTATACAATGAAAATAGGGTAAGTAACAACTTTGTTTGCCTACCACTGCTACAAAATGATCTTTACGCGATTTTGATTACATTTTCATAAAACATGTTTACGGTTTTGTAAACTGTATTAAATATTTCACTCTGGCTACAAGTCATAAAAGTGTAAATCGATTATCAGATCAAGCCAAAGACGCCTATAACATAGCGAATACATTCGAAAAGCCGCTGAATTAAAGTGAATTCATTGTGATTGCAGCGAAAAGCCGCTGAATTGCAGTGAATTCACTGTGATTGCAGCGAAAACCCGATGAATTCCAGTGAATTCACTGGAATTCCAGCGAAAAGCCTCTGAATTGCAGTGAATTCACTGTGACTGCAGCGAAAAGAAGGTCAATTGCAGTGAATTCACTGATATTTCAGTGAATTGCAGAAAAGACCGCATCACATAGCGAATATATTCTCGACTTTGACCCTTATAACTTGCCGCGTGTGTAACCGTTTGACAGTTCCGTTGTTTTAATTTGTTTCTAAAATTGCTATTAAAATTTGTGAACAAAAAAAAAACAAACAAATGCATTTTAACTGTAAAGTAATGCAAATTTTTCATTTAAACCAAAACTTACAGATCGGTGTCTTTGATGAGTTTTGAACACAGAGCGCTGACGTGTTAATGACGCATGTCGCACCTACAAGACCAGCGAAAAAAAATCGTTTTTTTTCATGTAGCGCAAGTCACACGACCCACAAATCAAACGCAAGTTTTAAATAAGAGAGAAAAATATTAGATATCAGTTAAATACTTTGTAAAATTGCGTAAAAATTGCTTAAATAAAATTCGAAATAAAAACATGGGGGAAGGGGGGGAAGAGGAGGAATATGGTACTAAAATTATTATTCATTGAAGCCTTAAGAAAACCAAGAAGGTGAAACAGACTTTAATCTCGGGATAGTCTCTTAAATGTGGACCAATCCAGGAAGAATTCCTTGAAGATTTTTCGAAATCACTGCCGGAGAAATAAAGCGCGGAGTATCGGAGGACAAGCCGGTTCCGGCAGAAATAGAGCCCGAAGTATCGGAGAAACCGATTTACAATTAAACCATAAAAGCGAAAAGAGAGACCGAATTATTGGAATATGATTCATTTAAAGGGGTTTTTTTTTAAGAACGCAGCAACAAATTACGTGTTGAAGGAAAGCAGCAAATCCAGGTCCATCACTGTTCAATTGAAATTTCTTGGCGGGGGAAAAAATGAAAATTTTACACAACGTGAAAAAAAAATAGAAATCCAAGAGATCATAAAAGCTATTAGACAAAAAAGAAAATAAAAACAATAAATAGAAGATTACAACACTTACCTTTTCTATGCGGTGACGAAATGCTGTCGGTATGGGTATCTGATTTGGATTGAGCTTCAGTTGGCGGACAATGTCTTTCACCATTTCGACAAATACAGCGCTCTGGCTTTCCGAAAGTAAATCTTGGGATATCTGGAATAGTTTTTATAGCATAATAACTTTGAAATCCGTTAAATTGCAATAAATTCATTAAAATTGCAGCGATGTCACTGAGTTGCAGTAAATTCACTGAAATCGCAGCGAAAAGTCACTAAATTGCAGTAAATTCACTGAAATTACATCGAAAAGCCGCTGAACTACAGTGAATTCACTGAAATTGCAGCGAAAGGTCATTGAATTGCAGTAAATTCACTAAAATTAAATTCACTGAAATTGCAGCGAAAGGTCATTGAATTGCAGTGGATTTACTGAAATTGCAGCGAAAAGTCACTGAAAAACCCCTGAATTCGCAATAATTTTCGGTACTCACCATTTTCTTGGCAACATCGACTGGATTAACATCCGTTATATCAAATTTGAATGTAATTGTCTTGGGCTTATTTTCCATTTCACATTCCACTAGAGTGCCATCTTGGACATGTAGCACCATTAGTTTTGGTATCCGTTCGACATTTTTATTTGATCGTCTGGTTTTTGATGATCGGCTTTTTGTCGCACTACCACCACCTGATACCGCAGGACTTGCTACATTGGCAGCACTGGGCAATGGTGTTCCAGGAGCGGTACCAGCAGTAGCAGGACTCGGTGTCGAATTCGCTGATTGTTGCTGCTGCAGTTGCGGTGTCGCTGGCTGTTGCTGATGAAGTCCAATTGGCTGCTGCTGTTGCAATGGTGATGATGTTGTTGTTGTATTGCTGGTGATTTGATTTTGGGCACCAGCGACATCGGCACTCAACTGTGTTAGGATCTCCGTTTGTTGCAGCGGCGCTTGTTGTTGTTGTTGTTGTAGTGGCGGTGTTGCCTGATAGATATTTTGTTGTTGAGCCATCGGGTAGCCAAGTGCTTGCTGCTGCTGTTGATGCATTGTATGTGGTGTTTGCTGCTGCCCAACTGAAGCCGCAGCCGCCGTCACTGTAGCAGCACCAGATAGGATTTGCGATTGTTGTACAAGTAATTGTTGATGTATAACTTGCTGCAAATTCTGCTGTTGCTGCTGCTGCTGTTGTTGTTGTTGTTGCTGCTGCTGTTGTTGTTGTTGTTGTTGTTGTATTGTCTGTATAACAGCTGGCTGTTGCTGCTGCTGCTGTTGTTGTATTGTCTGGATAACAGCTGGCTGTTGTTGTTGCGATATCTGCTGGGGCTGTGGATGTTGGGTCATCTGCTGAATGTACTGTGGACTTTGATTCTGCTGATTGATCTGTTGTTGTATTGGTATGTATATTAATTGTTGATTAGCATAACCCTGAGGTTGCTGCTGCGGCTGCTGTTGCTGTTGAATTTGTGGCTGCTGCTGCTGGTGCGGAGATACTGTCTGTGACTGAAATGTTACCTGCAATGGCCCAGGCGCTGCCGCCACCGGATTTGAATAAAATACTTGTTGTGGCTGTTGACCCTGCAAAACTTGCTGGGATTGTTGAATACTTGCTTGCTGAATATTGGATTGTTGTGGCTGAATTACTTGCTGTGTCAAATACTGTTGCTGATTTGGTGAAACGACATGTTGTTGTTGCTGCTGCTGTTGATTCGTAGCAGTCTGCATTTGGGTGAGCAATTGTTGTGGCTGACCTTGGGCTTGTTGCTGGAATTGCTGCTGCTGCTGCTGAATCTGCTGCTGTAGCTGAATTTGCTGATGCATCATCTGCTGGATCTGCGGTTGCTGAATCGGCTGCAGTTGCGGTTGCTGAATTGGCTGCAGTTGCGGTTGCGATTGTAACTGTGTCGTCTGTGCCAGGATATTCATCTGTGGCTGATTGATCAGTTGATGTTGCTGTTGTTCGATCATTAACTGATTTTGCTTATCAAAATCCTTCATTGCTTGCTCTAAACGTGCCTTCTCCTTTTCTAATTGGATCTGTGCTAGCCATTCACGTCGCTCCTTTAATAGCGACATCACCTGCACTTTCAGCAATTTGGCAACAGCTCTTGCGTCCTCCTCATTAATTAAATTCGATTGAAACATTTCGCTAGCGATTTCATCACAATCATCAGTCTTTATATCAAATTCAAATTGAATTGCCTCATTCTCTTTATGTTTGTAGGAACGTTTCTTTGGATCGAGCAGTCTTAAACGGAAATCAATCTTTTTACAATCATCACCAGTTATAAACAAATCTTTGGATATCGGCTCCAATCGGATACCGATATCTTCGCCAAAGAATTCCGAATTTAGTAGATCCTTACAGCTGGGTCGATCTTCCTTACTCAATTGTATACACCGTTCGATAATTTCTTTAACTTCCGGATTTTCAACCTTATCGAAACTTTGCGGTTTAATACCGGAAACGACACGCTTATATATCTGTGCCGGACCGGAACATTCATTATATGGATATTCGGATGTTGCCATCTCTAACATACACATACCGAATGCGTATACATCGACAGCCTCGTCATAATGCTCTTCATACATTTCCGGTGCCATAAATTCTGGTGTACCGATCACAGATTTCGCGAAGCTTCGATTCTTGAGCGTTGCCAGGCCCAAATCACCAATTTTAACACTGCCGGTGGTGCCAGTTATGAATATATTATCACATTTTAGATCACGATGGATAATTGGTGGTGATCGTGAATGTAGAAAATTTAGACCTTTCAATATTTGACGGCACCATGATTTCAGCACTTTCGGTGTGATTTTTTTAAAACGTCGCAAATATGATTTCAATGTACCCGATAGCATTAATTCGGTAACTAATACAATATTCTTTTTCTTTGCCACATTCGTTTCCCAATAATTATAGAATCGTACGATATTCGGATGTTGTAGCTTTTTCAACATTTCCGCTTCCTCACGAAAACGTAAACGTTCCGTTTTATTGACCTTTTTATCAAGTAATTCACACCATGCGACCGCAACACCGGTCTGTGTGTCCAATCCACGAAATACCGTTTTAAATGAGCCGCGACCAACCTCCTTATCATATTTAAAGAATCGTCCGCATGGTGAGACCGCGATCGGTTCATCCTCATCATCGGCAATATCTTTTTTCTGTGTTAGCTTCTGTTGGACACCATCCTGTGTTAAACCGGCACGTATCAATTGTGTATTGCTACTATATTGGCCCAATTTATCTTCGGATGTTTTATTAAATTGCTCCTCAAGATGTTCCGCTTCACGGCTCAATATCTCAATATTATCATCTAAATTACGTGGATATTCGGTTTCAATCTCGGAATCGATAAATGCTTGCTTCGAATATATAACGGTCATATGATCAACACTTTCCCAATTAAAACGGACATTCGATCTGGCACCATCGGCACTACTGCTAGCGCCACCAACACTACTATTGCCACGCATTGAACCGTTGTCGACTTTTAGGAGATTATCTTCCTGTTGTTTGGTTCCAGTTGACGATTTTGATCCGGAGCCACCGTCACCGGTATATGTTGTTGTTGTATCGGTACTATCCATTAATGTATTACCACTATTGGGATTTACTGGTTCCGTTACCGTTACCTTTGGTGTAGCCAACGATGCCGATGTTGTGGCCGTTGTTGTTGTTGTTGTTGGTGGTGGTGATAATATCGATGAATCCATATTAGTTTTTGATACCGTGATACTCGTTTCACTACTAATTGATTTACGTTTTTTATCAATCGATGATTTCACCGTATTTGTTGTTATTGTAACGGATACTGGTGTTGGAGTTTTTTGTTTACCGCTAGTGGGTTTCTTTACCGTTTGAATATTATCAAGTAAATCATCAATTAACGGTTGTATAATTTCAGCCGATTCATTTACTTTACTCGTTTTATTAATATTGTTACCGCTATTATTATTATTATTATTATTATTTAAACGTCGGTGATGGTCATTCTTTTGGATGTTAATACTATCGTTTACTGATTTCTTAGCATTTCGTTTACTACTAGCATTACGACTACTATTACTAACCGATTGCAAACAAAAGTCATTTGATATTATATAATCATTATTATCATGTGTTATATTAGTCGTTGCTGTTGATTTTGCGGAACCAGCCGCCGCACCTGTTTCTGTATCAGTTCTTGATGCGTCTGATGACGTATTATTACCAGCTGCTGGTGCCGATGCTGGTACTGATGCTTGTTGTATCGAATTACTATGTGTTGTTGGTGTTGCTGTTGTTGGCAGCGCTTCAATTGCTTGCTCAATACTGGAATTATCTGGATCATTTGTTGCTGCCGCCTTTGAGCGTATCTCTCTCGATATCGTAATCGATTTTGTTGCTGATCTTCCAGCGCGCGATGTTCTCGATGTTGCTGCTGCTGCAATATCCGCACTAGTAGTGTCCCGTTTACGATTACTTGATGTGTGTTCATCGGATTGTATTGTTGTATTATTTGTTGATGAAGTAATATTAGATACCGTTACTAGTTTACCAATACAATCGCCACCATCACCACTGATACACTCTGATAGATCAGTGGAATTTAATAAAAGTTTCTTAGCTGATGGAAAATCACGAACTAAACGACTTATAAGCGCCCCGGTACCTGTTATATCACCGGTAAATTTAACTGTATCCGTATTTAATCCATCGATGCCACCAGATACCGGTCTACAACCAACAAATTTACGGTCCAGCGATGATGATGCGCCCGTGACGTTACGATTGGATATCGATGGGGACGAGGCTAACGGTAACGCTGATGTTGCTGATGATGACGATGCCACCGATGATCGTGGCGGTGATGCCGCCGATGTTGATAATGTCAATGTCGATGATGTCGTCGATGATGACGACGATGCCAATGAATTTGTGGATCTTAATTGAATATTCAAATTATGATTTGTAACGGTTACATCAGATTGCTGCTGCTGCTGTTCTTGTTGTTGTTGTGAATTATGATTATATTGTGTTGATGGAAAGCTAACAGTACCCAATTTCCGCTGGCGCGCTAATACACGTGAACAAATTGTGCCGCCTGTATTGGTTGTAGTACTTGAACTTCTAATTTCGTTCAATTTCCAGCAAATTGTAGCCAGTTATATGGAAAAAAAGGAAACAATACAAAAAATAATGTGAGTAAATTGGAAAAACAGACAGATAGATTGACAGACAGACTGACTGACTGACTGACAGACAGACAGACAGACAGACAGACAGACAGACTGACAGACTGACAGACTGACAGACTGACAGACTGACAGACAGACAGACTAACAGACTGACAGACTGACAGACTGAGACTGACTGACTGACAGACTGACAGACTGACAGACTGACAGACTGACAGACTGACAGACTGACAGACTGACAGACTGACAGACTGACAGTCAGATCGACTAACAGGAATAAATTTTTGAAATAAGGCTCCAATCGAGTCGGAACTTGACATGGAAGACAAAATTTTTCATGAATACAATACTTTATTATACTTCGTATAAGAAAGTAAAAATTAACGCTCCCATTGTATTTAGCTCTTAAGAGACAGTCAGATTGTAAGGCAAATAGAAAAGCAAGCCCTTTTTGCAAATCGCCGTTGAGCGATTCGGATGCCATTAACAATAAAAAATCTTGTTTAGGTAAGATTTTTTAAAACAACATTGTAATCTAGCCACTTACCGTGTAAAAGAAGCAGCCTTGGCTGTAGCCGCTGTACCTCTTTGCGCCGCATTATTGCGGCGTCCGTTTGTCTCGCCCTGTCGCTGACCCAATTCGCAAAGATTTTGACCAATTGTTGAGGTTTTCTCCGTTAAAACAATATCCGTTCTCACGTTTGCGTTAGTATTCGGTAATTATTTCAAATTTCACGTCTTTATACAACAAAATCAATTTAGTTTCAATGCAGTTCCTTCAACTGATCTTTTGTAGCCAAAACTTTTATCACAAATTTTGTCTGATCGAAAGAACAAAAAAAAAATACACCAAAATGATCGTTTTCTCGAATTTTTTAAAAGGATTAATTTTGTTTTTTGACACGTTTCTCGAATTTTTTAAAAGGATTAATTTTGTTTTTCTATGGTATTAAATGTTTAGACGATTTTTTATAGATTTTTGTTTGAAAACTCTACTTTATTTTGCACTTCAAAAACAATACAATCGCACTTACGAAATAATAGTGTTTAGAAAAAAGTTTATAACAAAATTTATAACAAAAAAATGTATAACATAAGTTACTCGAGACCATACACACTGCATACACAAATTAGTCTTACTTGCACTTTTCTTCTCTAACGGAAAAATTGACTATTGATCAAATAGTAATGACACTGCAGTAAATTAAAAAAGTTTCCGTTTTATTTATTTATTTTTATTATTTTCTTTTAAAATTATAATTATATCACAAGAATGGTTAATGTTATTTAATAGAGTTCAAGACAAATTTAATCAAAAACAAAATGGGAATTATTTTTGTACACCTCTGAAAGCGTTGAAATTGACTAAAATCTGTTCTAATTGATCAAAGGTAGAAACATCAGAGATTTACACATATTGTCAATTCGGATTTACCGTTTTCTATAAAATTGTTGACAGTTTTAACAGAAATTATAGAATTGCAACACTTGTTTTTTTTTGTTTGATCACTACACAATTTTTAACTCCTATTAAAATTACATGATGTGGTATTATCGTACTATTAATTATCAAACTAGCAAGAATTTTATATTTTTAATTAATAAGCGATCTGTTGTAGTTGACTATTAGATCAATTGAATAGATATTAATATCAGTTTATGTTGCAAACACCTGAAAAAGGAAAGCAAGAATCTCTATTAGTGGAAATCAGTGGTAACACAAAAAAAAATAAATATAAAATAATATTTAATGTAAACAGCACATGACTTTCTGATACAAAATTTCAGTTTGTGAACAATTTACACTATAATCCGGTTAGTTTTCGAGATAATCGCGAAAAATGAAATAACGGAAAGGGTCGTCCCATTCCAGGATCAAATATTTCTGTAAAATTTTATGATTTTCTAGCTCTAGTAGTTTTTGATAAATCTAGTACACAGACTGATAGACAGACTGACGGACAGGCAGATTGACAGGCAGACTGACAGGCAAGCAGACTGACAGGCAGATTGACAGGCAGACAATAAGATAGGTAGGGATAGAGGGGAGAGCTGGGAATGAAAAAAAAGTGGAGTAACTGGAGACGAGCCGAGAGAGGGGGAGAGAGCATGAAAGAGAGGCGAAAATAAAGAGAGCATGGAAAGGGGAGATCAAAGTCAAAAATATTAACAGCTGAGTTGGTATCTATAAAATACGTCGAGAATTCACAAAGAAGCGAAAAGGATTCCGGATGTGTGGCCGGCCAAGAAATTCGGCACAAAAAAACATAACAAAAGCTATAATTGCCAACCTGGCAATTATTGAAAACCCGTATGGTGATATTCGTATCAAAATTCGAACAGTTGTACCAAAATTCCACTTTGAAGTCAAACTTTTCAGTAAGATTTTTTGAAAATTTATTCCAATCGGATTTTGATGTATGGAAGTTTTATGTAGATCATATCCTAAATAACTTTTGTTCTTCCACTTTTTTGATACAATGCACCGTTTTCGAGATATTTGCAAAAAACGTTTTCGTGCGTATGGGGGGTACCCCTCCTAATGGTCCGTTTTTGCCCATTAACGAACTTAGCCTTGCACTTCGCCTTGAAAAACGAATCTGCGTAAAATTTCAAGTCTCTATCTCAATCCGTCCGCCCGCAATTCGCGCCACAGACGGACAGACGGACGGATGGACAGACGGACAGACGAACGGACAGACTGACAGACGGACGGACAGACAAACGGACGGACGGACATGCAGAAATTAATTATTTTTATCATTCTAAACACACTGGTGTAATTCATTTTTGTGTGTGATGACGGGATCTTGGCGTTACAAACGGTAAGGCAAAGTTAATATACCCTTTGGTTTCACCATACGGGTATAAAAACACGGCACACCGCTTTCGAATTGATAGGGGGAAGGGTGGTAAAAGGGTCGAATGTGTTGGTGGATGAAGTGACGGAGAAGGGGGCGAGGACACAAAAATATTTAAATTTCTCTATGCACATACTATAAAACAGTAATAGAGAACGACCGCAAATGCAACAAAAAGAAATTCAATATTTGCATGGTAATAATGTTCGGATGTAATCACGGCAAATTTGTTAAATTTTGAGTATATTATGTCGGTGGATTCCATGTTCAACGATAAATTTCCTTCCCCCCTCCGCCGCATCCTCCGTACACATTCCATACGTATTGACCGGGGGGTGGACATTCAACTCAAATGCAATTAATTGTCAATATTTCGCAAAAAAAAAAATATGAAGCAGTCACGCCACACCATACCCCCATCCGCACCGGGTATTCTACAATGATTTTCATCTGGCTTATCTTAACCACCCTTCATAAATTCGATTAGTTGTACTATTTGCATGCCTTGCAATATTTACATTAATTGGGTTCCCTCTGCGAAAATGAAGCAAGAAAAAAAAACGAAATAAAAATCGCATTCAAACGTACACACCCCTACATGAATATATGCGAAATATTTTTGTATCTGCATTTCGAAATGATTATGATTTTGCGGCTTGTGCAAAGCGCAGAAGGGCAGAATTCCCGGTAATTCTGGAACGGATATGTTGCATTTTTACCATATGCGATATAACACTATATTAACCTGCATATATGTTGGAAATGCACACACGAAGCATTGAATAGAAAAAAATGTATGAAATTCGAATAATGTATGAAATTCGAGCAAACATCTGGATTTTCATTTTTCCCGATAATTTTTGTTTAATTTTGTTTAATTTCTTAATCATAATTTGTATGTTCATAATCATATGTGTGTTGATCATAAATTTGTATGTTTGTTTTTTGTAAAATAATAATCGTCAAAGCATTCTCATCTGTCAATGGTGAAATTTCATAACATTTGCATGGGAATTGTTCGAAGAGACGACGAATCAATTTCCACCATATCATCCCCCCCCCCTTCACCACAACTGCTTTTCACAAAAGTCACATTCCCGGGGAGGGGGGCGGAGGGTGGAAAAAATCTCTCACCACCTTTTCACTTACAAAAAAAAACTTATCGACACTAAAAAAAGGCAAAATTCGAATTAAATTTCTTTACCATATTTCTTTTCAATCAAATAAAATACATTTTTTTAGACACGAAAGAAAACCTCACCTTCTCTCTTCGTTCTTCGACGTATTTTTCGCCGTTGACGTTGGGATTTTCGCAGCGCCCCAAAGTTTTTTTTTCGTCAGTTTTTGTGGTTTGCGTTTTCATTAATTTGTTTGTGATTTTTCGTAAAAATCTTTAACACCCATCGATTGATATATAATTACCGGCCATTTTTAATAAATGGTGTTTAATAATTTTGAATCCATTACAATCGAAAACTCTATCAATATTTACACGATTTTTTAGCTAGAAAAAAACAAATCTCATACGGCGCGGAGTCAGAGTATCGTATTTCTCGATACACGAAACTTTGTCGCTGCATAATACAGAGTATGTGGCGGACGTAATACTAGAGTAATACTATAATATGGTAAGGTCTGGATTGCTACCACGACCTCTGCTGTTGATGACTTTGCGACATAAAAATCTTACAAATGTTGTAATTCTTCCATGGTTCGCAATCGATGTAAAGGAGTGCGATCCTTTATTCCCGAGTAAAGTAAAGGTTGGGTTTGTCAAAGTTAGAACAGCTGATTGCCAAAATTGAAATTTTACCGACGTTAACTCTGATTAAAAGAACGCGATTTGGTTAACTTTGACAGCAGTGATGTGCACAACAATACATTAAAAAAAATATAATTCTTCTTGATGTCGTATTTTTCATTTACAAGGACCACAATAAAATCCTCCATTATTCTGCACAAAACTCATTCGAAACTGCGAGACGAATTGACAGTTGATTGACAGTTGTAACCGTCTCGGTTAACTTTATCGCGTTCTTTAATTACAATTAAAGTTAACTTTCTCCAACTCAGCTCTCGAGCAGAGTTGAGAAAAGTAACTTTGACAGCTTAACTTTGGCATTTAGAAACGGCAGTAAAGTTTACTGAGCGTTAACCGTATGCATTTAAGAACGCATTTCTCTTTACCGCGGTTAACCACGGTTAACCACAGTTAATAAAGGAACGCACCCAAGCTAGAACCTGAATCGTATATCGATGCGTCCGTCCGGTTGACAGTTGGGTACGGCAACGAATCACTTTTTCTTCACTTTTTTTGCACTTCTTCTATTAGTTTATCGTCGAAACAATTACTTTCAATTTGTTCCATACTCAAATTGCTTAAATCGTAACCAAACTTTTTTGCGAAATGGCATTTCCAAAGTCGGCGAAAACTGGAAATCACAAAAACTTTAAAAATTCGTAACTTCTAAACGGCTTTGCCGATTGAGATGATATTAAACGTTTTGGAAAGGTAATTAAATTTCCTTGTCACAAAAAAAATATTTTTTGATTCCCTCTCCCTCACCGTCATATTGTAAAATTCAATTTAGTCACAAAATTTAAAATATCTCGAGAAAGACTTTTGGACATTTTAGCATTTTTAACCGAAGTTTTGCAGCAAGTACTTCCAAGCATTAGAATTTATTGATTCGCGAACGTACACGCTTCTTCTCGTCGCAACGACTTTTATTCCTCAAAATGCCTTTCCAAAGTACACGCTTCTTCACTTTTTAGTAGGAAAAACTTGTATACAACAAGCGATCGCTCATGTGTGTGTGGTTCTCATATATGTGTGGCATTTCCAGCTCATTCCCTTACTAGCTAGCACCGAGGCAACATCAATTGCCAAAATAGAAACTGCCAACAATAAAAGAATAAGGATTGGTAATTTGTTATAGCAGTTACTCTTTCCTACCTACCTGAAAAATAAAACTACCTGCAACTGGTATTTCACTATTTGCATTCAATTTTTGTTTATTTGGGATATGTTTACGAGTCGGTGGCTAAGCACCGACTGACTCAATGAAATTACGCACACATGCATGCTGACGTGCTACACGAGCGACTTCGTTTGTGTGCGTAAAAGAAGACGTGAAGAATACTTTTCTAGTGGCAACTTTTCTCCTCTTGCCGCACTCAGAGTTCACGGTTGTTCAGTTCAGAGTTGTTCACGGCAGAGGAAAATTTCGAAAAATTCGAAAAAAAATTTTTGTTTTAGTTACTTATGTTTATAAATTTTGTTAGATGCTAAATACATTTCTTTATCACTTCTTTTACGACATAAAGCTAAGATTTCGTACTTTTTTTGTGGTATGAACCGAACACTAACCCGTAGTGGCAGAAAACCGCTTGAAAATTTTAAAAAGGGGGGAAAGAGTGGTCAGATTGAATACACCAAGGCCGAATTATGTAAAATTACATTGTGAACACTTTTTTGTTTGAAACTTTTTTGATAAAACGAACCGTTTTCAAGAAAATCGGCAAAAACTTCAATTTTCAGCTGGAAGGGGAGAAGGAGTCATCCGATTTTGGAAATTTTTAGGGGAATTTCTAATGACGACAGCATAATGGAAGCATGGGAACTATAATTGAAAATTAAAGCGGGTGATTTTGTATTTCAGTTGATAGAAGCTTAACCAGTTTGAATAATTTAATGTTTTATTTACCTTTTCTTATACTTTCCAATTCTTAAACATATTTAATAGTCCAACATTTACTCAATAACTACTATTTCGGATTACATTTAAAATCAATCGTGACCAATTGCCACTAAAACTTTCTCCATTTACCTTCATTTCTAAATTATTGCCATTAGCTGGCTTTAATTAATTTTTTTTTCGTCATTTTATAGAGGTTTATATGAAATCGAATAAAAATTTGACTGTTCGCGCTAATATTTCCTAAACGACTAGTTTGCCGCAAAAATCTTCCATGAAGGGTTTGTAGTCCTGTTAATTTACTACAAGTTTGGTCGAATATGTTCTCCCCTAAAATGGACCTGAACTGAAATATTCACAAAACGCCATAATTGAATTTCCTCATATCACAGAAAATCAAATTAAACAAAAAAAAATTTCTTCCCGCCTTGCTCAATTATTCCACTGAATCCAAATGAAAATTTCGGTTCGAGTTTTGGCTAAAATTGGGTTCGAAGTCTGGCATTTAGGAAAAGAAAAATAAAACTCAATAGATGGCGCTGTTATCTATCAAATCGTGCCAATCTAGAATTTTTAAACCAGCAACTTTGAGCCTTATTGCTAACCCATAGGACTCAAATTTGCTATTATGGGATACAAAAGGCTGATTTTCAATAAAAGAATCCCAATGGAATCTTAATGCTACATTTACACGAATGACAAATTTGTCATTTTTTTCTTGTCATTATGTTAATTCCCGTGTAAATGGCATAATTTTTGTAATTTTTTCTGTCAGAAAATGTCAATCTCTCATAAAAGAATGAACTTGTCCATTCTTTTATGCCAGATTGTCATTCGTGCAAACGCAATATTAGTTATGACAACTTTAGTATTCAACTTTTGTCATAAGAAAAAAAATGACAAATTTGTCATTCGTGTAAATGTAGCATAAGAAAAATTCAAAATATTTTTAATCCTAAAATGTTTTTTAATCGAATTTAGGCTATATGTACATTGAACGTTTTGCTCCATACCATGCTTCGTCTCATGCCTGTTTCCTCCATGTGAAATCTTTGATTTTTCCGTGTAAATTTTGTATTTATCTTCCCAACGAGAAAGTTAAAATTCTGAAATTATGCACAAATGCGTGTCCCGTAAAAATAAAGAATTGGTAAAAAATGGGCAATATCGGATCACTTCTCCCCTGATTTCGGGGGGAAAATCCCCCGAAACTTCTTCCACTTCTTCCCCGCCTCCCAGTAATAATTGTGATTTATGGCGATTTTATCGAAAATGGCAAGGCGAATCGAAAAAGTTTCAAAGACAAAAGATTTTAGAATGAAATTTCAAATAAATCATTCATACATCATAAATTCGACCAAACCACATTTATTGCGTTTTATGTCATTCAAAGAGTTTTCATTTTCTCCAAAAAAAATTTCCATTGCAGATTTACCTGAAATCATTTTTTCTTCAAAAATTCATATCTTGCTTGTTCATCGTAGATGCACACTCTTTATAGCAAAATGTAAGGAAATTGTCTGAAATTTTCAAAAATACTATTCTCAGAAAAGAATTTCCCACAAAAATGTTCACGACAGAGGAAAATCTGGAAAAATTCGGAAAAAAACTCTTATTGTGACTATATATGTTTAAGAAATTTTACTGTTAGATGCTAAATACAAATCTATATCACTTCTTCAAAGGCAAAAAATTATTATTTCTAATTGTTTTCGTGTTATGATCCGAAAACTAACCCGTAGTGACAGAAAATCACTGGAAAAAAATCGCCAAAAACGTACAATTTTACCGACAAGGCAGAAACGTGTAACCGCACTTAATTTTTGTGTATGGTCGAATTATGTAAAATTGCATTCTAAACACTTTCCTATTTGAATTTTCTTCGATACGGTGAACCGTTTTCAAGAAAATCGCCACAAACTCCAATTTTCAGCGGGAAGAGGGGAAGTAGTTATCAGATTTTGCCCACTTTTTTTACCAATTCTTTCTCTTTATGAGTCACGCATTTGTGCAAAATTTCAAACCTCTAGTCGTTTGGAAAATCAAAAAATTTCGCAAAAAAATCGACGGAATTTTCACAGGGAAAAACGATTCAATAAAATCATAGTTTTCTGAACGATTTTTAAAATTTTATGTGAAAATTGAAAATCGTTTTGAAAATACGAATTTCTAAGCAATTTTATTGAATGAATGAAAAAAAAACTCAAAATATGAACGAAATTTCCGTTGTTTGGTCACTGATTTTCCTCATTTGCCGATCTTCACAGAATTTTCATCAGTTTTACGGGAAAATACCAAATTTTTGGTCACAAACATTTAATTTCACATGATTTTCATTTAGATTTAATCGCAGATTTATAAAAAAATTGAAAACAAGAATACTTTGTGAGGGTACTTTCCACTAGATGACGCTGAGAAGTCTTTGGTAAAATTTTTCGTTAAAATGAAAATAATGAAATTATTTACAATTGCCGACTGAAAATGGGAAAAAAAGTTTATTATGTTTCGTAGCATAAATCGTTGGTGGTATTTTACAGTCAAAACAGGGTAAAACACAAAAAATTTACATTTGGTCGAAAAATTCAAAAATTTCGAAAGCTTTTCCTACACCTAAAGTAATTCGATTTCGTTCCCGCCACCCGCTTGTCAGTTTTTTCTTGCTGATATTCGTGAGTATTGTTTTTTGGTGTTTCGCATAATTTTTTATCGAATTTGGACGGAATAAATAAAAATTTCGTTAATTTTTTTGCAATCCAGTGATGGATCGGCCGTTCGCTTTCCGGGAATCGTAAAATCCTACCACGCCGATAAGTAATTTGTGCGCAAGTGCTGTCGGTTTCAGTTTTGTTTCTGGTCGCGTACGGAAGATGAAATTCTCGAACTTTCCGGTGGTTTTATTGTAATGGCGGCGGGGAAAGTGATACGCGTATCAAAAATCGAAGGACTGATTTTACATTGCAGGAGTCTGAAAATCCAGGTAGGTGTGCTTTTCATTTCACGGAAAAATAAAATGATATTATATCATACTAATATATAAAATAAAAATGAGTTGTCTGTCTGTCTGTTCCTCTTTCACGCAAAAACGGCTGAACCGATTGACTTGAAATTTGCCATGAGTGTCTGTGGTAGTTCTGGTTCCAACATAGGCATACGGAAAAGTATCGCGAGGGGTGGGGGAGTAAGGGGAGGTAGTGAAGTCATCTCGAAACTTAGCTCTTCCAGTCTTAAGCGTATGAATTGGTGCCGAAGGGCGACCTGTGGGCGGGGGGTGAACCGCGCAGCGGTTCGGGGCGCAGACTCTAGTAATATATATATA
This sequence comes from Chrysopilus asiliformis, assembly GCA_964034945.1. Lineage (NCBI taxonomy): Eukaryota > Metazoa > Arthropoda > Insecta > Diptera > Rhagionidae > Chrysopilus > Chrysopilus asiliformis. Next base: position 7,922,559 of record OZ035964.1, read on the forward strand.
ATATATATGTAATATATACAACATATATGTAATATATATAATATATATGTAATATATACAACATATATGTAATATATATAAGATATATGTAATATATATAAAATATATGTAACATATATGTAATATATATAACATATATGTAACATATATGTAATATATATAATATATATGTAATATATATAACATATATGTAATATATATAATATATATGTAATATATACAACATATATATAATATATATAAGATATATGTAACATATATATAATATATATGTAATATATATAAGATATATGTAATATATATAACATATATGTAATATATACAACATATATGTAATATATATAATATATATGTAATATATACAACATATATGTAATATATATAAGATATATGTAATATATATATAACATATATGTAACATATATGTAATATATATAACATATATGTAACATATATGTAATATATATAATATATATGTAATATATATAACATATATGTAATATATATAATATATATGTAATATATACAACATATATGTAATATATATAAGATATATGTAATATATATAATATATATGTAACATATATGTAATATATATAAGATATATGTAATATATATAACATATATGTAATATATATAATATATATGTAATATATACAACATATATGTAATATATATAAGATATATGTAATATATATAACATATATGTAACATATATGTAATATATATAACATATATGTAACATATATGTAATATATATAATATATATGTAATATATATAACATATATGTAATATATATAATATATATGTAATATATACAACATATATATAATATATATAAGATATATGTAACATATATATAATATATATGTAATATATATAATATATACAACATATATGTAATATATATAAGATATATGTAATATATATAATATATATGTAACATATATGTAATATATATAAGATATATGTAATATATATAACATATATGTAACATATATATAATATATATAATATATATGTAATATATACAACATATATGTAATATATATAAGATATATGTAATATATATAACATATATGTAATATATATAATATATATGTAACATATATGTAATATATATAATATATATGTAATATATATAACATATATGTAATATATATAATATATATGTAATATATACAACATATATATAATATATATAAGATATATGTAACATATATATAATATATATGTAATATATATAATATATACAACATATATGTAATATATATAAGATATATGTAATATATATAATATATATGTAACATATATGTAATATATATAAGATATATGTAATATATATAACATATATGTAACATATATATAATATATATAATATATATGTAATATATACAACATATATGTAATATATATAAGATATATGTAATATATATAACATATATGTAACATATATGTAATATATATAACATATATGTAACATATATATAAGATATATGTAATATATATAACATATATGTAACATATATATAATATATATAATATATATGTAATATATACAACATATATGTAATATATATAAGATATATGTAATATATATAACATATATGTAACATATATGTAATATATATAATATATATGTAACATATATGTAATAACACATGGATCAATAAGTCCCGAGACTAACAATGAAAACAACATTTTTTTTGCCAAATTTTTTTTTATTCATCAATATAATCACCTTTTAGGGTGATACAATCGTTCCAACGCTTTTCCAATTTTTCAATACCATGTTTATAAAAAAAATTATCTTTCGCTTCAAAATAAGCTTCAGTTTCAGCGATGACCTCCTCATTTGAGCCAAATCTTTTTCCCTGGAGCATTTTTTTAAGATCAGCAAAGAGCCAGTAGTCACTGGGGGCTAAATCTGGCGAGTATGGGGGGTGGGGAAGCAGATGAAAGCCCAATTCGTTCAATTTTGCCATTGTTTTCATCGACTTGTGGCAGGGTGCATTGTCTTGGTGAAAAAGGATTTTTTTTCTCTGCATGTGCGGTCGTTTTTTGCGATTTCCTCCTTCAAACGCACCAGCAAGTCAATATAATAATCACTGTTGATCGATTTACCTTTTTCGAGGTAGTCAATGAAAATCACGCCATGCGTATCCCAAAAAACTGACGCCATGACTTTGCCAGCTGACTGCTGCGTTTTCGGACGCTTCGGACGGCTTTCGCCAGCTGTGCGCCACTCAGATGACTGCCGCTTCGACTCTGGAGTGTAGTGATGTATCCATGTTTCGTCCATGGACACGTAACGACGCAAGAAATCTTTTTTATTGCGAGTAAATAGCGATAAACAGCTTTCTGAATCATCGACTCGTTGCTGTTTTTGTTCCATCGAAAGCAATCGCGGCACCCACTTGGAAAAAACCTTTTTCATGCTCAATTTTTCATGAAGGATAGTAAATGCACTTCCATATGATATCTGTGTTATCTCAGCAATCTCACGGAGCTTCACTTTACGATCTTTCATTATAATTTTTGTCACTTCACTCACATTTTCCGGTGTAACGGCTTCCACAGGTCTACCCGAGCGTTCCGCGTCATTTGTGTCGGTACGACCACGTTTAAACTCGGCAAACCACCGACAAATCGTTGCTTTTGATGGACAAGAGTCCGGGTAACATTTTTCAATCCATTGTTTCGCTTGCACGGTGTTTTTACCCATTAAAAAACAATGTTTTATCAGAACACGAAACTCGGTTTTTTCCATTTTTTAAACAAACTACAAAACGACTTTACTCCAACCTCGATAACTCAGCTGTTTCTGGTCCGATCGACTTAAAATTTTGACACGTTTCAAGCAAAGGTTAGTACTCTAGAAAGACGTGGTTACTGGTTTACTACGAGCGTCATCTCTGGGTTAGTCTCGGGACTTATTGATCCATGTGTTATATATAATATATATGTAATATATATAACATATATGTAATATATATAATATATATGTAATATATACAACATATATATAATATATATGTAATATATACAACATATATGTAATCTGCCTGTTTGGACACCATCCGTAAATTTTAATCGTTTTTAGAAATCGGATGGTGTAGTAAAAAATATTAGCAAATTTTCCAATTCGCTATTTTTTGCTTGTGATTTACATGGGAAGAAATTTTTCAATAAACATTTTCAGTGAATAATGCTACATTTACACGAATGACAAATTTGTCATTTTTTTCTTGTCATTATGTTAATTCCCGTGTAAATGGCATAATTTTTGTAATTTTTTCTGTCAGAAAATGTCAAACTCTCATAAAAGAATGAACTTGCCCATTCTTTTATGCCAGATTGTCATTCGTGCAAACGCAATATTAGTTATGACAACTTTAGTATTCAACTTTTGTCATAACTAATATTGCGCTTGTACGAATGACAATCTGGCATAAAAGAATGGACAAGTTCATTCTTTTATGAGAGATTGACATTTTCTGACAGAAAAAATTACAAAAATTATGCCATTTACACGGGAATTAACATAATGACAAGAAAAAAATGACAAATTTGTCATTCGTGTAAATGTAGCATAAGGAAAAAAATACGGTCTGGCAGAAAAGATGAAATACGTCACGCTTTTAAGGGGAGTGGTGTCGGTGAACACAGAGAGGTGGTACTGTTAAAATCATCTTGACGTAAATATTTTTTAGTGTTTTTAGAAGCTATTTCTGAGCAGGAAAAATATTTTTAAAACCCTTTCTAAGCAGTGAAATATTTTTTTCGATTTTAGAGACTTGTTCTGAGTAGGAAAAATATTTCCGAGACCTTTTCCACCCGGGAAATATTGTTCTCGAATTTTTAAAGGCTTGTTCTTAGTCGGAAAAATATTTTCGAGACCTTTTCCACCCGGGAAATATTTTTTTCGGATTTTTAAAGGCTTGTTCTTAGTAGGAAAAATATTTCCGAGAGCTTTTCTACACTCAGAGAAAAAAAATGGTAAAAAGATATGAAACGCTGATGATTTCATAGGTTTTGCCTATAAAAATGCGCCACCTCACTGTTTTCTTTCTCCCTCGAATACTTACTTAAGTTTGGTGAGTGAACAGAGATGAACGAATAAAAACGTAAACAGAAAACGAACGAGAAAAATCTAATGGCGACAAATTAATGGAAACTTTTTGTGGAGTATTATTTTATAATGGACTTTTCCTCCGATTGCATGTCGTGATTTTAGTTGCCATGAAAATTTTTCGACAATATTGGATCTGAAATTTAAACAGATTTTAATGGGCCATCAAATTATTTAGTTTTTAACGAAAAATTTCTTTAGTTTTATTCTACCGGTTAAATTTATTTTTGAAATTTGCAATGAAATTTTGATGCCAATAAAATTGTGCTGTTTCAAAAATGTCTCCTATCCATATTTTATACAATTTCCTTCAGTTATTAGCCTTAAATAAGAAATTTAATTCTCGAAGCGAAATCGTTTCCATCAAATGTCAAAGGGAAATATGGCGGCTGAAGGCATCAACTTTTTTTTCTTTTTACAATTGAAAATGCAAAATTTACCACAAAAACATATAAAAGTATATTGGAAATAGTACAGCTGGACAAAAATTACATTGCCGCGATTTACAATGCTGAATTGTAAATATTGCATTGTGGTCAGGGTTCCCACCCCAAAAGTGAAAAGCGGAGTGTTACTGATCGAAAAATAGTAGTGTCAGAGGGATTTCAGTAGTGTCAACTTTTTTAACAGTCCTTTAGAGTTTTATTGAGACAACACATTTTGTGTGTTACCGTCTAATGTTTTATTGCATATCATATCAGTACATTTTTATACCCGTATGATGAAACCAAAGGATATATTAGATTTGCCTCACCGTTTGTAACGCCAAGATCCCGTTATTACACACAAAAATGAATTGCACCAGTGTGTTTAGAATAATAAAAAAAATTGAATTTAGCATGTCCGTCCGTCTGTGGCGCGGATTGCGGGCGCACGGATTGAGCTAGAGACTTGAAATTTTGCGCAGATTGGTTTTTCGTAAAATGCAAGGCTAAGTTCGTTAATGGGCAAAAATGGACTATTAGAACGAAAACGTTTTTTGTGAATATCTCAAAAACGGTGCATCTTATCAAAAAAGTCCAAGTTATTTAGGATATGATTCTACATAAAACTCCATACATCAAAATCCTATTGGAATAAATTTTTAAAAAATCTTATTGAAAAGTTTGCCTTCAAAGTGGAATTTTGATACAACCGTCCACTTAAATCACAACTTATTGAAAAGTTTGCCTTCAAAGTGGAATTTTGATACAACCGTCCACTTAATGGCAATTATAGCTTTTGTTAGGTTTATTAACTAAGTATTATATGAGGCGTTAAAAGCTAGAGTGGACCAACCCACATATCGAAATCGTGAATTTTTTTGTGTTTGAATCACTATTGCGAGTGAGTTTCTAGATAAAAATGTTTGTATGCACAAAAGAACATTTCAACATTGAGTAATAAAGTCCACACCATTTTTTTTCCAAAAATTTACAGTAAATAATAGTACAGAGTGGAAAAGCTTCAAAAACTCGATTTTGTGGGTTGGTCCACTCTAGCTTTTAACGCCTCATATGTCCCTTTTGTTCAAGAATTGAGTGCGTTTAGTCACCCAGTGAAAAATTATTAAGGCATTATCGCTAAGGTGTCTTTAAGACATGAGACAAATAATATAAAAGCCTCCAAATTAAAATGAGATGGAAGGAAAAACGCGCCTTTTATGCGTGTGTTGGAAAAGTGAACTAAAAAAGTTATTTTTTGTTGAAGTTTTGTGTTGGCTATCAAGAGAATTTAAACGACTCGGTAAATATTTTTATAGAAAAAGTAATAGATTAAGGCTTAAAGATCGTTTTAATAAAGAAATTTTTACCATCTAAGCAATCAGCGCCATCACCGGGGAAAAAACATCTACTATTAATGTTGCCTTAGTTCTAAGGCCTTATATACGCGGAAATGGCCTATACAAAACTAAGGCAACAATAAGGTAAAGATAATGCATTAAGATAATGCCTTTATAATGCCTTAATAAGACATTTTTTGTTCACTGGACAGTCACTTTTTCATAGGGAATGCCTAAAGTACTTAAATATTTTAGATAAAGAGTCTGAATGATTACATATTACATATTTTTTAATTTTCCCCAGATAAATGAAATTTTCAAATCTAGAAATTAACTTTCTTTGTAGCACGTTTTTATATGGCGAAAAAGGTAGTGTTTTGAGTTTTTAAGTAGTGTAAGTAGTGTTAGGTCAAATTATGTCCAAATAGTAGTGTAAAACTACGATAGTAGTGTAAACGGGATCCCTGATTGTGGTCCTTTTCTCAGTGTATCCGGGAAATATTTCTCTCGAATGTTTAGAGGCTTGCTCTGATTGGGAAAAATATTTCCAAGACCTATTCGGGAAATATTTTTCTCTAGTGGATGCCGTTTTAATTTAACTGTGTTTTCGTCAATATTAATTTACACCACAATTTTTTTATGTAGTACATATAGATAGTATACTGGAAGACAGGTGGTTAAATAACTACGCCGCATTCTGTTTGAAAAATTTCTCACCGGCGCACATACCTGATTTTTTCTATATAAAATTTGTTGCGCAAAAACAAGTGTAGCCACCCTACCCATATAACAACTTTTACCCCCCCCCCCCCCCCCCCCCCCCCTCCCTCTGAAAAAATGTCTGCAGACGCCCATGTTTTCAGCTCCTGTGAATTATTGTCGACGGATATAATCACAAATAAAAACTGAAGCATTATAAATCTCTTCCCATTTCGTTGTCGACCCTCCCTCTTCGCCCGCTCCCCAACGGAAATTAAATCGCTTATTCACACAAATAAAATATTGTCACCCTACCTATAAAGAAGAAAACCAAATTTCAACTAATAATAAAAAAAGACAAAAACATATTGTTCCCCTACGGGGAAAAATCGGCTAAGAAAGGGTAGAAAAACGAAAACGATCTTGTTGACACTTCGAATGTGATGTTATTTTTAAGCATAACGATTATTAAAAAGAATTTCGTTGTTTAATTTTTCAAGAAAATGGTTCAAATTTCACTACTATAGAATGATATTTATTGGCACTTTTAGTTGTTTTACATAAGAAAATGAACAATGGCAATTTTTTTGAATTTAAAATTTGAAACCGAAATGCTGGTTGATAGTTTTGTTCGTTCCGATTTCATGTTTAAGTGTATGTTCCGTTGCCGAACAAAAATATGCATTGGAATCACGACACTCAAGTTGAGTATCGGAAGTATCCCACATGAATTTTAAAAGACAAATATCCCATGTAAACAGCACACGACTTTCTTATACAAAATTTACATTTGTGCGCAATTTACGAATAAAATTTTAGTTTATAAAACATAACAAAAGCTGTTATTGCCAATCTGGCAATTATTGAAAAGTGAACGGCGAACAGTTGTATCAAAATTCCACTTTGAAGTCAAACTTTCGAATAAGATTTTTTTTAAATTTATTCCAATCGGATTTTGGTGTATGGGAGTTTTATCATATCCTAATAACTTTTGTTCTTGCACTTCTTTGATAAGATGCACCGTTTTTGAGATATTCGCAAAAAACGTTTTCGTTCGTATGGGGGTACCTCCCCCCCTAATGGACCATTTTTGCCCATGAACGAACTTAGCCTTGCATTTTGCGAAAAACGAATCTGCGTACAATTTTAAGTCTCTAGCTCAATCCGTGCGCCCGCAATCCGCGCCACAGATGGGCGGACGGACGGACAGACAGGCAGGCGAACGGACGGACAGACATGCAAAATTCAATTTTTTTTATCATTCTAAACACACTGGTGTAATTCATTTTTGTGTGTGATAACGGGATCTTGGCGTTACAAACGATAAGGCAAATTTAATATACCTTTTGGTTTCACCATACGGGTATAAACAAATTGAATTTTCTATGTCCGTCCGTCCGTCCGTCCGTCCGTCCAACCGTCCGTCCGTCTGTCCGTCTGCCAAAAAGTCTGATTTTGACTTACACGGCCTTTGCACGCGTCTGTAGAGCTGACACAGTCGCTGACATAGTCTCGTTAAATGCTTACTGGCACTGACAAGTCTGTACTGACGGGACTTTTTTGTAGTCAGTACAGACATGCCAGTAATTTGACATTTCAGACTTTAAAGATGGCGAAAAATGAAGAATTTGAGGTAAATCTATTAAATTATTATGAATTCACTTGTTTTAATTCATTTTTTAACTTTTAGAACTCTCAAACTGGCAAAAGAAGACTAACTAGGAACGAGATAATTAAAATAATGAAGCATACGAGCAAAATGCGTGCCTCTGGAATACGAGGGACTGTAGCTGTGTTACAAACAAAGTCATTTTGAAAATGAACTGACTGCCAGTTCGCTAAATGTCTTCTAATTCGTTGTCAGTAATTTGACATTTGGAGTCTGTGCTACTGACAGACTTTACAGTCGCGTGTAAAGGCCGGGTTAGCTTCTTGGGAGAAACGCGACTATACAAAATTTTAAGTCTCTAGCTCAATCCTTTCGAAAGTTATGGTGTCCATGGGCAAACAGATAGGCGGAAAGACGGACAGACCAATAGACAGACGAATGGACAGACGGACAGATAGGCGGAATGACGGACAGACGAATGGACGGACAGACAGACGGACGGACAGACAGACGAACGGACGGACAGATGGACGGACATACGGCAATAAAAATCTGTAGTTCATTTTTAAGTTCGACGATTGGTTTAATGCGTTACAAACGGTATCCTAAATTTACTATACTCGCATATGATTCTCATATAGAGTACAAAAAGTCATAGCTGATTTTCTTAGATGACACTTTTAAAGAAAAATTTTTTTTTCTTGGCTGATATGATGTTTCAATGGTTTTTTGTATCAATATTTTTTTTTTCTTGAGAATTCTTTACATCGAAACCTTCAATTATAACTTCCATAACTTCCGTATGTAGATATGTGTGTATAAAAAATATCTTTAAGGTAACATCATATTTTAGGTAACATCATAATCATGGATTTGATGGCATGATCCGCATCTCTTTTTTATGCCTTCGCTTTTGTTACACTCGGCCCATCATCAATTTTTACCCGCAACATAATTTTTCGTCTTTGCGGCCGGTTGTTATTATTATCGCTGCTGCAGTTGATCCACTTAAGCGTTTATTTTCTCATCAATAAATTGTTTTTCATTTTCTTTGCTTCATGGGGAATATTTTGGTTCGGTGAGGCAGAATAGCCACATCATCATTATTGTACACTAAATCGGTTGCCTTTTTTGGTAAATTCGGTTTGGTGCTTTAATTTGGAACCTGGAAAACAGAAAAAAAGGAAAAAAAACTCCTCCTCCTAACTCTGCATAATGATGTGCAGTTTCCTGTTTGTATGAAAACAGGCATTGCTCAACTGCTTGAATTGCTTAATCGACTTGCTTGGATTGCTCAATTGACCAAATATTCGAATCGCATTGAAATTAATTAATGCCTCTCTTGATCGGTTTTTTTTTTGTAAATTAAGGGTTAATGCCACTACTCTACAGACCCGAATCGGAGAAGTGACTTTGACATTTTTACTTTCTTATACAAAGTATAATAACGTAATGTCGACCTCTTAATTTTCCCAAAAAAAAAAGATTTCCCCAGTCAATTGGAACATTTCTACAAAAATGTCGTTCTGTCTGTCCGTCTGCCTGCCTGTGTACAAGATTTTTCAAAAACTCCTAGAGCTAAAGCTATGAAATTTTACAGGAGTGTTTGGTCACAGAATAAAGAAGAAGATAAACTTCCATACATTAAAACGAATAGCTCAGAAATACCCAGAGCTTGGCTAGAGAAATCTGAAATTTTTTTGGGGTACAAAAAACGAACAAGTAGAAATTTAATAAATGTGAAACAGCGAAAGAAATATAAAAGACGCAACGGTGTTACTACACTGAGAGAAAAAAATAAACAATGTGAAATGAGGCGTTAAAAGCTAGAGTGGACCAACCCACATATTCGAGTTTTTGAAGCTTTTTCACATTTGTACTATTATTGACTGTAAATTTTTGGAAAAAAAATTTGTGTGGACTTTATTACTCAATGTTGAAATGTTCTTTTGTGCATCCAACATTTTTATCTAGAAACTCACTCGCAATAGTGATTCAAACACAAAAAAATTCACGATTTCGACATGTGGGTTGGTCCACTCTAGCTTTTAACGCCTCAAATGATATGAAATGCAAATTATTTTATTATTATCATCTACAAAACGGCGCCATTGCGAGTCGTTGTAAAATTTACATTGAATAATGCAAAAATCTACCTCATTGTAAGTTTTGTATTTTTATACCAAAGGGTATATTAAAATTGCCTTATCGTTTGTAACGCCAAGATCCTGTTATCACACACAAAAATGAATTACACCAGTGTGTTTAGAATGATAAAAAAAGTTGAATTTAGCATGTCCGACCGTCCGTCTGTCCGTCCGTCTGTCCGTCTATCCGTCTGTGGCGCGGATTGCGGGCGCACGGATTGAGCTAGAGACTTGAAATTTTACGCAGATTCGCTTTTCGTAAAATGCAAGGCTAAGTTAGTAATGGTCAAAAACGGACCATTGGTGTGGGGGGGGGGGGGGGAGGATATATTTTTATTATATATTTTTATTTAATAAAAATATATTCGATTTAACAAAACAAAACTCCCGGAAAAAAGTAAATAAAAAAAAGATAATATGTGAAACAACGCTTTCAGTCAATATCTTTTTACACAGACTCCCAACAAGTGCGGGTTTTGCAGCCAAATATGCGGATTCGGTTATTCTTGCATTTGGTATCAATAACTCATTTTCGTCAAAAAGTGAAGACGACGTTTTTGCACCGAGGTTTTCAATTGTTCCAGAGTAGCCGTAATCAGTAATTGATTGTTGAACATGTTTTCAAATATATCACGTATGATTTTCATAAAGTTATTGTTTATTTTTTTTTAAACGTCATCATTTGCAGAAGCATTATGTAAAATTATATCAATTAGCAACATTTACATTTCAATGTTTTCTGAGACGGTACGTTTACTTTCCTATTGCAAAATATTAGCACAGGTAGTATTGCAAAGTGTTAGAGACTTGAAATTTTACGCAGATTATTTAGGCGGCCATCTCAGGCGTATTTTTGTTTAGGCGGTCACCTTAAAGCCCGAATTTACCAAATTGTGCACTGAAAAAATTTCACTTTTAAGCCTCAACCACAATTACGCGTGCGTGCGTGCGGCATTATTTTGTTTTGGCATCTAGTAGTTGTCACCGCGTCTAAAAGTAGAGACTGAGCCTACTCTACGCGGCAGGGACGCGACAACGCGTCTGACCAACGCGCAATTATACATTTACTCATATAGGTAAATGCGTAGTTTTTACCTTCACCGCGTGGGTGCCGCCCGCATGAACGCGTAATTGTGGTTGAGGCTTTAATGTTGCATAAATTCATTCGTCGGCCCAAACGATTCTCGCGCGAACCTGCCCGATTAGTTGCATTATTGCTAGGGTGACCATAATTTTGTTGTTGTCCCGGGACAGGGGAGAGAAGGGGAGCGGGAGCGACGAAGTAAATACAAGAAATTGTTAAAATTCTTTGATGTTAATCGTGAAATTTTTGAAAGGGCTTGATACAATTTTTGTTTTTGTTCGCCATTTTAAAAAGTGTTATGCATGTTTTATAAATTACAACAAAAATTGCGCCCCAGGCAAAAATTTTAGAAAAAAAATATGAAAGCAAAGACGCAAGCTGAGACAAGAAACGAGGGAAAAATTTTATTTCCCACTAACTCCGAAAACAAATCAGATCCCGATCCCGATAAAACTTGGGTTACGAATTTGTATCCGGATCTCTTAATACGGTTAATAACTCCGAACCACCTTATATTAAAGTCATGTGATGACCCTAACAGATTTTTCTTATCAAAAAACGTTTTTGCAAACAAACACCAAGTCGAATTGGAAAATGTTTTCTGCGAATTTGTAGCCATGCAGATCGTGTAGAATTAATTACGTTCAAGCTATGTTTCGCTTTCATATTCGACTGAATCGGGATTCGTAGACAAAACAAAGATATGTCACCAGCAGTTAAACATAATTTTAAATGCCCCTGAATGCCATGTCAACATGGTATGTCGACAATATGATCGCCTTTTAATGGACATTTTTAAGATTTTTCAATTCCCGTTAAACAGTTTTGGTGTTGTTTTTAAGATTTTTATACCCGTATGGTGAAACCAAAGGGTATATTAAATTTGCCTTACCGTTTGTAACGCCAAGATCCCGTAAAATGAATTACACCAGTGTTTTTAGAATGATAAAAAAAAATGAATTTCGCATTTCTGTCCGTCCGTTCGTCTGTCCGTCCGTTCGTCTGTCCGTCCGTTCGTCTGTCCGTTTGTCTGTCCGTTTGTCCGGCCGTCCAGCGGGCGGACGGATTAAGCTAGAGACTTAAAATTTTACGCAGATTCGTTTTTCAAGGCGAAGTGCAAGGCTAAGTTCGTTAATGGGGGGGATACCCCCCGAATATCTCAAAAACGGTGCATTTGCAAGAACAAGTTATTTAGGATATGACTCTACATAAAATTCCCATTATCAAAATCCGATTGGAATAAATTTAAAAAAATCTTATTGAAAAGTTTGACTTCAAAGTGGAATTTTGGCACAACTGTTCGAATTTTGATACGAATATCACCATACGGGTTTTCAATAATTGCCAGATTGGCAATTATAGCTTTTATGTTTTTTTTTTGTGTATTTCATATTTTTCTAGTTTTAAAAATTCAATTTTAAGGGCATATTTCGTTATTTTGTTGAGTGCATGTGTATGAGCATATTTAGCACCGTTTTAGTGCACGAACTTCCGGTCTCTGTTAATTTAAAATAGCGACTTTTACTACAGCAGGATTTTTCCTACACTAAAAGCTATTAAATATTGTTTGCACGTTCAAAATATATCCGAATCCAGAATAGATTTTAAATTGCAATACATGAAAATCTGTACCCCCCCCCCCCCCCCTCTCGTCTGTGTATATTAACATAAGTCTGTGTTTTGTTTTAATTGAGGATTTTGGCATTTTGTATTTTTCCTTCCAGATGCACAAATTGTCTTCATTTTCGACTGCTTTATCTTTTCGTTACGTTTTTTGCTTTGCCGCGTCGCATCACATGTTTTTTTTTCAATATTCTTCGGTTATTTGCCACAAAAAAATTCAGTGTTGCCAGTTTAGTAAAATCAAATCGCACTCGAAGGTATTTGCTTTGGAGACCAACATAAAATTTGATCTTTTTTTGCATCGAGAACCCTCAATTAGATAAAAATTAGAAAAAAAAACACAGCTTAATCCACCTAACGGTGAGATGATGCCTTTCTTACATAATCAAATATCATATCTATAATAAATAAGGGCGCTCAGCGCCAGCACGGCCTAACCCACATGCCGAAATTGTGAAATTTTTGCCATAGGTACACTGAAAATAATGTCCTACGTCATATTGATGAAAGCCTTTCGTCAACTTTATTTCATCGATTTGATGTTAAATACATTATTCTGATGTAAGGTACATCATGTTTCTGCATTATTTGATGAAGCCATTCTTCTAAATGAAGAAATTACAATCATCAACCTATTCGGTAGGAAATCCGAACATGCGTTGCGATTTAATAACCAATTTCATCATTTGATGAACTCTACATCCATGAATTCCTATTTCACAATTCGCGCGTCAGTGAGAAACGCGGGAAAATTATGAAAAATTCATTAATTGATGTAAACAATCGTCGAGTTGATGATGCTCCTCCATCATTGATGAATCTTTTATCAAATTCATGAACGAATTGATGAACTTTCGTCATTTTACCAGAACATTGAGTATTTCGTCATTCTAAGCGCCAATGATAATACCGTTATTTGTCTGTGAGTTTGGAAGAGACTTGTCAGAATTGCGGCATATTCAGTTGTTTATCTCGTTCGAGTGGATCATTTTTCAAAACTTCGCCCTGAAAAGTAAAACCTGCGAGTTTATGTCCAGTGAAAAGTGTGAATAATATATCTAAGTGAGTGAGAAAACTTTAAATTTTCAATAATACAATAAATCCAGTGGAAAATTGATTCGGTAGGTATGCTTTGCTTCGTTTGCCAAGACAGTTTTGAGAACGTAGATGAACTAATTAATCACCTCAAAAAAATCCATCAACTAACATCTCAGGATAGTTACCGGTGTTTTAGTTGTTACCAGCTTTTTAAAAATGTTTCTAGCTATAAGAAACATATTTTAAAAAAACATACAAATATTGACCATAAAAATACTGACTCTGTAAAAAATCAAAAAAGCATCTACTCGAACACGAGTAGTAAAGAACAAGATTGTACAAGTTCAGTATCTGGCACTGCCATTTTTTCTACTGACTGTAGCTCTGCAATCTCCGAAGTTAAAGAAAATATTAAAGAACAGAATAATGTTGACAAAAATAAGTATAATTTAAACGAATCCATTGAAAATTTGTTCGAAAATTCATTAAAATTTTTGGTCGCTCTTCATGCAAATAACAATTATTCTCGGAAAGATGTATATGAAGTTAAAGATCATGTAATGGAACTATTAATTGAGCCATTACTTAATATTTTTAAATTATTTGGAACTATGTATTTTGTTGATAATGCTAAACTTCAAAACAATCTGGGGAGTATCATATCGAGGTGTAAAAGTTTATTTCAAAACTGCAATTCTGATTATTTATTAATGAAAACTTTAAAATCGAAAGACTTTATAGAAGATTTAAAAGAAGTTGTTATTGATGAAGAAACTGATCGCGGGTTTCATAAAGGACAACTAGTTTACAAAGAAAATATTTCGAAAATGGTAGTATTGCCCCTTCGATTCCAGTTCAAGAAATTTTTTGAAAAAGATAATTTAATTTCTGAGGTTCTTTCACACGTGGAATTATTGAAAAGAAATGAACGTTTTGAGAACTTCGTACAAGGAGATTTATGGAAAAAAAAGTGTGAACTTTATCCTGACAAATCACTTCTTCCATTTTTTATTTATTTAGATGATTTTGAAATAAATAATTCATTAGGATCGCATTCTGGTTCTCATTCAATATGCAATTTCTACATTTCATTTCCATGTTTGCCTAAAGGTGAATCGAAATTAAGAAATATATTTCTAGCTGCTGTGGTAAAATCTGAGGATCTTAAAAAACACGGGAATGAAAAATGCTTAAAAAGTTTAGTAAATGAATTGATTTTCTTAGAAAGAGAAGGAATTGATATTGAAACTCCAAATAAAGTTTATCGTGTTCATTTCATAGTAGGACTTGTTTTGGGCGATAATTTAGGTCTCAATTCTATTCTAAACTTCAATAAATCATTTAATGGAAAATTTTGCAGATTTTGTAGAGCTGATAAAAATTCATGTCAAAAAATGAGCACGGAAAATTTGTGCTTAATGAGAACATATGAAAATTACGCATCAGATGTTGTCAAAGAAAATTGTAAGGAAACTGGTATTACAAACTTTTGCATTTTTAACCGAATCCCTTCTTTTCATGTTGTCGATAATCTTGCAGTTGATGCAATGCATGATCTTTTAGAGGGAGTTTGTCACTATGACATTTGCCAAATAATTTTAAATTTCGTTCAAAAGAAGAAGTACCTAACACTCGAAATGTTAAATGAGCGAAAGCAAACCTTTGAGTATGGTGAAATAGAAATGGGTAACATATCTCTTGCAATTACAATGACACACTTAAAAAAAAAACATCTAAAAATGTCTGCAAGAGAAATGCTAACCTTCGTCATAAATTTTCCAATTATGATTGGGGATTTGATACCTCTAGAAGATGAAGTGTGGAGTTTTCTTTTATTATTGGTTGAAATAATTGATTTGATTTTGGCATTTGAAATTAACGACAAATTTATATTAACTTTGGCAAATGTAATAGAAGCACATAACAAACAATACATTTATTTATTCAACGACAATCTGAAACCAAAGTTTCATATTCTAATTCATTACCCTATGGTGCTGAAAAATTGTGGACCACTCAGAAAGTTTTGGAGTTTTCCTTTCGAAGCAAAACACAGGAGTTTTAAAGTATACACTCATGCTATAACTTCACGTAAAAATGTTTGTTTAACCGTAGCCAAAAAATTTCAGTTAAATTTCGCAAATTTTTTACAAAATAGTTTAAAAACTACTACTTGTGAATATGTAATGTCAGAAAATAGTGAAATAAGTTCCAATTATGCTGATTTAATTAGTTCAAAACTTAAAAGACCGAAAGAGGCATTAAAGATTTACAAGCAAGTAGAATTTAATGATATAAAATATAAAAAAGACTATTACATTGGAAAATTTTCAAATGATTATAGAATATATGTTATTATAAATTTCGTTTTCGATGGTGAAACTACATTAATCTTTTGTCAAGAACTTAGAAAATTAAGTTACTGCCCACATTATTTAGCTTTTGAAGTGGATCGTACAATTTTAGGAGAATATTTTTTGCTTACTTTTAATTCAATAATTGGTCCACCAGTTAATATTGTAAAAACTGCGAAAGGCAAATTTATGATTCGACTAAAGGAATATAACTCATTATTTTAAATATGCAGAATATGGAGAACGCAACATGCAATACTAACAACGTATTGCAACCCAAAAGCAATTTAATCTACCATGAACTAACAACACCGGATAACATCAACACTTTTCAACCACAAACAATTTTGTATAACAACAGTCTTCAATATCCTGCAAATTATGAAATTAGTGCTGAGGCTATTGCTAATACAACACCCGAAACTTTAGCAGATTGTGAGATGAAGTCTTTGTTGAAATCCTGGGGTTTGGATAATTTATATAGTCACTTTGTAGGTATGTTTAATGTAATAGTTAAAACAAAGACAAAATGTAAATATTTAAAACAAATTCTTGGTAAAAATTGCAGAGGAAAAAATCACTGTACCGATTTTAAAAATTATTAAAATGGAGCACGTAAAAGAGCTCCTCAAAAATTTTAAAATGGGCAACAAAATAATTTTTGAGAATGAATTAGAAAATTGGAGAGATCAATTAAATATTCCGATGAATACATCAACGAGACATTTTTTCAAAGACTGCAACAATTCGCCGTCGTTATCAATACAAGAGAGTGCGGAAAACTTAAACAGATCATCACCATATTCGCTGAGATGTCGCACTCCAGAGCCCAGCCAGTCTACTGCTATTACTCTTACATCTATATTAAATACCAATCGGAAAGGAACTATGCTCCAGCACTTCTACGAGTCTTACTCAAAATTTGATGAAGAGCAGCGCAACTTATTAATTGGCATTATAGCAAATTACTTTGATAGCAATAATTTACCTTTATCGTTGGCTACAACCTATCGCTTGGAAAAGGAAATTGTAGAGCGTTTTCCTAACGAAAAAAACGATTATTATAGAGTTGGTAAAAGGGGTAAAATATACATAAAATACTCCAATTTAAAAAGAAATTCAAAAGGTTTGACCAAGAATTATACTAGTAACGAAAACAAAAACGAGGATCAAAAACAACAGCTAGCAAATATTGGTAACTATTATAATATTACATAAATTCGATACTTTAGAAATAATTAGTATTTTTTCATTTTAAGTTCCAGAAAAAGATGCAGAAGCGATTATCCGAAGCCTTAAATTTGACAACCTATCAAACGAAGAATTTGAAAGCCTTTGGCAAGGATGTGCTCAGTATAGAATCAATGAGCTGGATAACTGCGCAAATTTAGCAGAAATATTTAAACTGTGGCCCCAGTATAAAAAGTCAAACGGGTACCGATTGGTAAGATACAAAATATTACATGCAAAATAAATTATAGGTTTTTAAAATTTTACATTTTATATCGCAGATTGACAAGGATTTTCAATCACGTTTTGAAGATCATGGAGGTATACTGGTCGATTGGGTGCTAAAACTTAAAAATATTTACAACTTTTTAAAAGAAAATAACCACATTAAGGATTCCACAATAAACTCTGTCTTAAACTCAATCTCCGAGACCGAAATTGAATCAGGTATGCTTGCATCATATAAGTAAATAAGAAACTGAAACCGCAGATTTACATTTATACTCTTTATTATTTAGGATCTACTACATTCATTTTTAAAATATTTTGGTCTTTACACGGTTATCTGTCACCAACATCAAAAGCTACCAGAAAAGATCACACTGGCAAAAGGCAGGTAACAAGACATACAATGAAAGATTCCCAGGAAGCCTTCGCATACATAGGCAAATCGACACAACAGCTGGAAGATCACTTAGGTCATATAAAATCACGCCAAGAAAATATTCAGCCATTCATTTTGGCTCTCGGTGATGAACATTTATCAAATTTTGAAAGCTTTTGGGTGTATTTAGATGGAACAAAATTACCATTTACAAATTTGTTGCGTTGTATTGATATATGTTTTAAGTCATTCCATCTTTTTAATTTAGAATATCCAATAGCATGTGAACAATTTTGGGTATTTATTGAACTATATTTTTATAACATATCAAAGAAAAATGTTAAAAAATCACCAAAAATATGTGTAATTTTGGAAGAGTTAAAACAAACTAAATAATTTTTTTTATATTTTTAAATGAACTTAAAAAAAGAAATATTTCCTAATAAACTTTAAAAAAAAATAATGCATTTGTTTGAATTTATCGTTATACATAGTATAAAAACTTCATCGGTCGATGTATTCGGTTAATGATTTTCAGGTGGGATAATTGGTTGCCAACATGTTGCAGAAACAATTCAACTATGTTAGAATTCATCAATATTCATATATAGTAATTTTTCATCAATATGAGGAAAAAATCATCAAATTACGTACAAATTCATCAAAATTTTATTCATTATTGTTCATCAATATGAGGAAAAAATCATCAAATTACGTACAAATTCATCAAAATTTTGATCATTATTGTTCATCAATATAAGGAACAAATCATCAAATTACGTACAAATTCATCAAAATTTTATTCATTATTGTTCATCAATATGAGGAAAAAATCATCAAATTACGTACAAATTCATCAAAATTTTGATCATTATTGTTCATCAATATAAGGAACAAATCATCAAATTACGTACAAATTCATCAAAATTTTGATCATTATTGTGCATCAATATGAGGAAAAAATCATCAAATTACGTACAATTTCATTAAAATATTATTCATCAATATGAAGAAAAATTCATCATCGAACGAACCTGTTCATCACTTGATGAATAGGATTACATTGAATCAATGCACGCGTTCATTGGACCAAAATTGACGAATTATTTCGTCAGGCCAATGCAAAAATTCATCTATATGATGACGGATTTCTTTCAGTGTAAATTATATCATTGCACTGATCGAAATTTTGTTCATATAAATTGAAAACAGCGTTCATAGAAGTAAATTCATAGTATTTATGAACAATTTCATTGATATTATGAAAGATTTCATAAACCGATTTGATCTTTTATGAAACCGTTCATCAATACCTACTGTAAACATGCATATGATGGTATCATTTTGTTAATCGTGAATCGTCAGTTTTTAATATCCAATTACAAACTATTGTAATATTATTTCAGGAAACGACATTTACAAAAATCAGTTTAGGGGACCATAAATTCATTTAGAAATTAGTTTCCATTGTTTTTGTTAAATTTTTAGGCCGATATTTTCAGATCTTAAACAAAAAAAATCCTTTTTTTTGCCAAAAAATGGTGAGATTGCGTTTTTGGGATCAAATTTGTTTTGGATCCACATAAGAACACTATAACAAAGTTACGACATGCATCCAAAAGTTTCTTTTCTTGAAATTTGTAATAGTATTAATATTCTCAAAATGAAAATTTTGTGGATTAGGCTATTCTAGCGCTGTGCGCCTTAAAGAACGATGCACGATTTTGCCCCCCTAAACTAACTTTTGAATCAGTGAAGTATTCACTTTGGTTGAGGACTTTTTGGACAAGGGCACAATCTCTAGTTTTATACATATCTGACGTCAAGAGCCACCGGATTTCAGGGGGATGGTGAAGGGTTAACGAACTTTCTCGTGATTTTTCACAGAAATCTTGCATGCATTCACGAGAAAACTCGAGAACTAAGTTGAAATGTGGCATGGACCAGGCTTTTATCAAAAGATAAACCTCTTCCGAATATGGGGAAAAATTGAACCATCCCTTCTTCTCTCTCCCATACAAATGTCAACAAACTTTTGAAATTTTCTCGAAATCGGTTCATTTTTTCGAAAAATTTATTTAGCCGAAAAGTGTTTAGAATATGATTCTACGAAATTTTAAATACCTCAAAATTCAAACGGGGAAGGCATGTTCCCCCCTTTCCCACACGAATGCAAAAGATTTTGGCGATTATCTCGAAAACGGTTCATTGTTTTTTCACAATCGCGTTCTATGGGTTCTATCTTATAATGTAAGAAAGATGAAAGCATTTTTTTATGCTTTAAAAACTTGTTTGAACAACAAATTTGAATTTCAGGAAAATCGATTAATGATAATTGAGGTTTTGTCTGTCCTGCCTATGTTCTGGCCAAACATCTTCTCTTGGCAATACTAGTACATTTGTCTGAGTTTCACAGTCTTTTATTTGATTTTTTTTTCTTATTTCGATTGAAGACCTAAGTTTT
Source organism: Chrysopilus asiliformis (assembly GCA_964034945.1). Lineage (NCBI taxonomy): Eukaryota > Metazoa > Arthropoda > Insecta > Diptera > Rhagionidae > Chrysopilus > Chrysopilus asiliformis. Next base: position 7,943,306 of record OZ035964.1, read on the forward strand.
TTTTCGTCAATTCTTGGTTCTTTCGTTTCCTTCACGTGATTTTGTTTTTTTTTTTTAATTTATTTGTACTTTTGTTGTGGAAAAGCGTCAGACATTATAAAGACATTAAATATGTTGGGTTGTTGATGTCTTCTTAAACCTTGGAGCATTCTAGCCATGGAAGCAGGATCATCATCATCATTATCAGTGTCCGTCTGTCCGGCCGTCCGTTTTCTGGTCCATTTTATGGTGGTTCGTTTCCGAGATTATCCATTTTTTTGATCATATTTGAAATGTCTTCAGGTATCTTGGTAGCCGGCCATCTTCATATTATTTTCATTTCCCTCTCATATATTCCTTCCATTTGGATATTCTATGGTATTTTCTGGTTGATTATCCATTTATTGTGTTTATTTGTTTACTTGCTTACTTTCTGGATGAGTTTCCCTTAATGTTCTTATTGCTGCTTTCACTCCTCACCTATAGATCTTTACCCAGAGGGGACGCCCTCTAAAGCGGTTGATCGTGTGATGACCTGCAATTTTTCGGGCTTGACATTTTATCACAAAAAACACAAAGAAAATATCTGATGTGAACAGTACATGGGTTTCTTATACAAATACATCGATTTGAGCAAGTTCCAGACATTTTCAGTAAAATTTAAATCATTTAAATTTAACAAAGGACATTTCATATCAGAAAAGGCATAAAAATAATAATAAAAAAAAAAAGCTTTTATTAAAAAAGAATGCACTAAAAAGAAAAAAATAATTTTCTGGACGCTGTGTATCACAAATATAAAAGCTTTTTAAAAGCGAGATAAATTTTTATTTTATTGTTTTATGCTTTATCTCGCTTTTTAAAAGCTTTTATATTTGTGATACACAGCGTCCAGAAAATTATTTTTTTTCTTTTTAGTGCATTCTTTTTAATAAAAGCTTTTTTTTAAAAAAAATTTTTTTAATTTTTTTTATTTTGTTCTTTTTAGTCTTCGAATATATATCCTTACATTTGAGATGTCCTTACAGGCTTTTTAACTTGAGAATCGTATTCAGCGACCCCAAAAACCCCCAGAATAGATTTTTTTCCGGAAAATTTGGAGAAAGGGATAATCACGTTATCCTTACAGGACCTTTCGTTATCCTTACAGACTTTTTAATGGCAGATTCGGATTTAGCGACCTCAAAAATCCCCAGAATAGATTTTTTCCGGAAAATTTGGAGAAAAGGATAATCACGTTATCCTTACAGGACCTTCCGTTATCCTTACAGACTTTTTAATGGCAGATTCGGATTTAACGACCTCAAAAACCCCCAGAATAGATTTTTTTCCGGAAAATTTGGAGAAAAAGATAATCACGTTATCCTTACAGGACCTTCCGTTATCCCTACAGACTTTTTAATGGCAGATTCGGATTTAACGACCTCAAAAACCCCCAGAATAGATTTTTTTCCGGAAATTTTATCCTTACAGGACCTTCCGTTATCCTTACTGACTTTTTAATGACAGATTCGGATTCAGCGACCCCAAAAACCCCCAGAATAGATTTTTTTCCGGAAAATTTGGAGAAAAGGATAATCACGTTATCCTTACAGGACCTTCCGTTTTCTGTACAAGGACGAAGTAGTGAAAATATTGTATTGTCATCGGACTTATATAAGTGTGCAAAATTTCAAGTCAATCGGACAAGTGGAAGTGGGTCAAAATTGGGTTGCAAGATTTGATCTGACAGACAAACAGACAGACAGACAAACAGACACGAAGGCAAGCTAAATAAAAGCTTTTAAAAAGAGATTTTTTTTAAATATCCTTTTTCCCATTTCTCCCGGGGAAAAATGGCATTAGGGGGTTTTCGGGGTCGCGGATCACGAATCCGGTGTTAGACTAATTCGAAATGGAAAGTCCTGCAAGGATAAGATTTTTCTCAAAAGTTTTTAAGTTCTTTTTGGTTTTTTTGGTATTCAAAAATTTATACAAAAAACTTTAACCCGCCAACAACGGGTATGCAAGCTAGAGCTTCATATAATTATGATAAATACAGCAGATTCTAGTTTATATGAACATCCCGTTATATGAACGGCTGGATTATATGAACACCAAATATTTAACACTAGCTTGCATACCCGTCGTTGCTGGGTTAAGTTTTTTCATTTTTTTTTTCTATGTTGAAGCTAAACTTCAGACCAATCGGCTCGGTAGTTTCCCCGCGAAAGGGTAACATAGAGGAAGAGCTAATTTTCGAGATCACTTTACCCACCCCCCTTACTCCCCCAGCTCTCGGGCTACTTTTTAATGGGTCTATGTTGGGACTGAACCCCCGACGAACATCTATGCCAAATTTCAGGCTAATCGGTTCAGTAGCTTCCCCGCGAAAGAGTGACATAGCTCAAAAACTAAGTTTCGAAATCACTTTACCCTCTCCCCTTACTCCCCCCACCACTCACGGTACTTTTCCGTAGGCCTATGTTGGAACCAGAACTACCACAGACACTCATGCCAAATTTCAAGTCAATCGGTTCAGCCGTTTTTGCGTGAAAGAGGAACAGACAGGCAGACACCAACTCATTTTTATATACAGTAGAATCCCAATAATTTGTACCCCGATAATTCGTACCTCGATAATTCGTATATCCCGCTAATTCGTATGAATTTGCTGGTCCCTTGAAAAAAATCCCGATAATTCGTACCCCGATAATTCGTATATCCCGCTAATTCGTATGAATTTGCTGGTCCCTTGAAAAAAATCCCGATAATTCGTACCCCGATAATTCGTACCTCGATAATTCGTATATCCCGCTAATTCGTATGAATTTGCTGGTCCCTTGAAATACGAATTATCGTGATTCTACTGTATTAGTATGATTAACAACAAAAAAAAAAGTTTTATATTATATTGATGTGCTGAGATGGAATCGCTTACTGTGATAGTTGATGGAAATAAGTATTGGTGAATTATTTGAGCTTTGATAAGATCACAACTATACCATTTGTAGTCCAATATTTCACATTAAAAGCGGAAGCTACCAAAGTATTATTACATTGTGATTGCCTTATGGTCGAAATTTGAAATATTTTCTCACTGCCGAGGTCTGAAAAATCGACAGTTGATGATCACAATCAACTACTTTACGCTTAAACCCCGTTAATATGAAAACCCCACTTATATGAACTCAAGGTGTTTTAATCAGTTCATCTAAACGCGCGTCTACTGGATATCGATCAAGGCTATTATATAAGTTAACAAGAGTCATCGGAAAATCGTTTTCGGAAAAAATAAAATTGGGCCATATATGCCAGAAGTTTCATGATGAAATGCGCCGCAGGAATTTTTTTTAAAGAACATACACAACGGGCTGAATTTTTTCAAAAATGCGCCGCCGTACTTAAACACATATTGTGATATTGTGTTGAATCTCGCGAGCCGCAGAATTATACACCGCGGGTCGTGGGTTGGCCAGGCTTGCTCCACAACATATCCAAAAATCAGAGGCCCTATCACCGAACACGATATGATTGGTTCGAATCGTAAATTCAATGTTGCTGTTAATGTTTTATACCAACAACAACATTAAATTTACGATTCGAACTAATCAGAAAAAATATACGAATAAATCCCTGTGTATTAATTTCATCCTTTCAAAACCACCCACCCACCCCCTCCCTGCGCCACCCTCCCCCAACACAGATTTGCTGATTGCTAAATGGTTTTGGTGAAAACAATTTTCAACCAAGGATGACAGGAGAGTTTTCAACACTTGAAATCTTTTTATTTACATCGGAGTTTGTGAGGGAGATGTTTACATGAAAATTAAGTGGAAGACAATTAGGAAAATAGAATCGTGTGTATACATTTGAATGGCGGAGAGAAGTAAATGTTTTGCCGTATTTCATTCATCGTACAATTCTCATCATCATTTAAAGATCCAAATTCAACTTAATTTATTTTCAACTCAATAACGGTGTCTGTATCAAAACATTAAAAGAAAATCGTTTTGTAAATGACGACGCCATCGTACCATAAGGTGATATTCAGACTTGGGTATCACTTGCAGAGATTTCGTATGGAGATTTCGTGTCCATTTTTTTTTTTTCAAGACAATTTTTATTAATGAAATCCATGTAAAAAAATCATAGTCTCGAAAACTATTCCTAAATTGAGTTAAAACCTCTGAGGATGCTAACATGCTACGGCCGGTTAAATGTGAAAATTCAAAGAATCAGGATCTCGAATTCTAAAAGCCTGTGTCCACATGCAAGTTTATTTGCAGAAGTCGCTTCTAGCAGAGATTTCTGGGAGTTTTTCTCGTGGAAACACTAACTGCAAGTGAACTTCCAGAAGTTGTGCTACTTCCAGAAGTTACTTGCAGAGGTTGAAAATGGCAAGTGTAAACAACAATTTCTTTCTTCCACAAGTGACTTACAGCACTTGCCAAATGCTGGAAGTTTTTTAGGAAATTGCAGAAGTTTTTATTTGACATTTATTATTGTGTGTCACTAAAAGACGATCTCTTGGTGATATTGCAGATCTCATTTTTTTGTCCTGCTTTTGAATGGTTGGTCCTATGATTGGTAGAAGGATTTCAAAATCATAATTGGACATTCTGAGGAAATTTTTAATCTGACTTGGATCTTCTAGTTGGAGTTCTTTTAGAAGGGTTTCTTGAAATCGGTCGTCTTTGAATCCACCCCCTCACCCAAACACTTCTTTTTCGTATACATTTATGTTTAGTTTTTAATTTTCCACTTTCATTTTTCCTTTTTTTTGCAAATCCAATTTTTGTTATTCGTGATACAACGTTTTGCAACAAAAAAACACATATTCTCAATTCATTTTGAATTTTCACAAAAATAATACCTATTTTGACTCTCCTTTTAAATCGAATCTTTATAGGTGGGGCATCAGGTGGGGCATCAGGCACAAGGAGCAGCAGACGGGCCAAGGGGAGGGGGGAGGTTCAAAAAATGATTTACTTCAGGTGCCTTTTTTACCGATTCTATTCCACAATCAATGACAAACCCCAAAACTGAATAAATGATTTTATGTACTTTTACTGGGGTAGAAATGGCCAAATTGATTAGAATTTTGCAATTCCTGATAATTTCCCAACATTTTGTAGTAATTTTTTTTTTAATTTCATTTTGAAAATTTTTGAAATTTTTTTGAAAAAATCTCAAGAAAATTTCAAGTCTCGAGAAATTTATTTAAAAAAAAAAAGTTCTACAATTGCAGAAAAACTAAAAAACACACATTCTTAAGGATCCTTTTACCTACCAAAAACCGTTTTCCGTGAGTCGATAGGCCAAAAATTACGCGAGGGACAGACGGTTTTCCAAATGTCGGATCCTTGAAAATTGTATCCTTTTATCTCGGAAACGGCTGAAAGGATTTTTATGAAATTTGGAATCTTAGAGTTTTTGGGGACGAGGAATCGATATCCGGTGTCCTTTTTGGGGAAAAAAGGATTTTTCAAGGACCTCGTCCTTGTACCGCCCAAACCCCACCGCCACCCTCAAAAAGGACACCGGATATCGATTCTCCGTCCCCGATAACCTCTAAGTTCTGAATTTCAGCCCGATCGGAGGACTTGAATTTTTCGTCCTTAAAAAAAGTGAAGGGGTCCCCCTTGCGATTTTTCCAATTTTTTGACACTTCTCCGATTTCGCTGAAATTTGGCATAAGAGTGGTTTTTGGGCCTCTGATTACGAATCCGTTGTCCGTTTGCCGATATCACTAATGGTTTGGGCGGTGCATATTCTTTGTTTACTCAGTATGCGCAAATCCTAACCTAAAATCTACTCTATTTCTTACAGAATACTGCGGCTACGCTTTCCCGCTTGGATGGAAATTTTCGAGCGAATTCAACAAAAACAGCGAAATGGATGGGCGAATTGTGTTTTCTTCTGGGAAGTTCCAAACAAGGTAAGTTTTTTTTCTGGTTTTTACAAGCTTTTATTAAATTTCACTTATTTGAGACTTATGCAACCTTTGAGGCTCTATCACACAAAAACGGTATCACCTACTATCACCATATTTGAGATAAAGGTTACGCTATTCTATTAAATTTGGTTTGTACGAAAAAAAATTATAATTCGCAATACCCATTCCCCCTCGCCCACATAAATGGCAAAGTTTTTCGCGATTTTCTCGAAAACGGTATATCCTACCAAAACGTTTTCGAAGACAATACTATTCAAAATAGAATTATATAAAAATCTTCAATACATTAAAATTTAATCGGTCCCCTTCTTCCCACCTTCCGCATACAAATTGAATTTTTTCCCCCCAATTTCCTTAAAAACGACGCCAAACTTTCACAGAAAAAAAAGTCACACAAAAGAATATAATTTTACATGACTTTTTAATAGTTTAGAACTTATCCCCCGATTCTGCATTAGATCTTTTAGTCTTTTAACCCTTTAACGCGACTTAAAAGGAAATTTAAAAGATTTAAGATTTGTTATTCTACTTATACGGTTAAAAGATAGTCAAAATCAGGTGATCTTGCATATTATAAGATCTTAAGGTCATTTGGTATTCTACAATTCAGATTAAAAGACATTTCTAACCTAAAATTTTTTATTTTTAACTTTTAAGGGGATCTGAAGGTGCTTATAAAATACTAGCTTGCATACGCGTCGTTGTCGGGCTAAAGTTTTTTTTTTAAAAAAGTTTTTTGCACCAAAAACACCCAGAAATAGCTTAAAAACTATAGAAAAAAAGTCTCTATGACTTCAGGACCTCCATTTCGAATATAGAAATTCGAACAGCGGATTCGAGATCAGCGACCCTAAAATATTATAGGGTTCCGAGGGAAAATTGATTAGAGATATTTGCAGGCTTCGAATTTTGAAATTCTGACACCAAGTTTGTGATCAGCATCCCCGAAAAACCCCTAATGCAATTTTTCCCCGAGAAAAATGAGAAGAAGATATTTGCGTTATGCTTACAGGACCTTCCGTTTCTATTTTCGAAAATCCAACACCAGATTCGTGTTCAGCGACCCCGAAAACCCCCGAGTGAAACTTTTCAGCCTCCTATTGAGTAGAATTCATGGCGAAAATCACGGTTTAAAAACACCCAAACCACCTTTTCCCCCCGTTTACCCCCTTAGAGGTAAAAATTCGGAAAACCCCGCCTCAGTGAGCGCCTACGTGATGGTTGGGACATACTGTGAAAGTTTCAAGTTTCTAGCTTCAGGGGTTTGGGCTGGGTGTTGATGAATGAGTCAGTCAATCAGTCAGAGGTTAAACGATTTTATAAAGATTGGGTTTTTTTTCCCCGATTTTTCCACATTTTTATTTTATGTGTTTTTTGAATGTGTGCACATGGAGCTCATAACATTGATAAGCGGACGGCACGGCGCAGAACAAGAGCCATTCCAGCATCGAAATCCATTTTACAGAAATATGTTTTAATGTAAACATACTATAAATTGATCAACAGCAGAACGTAATGGAACTCCTATATTCATGAAAACATAAACGTTTCATGTTTGAGATTCAAATTTCAATTAAACACAAAACGTCCGTTCATTGTTTTGGTTTTTGTTTTGTTTATTTTTCAGATTTTATTGGCGCTTTTTTGAAAGGGAATACAAAAAAAACATAAAAAAATACAAGAAAATGTGAAAATATTTTAATGAAATTCCAGAGATTACGTGGTTTGGTGATAGGAAACGATAATTCGGTCAATGCAGGAGATTTTGATGTTTTCGATGCAATCATTTGCAGTACAGTAAGGCCTTGAAAAACGCGGATTTCAAATTTTTTCGGAACTTTTTTTTTTGTTTCTTGATGGCTTTCGTAGAAAACCCGACAAAAATCATAAGTTGGAAAAAAATTTCAATTTTGCAGCGCCGCCGCATTATAGCCCATTTTGCGATTTCATCGGTATAAAATCATTGCGGGAAATCATCGGTATAAAATCATTGCGGGGGATAAAATCTGAAATTTTTGGGGAAACTGTTAGGTTGGGTTACGAAGAGACTTACGTACATCTGGTTTTCATATCGTTTTATGGATCCGAATTAATATTTAGTAAAATGTTTGAGAATTCCATATGTCCCACTCACCCCAACACGATGGGCTTGGTTCCGCATTAGCGTTTGGCCCCGCACCACCACCACTTGCCAAATCAACTCCATTTTCCTCTCTAAACATATTAAAAATGCGATTGTGCAAGTCGCAAGACGATGTCCTGTCAGTCCACAATTATAACACTTGAAGTGATCTGCCTGCCTCTCAAGTCTCTGCTGCTGGGGCCCCTCGATTTTTTCGCCGCCTTCCCTCCATACTTAATATTATTTTTAATTCCAACAACGAAGAAAACTTGTTGCCCCTTTCAACGACCAGCACGAAACTGCTTGTAGTTCGGCGGCAGGCTGCACAACAACATGGCGGCGAGAACATCTTCAGATATACCACATCCATTATATTCCTTAAAGTGCCTCTTCACATTAGAGTAAATACTCAAAAACTCTCGAGAGTTACTCGCAGGAGGTTGTCCATTTGAAAGTTAATTTCGGCGAGTTTTCTCTTTTCAATACCAATATCTTGATTTTTTTTGACATTTTGCTTTGGCGAGTTCTCGAGAGCTCACTAGCGAAATTTAAACGCCGTTCGGATTTGACGAGCAACTCCCCGAGAGTTCAGTGGGTGCGTGTCGACTAGAGAGTAGAATCACTATTTACAGCTCGCAGAAACTATCTCGCGAGTTTTTGCGAGTTTCTACGAGTTTCTGCGAGCGACTCTCAGAGATGTGTCCATTTGCGAGTAGCTGCTATCGAGAAATCTCGAGAGGTTCTCGCCTGCATTTACTCTCATGTGGAGCGGCACCTATAAGAATTTTGAAAAATGTTTCCAAATGATGTTCCATCGAGTGATGCTCCCTCATTTTTGGTCCGGAAATTCGCCGAAAAAATGGATTTTCCGTGCCGGACATATAGGATGGTTTGTACCAGGATTCACTTGACGTTGTGTACGTTCCGCTTTGTGAAAATACTGCGTGGCCCACCGAAATGGCAATTGCCAATAGCGCCATCTGATCGTCGCATTTCCACATAAACAATAAGGAAAGCTCTCATTTCGCTACTCCAGGAGTGGTATTCCGTAACTTGATTCAAGCGTTTGTTTCGAGTTAGAAGAAAAAGTGGTATTTGCTATCTCGGAGTCTCTCTGTCATTTATTTCGGTCAAAACAGAGACAGCGAATACTTCTTGTTCTTCTAACTCGAAACAAACGCTTGAAACAAGTTACGGAACATCACTCCAGGATTCGTAGTTGTTTTCGTCGAGTTTCTCAATACGATTCAGGCTGCACATTTTCGTTTGTTTTACAATCATAAAAAATTACACAATTGAGAAATTTCTAAAAGATGGTTGGGAGCAATCTTGACAGGTAAATCGGCAAATGACATTTGAAATTCATTTCTAATCTCATATCAATTGCATTTCTTATCTGTAATTAAATTTTACGTGCCATATGCAGAAGTCTCGATCAGAGCGGATTGTTTGTAATTGTTTTTTTTATTACCTTTGTTCTCTTACTCAACGGAAATACTTAAAATGGTGGCAATGAGTGAATCATTTGTTAGAAATTCAAACCAAAGCGACATAAAATATTAACGAGTGGTAAAATAAAATTAGTTTAAGTACTTGAAACACATAAAATGGCTGCTGCTGTTCACGTCCAGGATTTGTTGATTTTATTCCAGAGCAAAACGAATTTCCAATTCTTATTTAACGATTTTCCAATTTTGAACGCTTCTCTGCGGATTTTATGTTTCCGCAGCTGGTATTCACTTGCGAATTTTCCACAAAAGCCAAATGCAAGTCGAAATGCAAATCCATTTTACAATAATTGGTGATTTTTAAAATGTGGATTCTTCGGTGGATTTTTTTTTTGTTAAACGATTTGCAATTATTTTTAGAGTGTGAAGAACGACGAAATCGGATTGGGAAATTAGGCACATGGATGAGTTTTGGTTCGATTAACTCAACTCGATGCATCATACAGACGATAATTGACTTCTGAACGTTAAGAATTCCAGATTTATGTCTTGTTGCGAATCGATTCTGATTCAGAAATTGTAATGACAATCAAATCAATTGCGTTCAATCAAAATCCATTCATGCAATTGTGGATTTAATTGACCCGAGCGACATTCGTCGCATCCCTTGAAAAAAAATATCAGATGTGAGCAGCACACGAGTTTCTTATACAGCATCTACATTTCTATACATAACCTGGCGAATAAAATATTTGTTAATGTAATTTTACAAAACTGAAATATTCTGATAACGGTAAACGATATCGATTTACAGTGAAAGGCGAAAATGTAGAGAACTTTAATCACTCGCATTCTGTCTTTAAATGTTTCTTCGAAAAACCGTTAGTTTGCGAGCACTCGAAAAATCTATTTGTAAAATTTTTAATGATAATATCTCGATAACGGTAAAAGATAGAGTGGCTTAAAGTGAAATTGTGCCAAAATATCAATTTTTACAGAAGAGCAAAAAAAAACTAATTTATTTATTAGAAAGAAGCTAAACGATATCTTACCCACCCCTCTCTTACCCCTCTTACCCACCCCTCTCTTACCCACCCCTCTCTCACCCCTCTTTTACCCAGCTTACGAAAAAAAATACTGATTTATTTATTCAAAACCTCAGAGGTATGAAATTTTTATGACGGAAATTACTTTAATATTTAATGATTTTTCATAGCAGAAAATTTTAAAATTATTTACGATTCAGTTTTCCACAAAATTGGCTAAGACTAATTTTTGTGTACATCGTAGAAAATCTATGATCGAATTTTAATTGGAGGAGATGTTAACCGTCGTTTTGTATTCATTTTGATAAATTATGACAAATTTTTGATTTTCCCTTTTCAAATTTTCGAACGACGAGGGATTTTTGCATTTCTATATGCGACGTAGGCAGTACAGAAAGTGTTGTTGAGTTATGAAAATTTTTTATCTCATGATTTCGCCAAAAACATTTTTCGAGCATTCCCCCAGTGTGCCTCTGAGCCGCTTTACATATAAATATCTTTTTCTGCCAGTCAGTCTGTCTATCTGTCTGCTTGTCCATCACTGAACGCCATATCTTTTGAAAGAATTGATCTAGAGACTTGAATTTTTGTACAATTGCGTTTCTAGTAAATGGCAAGGCTTATTTCTTGAACGGGCAAAATCGGACCATTCCTTCCCCTCTTCTCTTGACCCTTCTCCTGCTCCTTTTGCTGATGTCCCACCTAATCCAGTAAGGATTCGTTTCAAAGAGAAAGAGGGGAACCTAATTCGGTGTTGTTTTTACGAAAATTCAATTTTTGTGAGACACCTCCCTCCCCCCCCCCCCCTCCTCTGCACCGCCCAAACCATTAGTAATATCGGAAAACGGACCACGGATTCTTAATCAGAGGCACAAAAACCACTCTTATGCCGAATTTCAGCAAAATCGGAGACGTGTAAAAAAAATGAAAAAATCGCAAGGGGGACCCCTGCACTTTTTTTAAGGACGAAAAATGCAAGTCCTCCGATCGGGCTGAAATTCAGAACTTAGAGGTTATCGAGGACGGAGAGTCGATATCCGGTGTCCTTTTTGAGGTGAGCGGTACGGTTTGGGCGGTAAAAGGACGAGGTCCTTTAAAAATCCTTTTTTCCCCAAAAAGGACACCGGATATCGATTCCTCGTCCCCGAAAACGATAAGATTCAAAATTTCATGAAAATCCGTTGAGCCGTTTCCGAGATAAAAGGATTCAATTTTCAAGGATTTAACATTTGAATAATCCTTTGTCACACTCGTAATTTTTGGCCTATCGACTTACTGTAAACGGTTTTTGATAGATAAAAGGATCCTAAAGAATGTGTAATTTTTGGTTTTCCTGAAACCGAAGTACTTTTTTTAAAAACAATTTTTTCTCGAAACTTGAAATTTTTTTTGAAATTTTTTTTCAAAATTTTCAAAATGAAATTAAAAAAAAAATACTTCGAAATGTTGGGAAATGGTCACAAAATACGAAATTTCAATTAATTTTAATCCATTTCTGCAGTATTAATACATAAAATCGATTATTCAATTCTGGTTTTTGGAATAGAATCGGTAAAAAAAACACCGATAATTTTTCGCGATTTACACCGAAACTACGCATTTGTCAGGAGTTTCATGTATGACAAAATAGAGAGACAATAGAATTTCCTACATTGTTGTCTAGCGCCAGAACTTCGTATCTCAAACCGTTTACGAGATAAAACCTATTGAAAGTACGTCCCATACAATTTCCTTCGGAGTGGCTCTCACTGATTAAAGCACCTCGAATATGAATTCCTATGGAATGGCTTTCACTCACTGACTCTGTGAATGACTCTGTGAGTCACAGATATCCTACTACTAGATCGTGGCACTCGAACAATTCCATAGCAAAAATATGGGACAGTGTGACTATGGTTGTCTCATGTTGTCTTCGAATTTTAGTGATGCCAGACGTTCGAATCAACAAACTCAATAACACTTGAATTATATGTTTTACGGCGAACTCATAAGAATTATACACGGTTTAGGGAATTGCATATTAATGTACAGTGGCAGCTCTGAATATTAACATGAATAATCGGTATAGGGATTGAATAATATTCCGTCGGGGACCTGCATAAGCATTTTTTTCCAGAATTTTAATTTCCCAGAATTACTAGCTTTGTCCCTTTTTTTCGTCATAGCTTTTTGACGTTTCAGTGGCCCATTTGAGATAGCAAATGGCTTGATCTAGTAGTAGGATATCAGTGCTTTCACTGCTTTAAGTATCCCCAATATGAAAAAAATCAAAACTTCAGATATCCTATAATTATCCTATAATATAATACGAGGAATGTCTGTCTGTCTGCACAAACGATCTCGAAAACCCGCCGAACGATTTTCACGAAACTTGGGGGGTTAGGGATTTTCGGGGACAAGGAATCGATCTAAGATAGGTCTCACCTCTGAGAAAATTCCCCTCGCCTGGTATCTTCGAATTGGGTGGCCCGATCTTAATTAGGGGGCTAAGGGCTTTCGATTTTTCCACTACAAATCTGACTTTTCCCTCCCCCCGATACCCCGCGCCTGGTGTCTCAAAGCAACGTTTCCAAAATCGGTGACAGCGATTACTCAATAACCACCCAACCGATTTCTATGAAATTTTGTTATCGCGCGTTAGCTTTAGTTCTAGACAAAAGCTTTTTTCAAAAAAAATTAAAACGAAAGGTCCTGTAAGAATGACGTGAATTTTCTTTTTCTCTAGGTCGGGAATGTGAATTTGGAAACTCTGGATGTGAAACTCTGGAAAAGCTCTGTAAAGATAATGTGAATTTAGTTTTTCCCCAAAAATCAGCAAAAGTAGGATTTTGAGGTCGCCGAGCATGGCTCGGTTTTTCTGACTTTTTTTTTGCTCTTCTGTAAAATTCGATATTTTGGATTGAGCACAATTTTACTTAAAGCTGCCGATATTTAGAATACCGAAAACAATACGCTTCGCCACAGTCGGGTAAAAAAAAAACCTGTGAAAAGCAAAATTGTGGGTAGTTTAACACTCTAACTGCCACGTCAGTCAAAAAGACCTGACACCTAACTATACACAACGGCCAGAATGAAAATTATTAAAGTATTCGCTGCAACCGCAACGATTTTTTGTAGTTGCACACATTTTATGGTAATAAAATAACATTTAGGTATAATTTTGTTTCAATTTTTTTTTCTTTTAGTGCCTTTTTGACTGACAAGTAAATATTCGAAAAAGGCTTAAAACTGTCGTGTCAGTTAGAGTGTTAATTTTTCTTAAAGGATTAATTAAGGTACAAAAAGATTGCTGGCGGGGGCAAGCCTAACATCTAGTCTAAACGTAAAAAAGACAACGTCGGTGGTTTGTTTCAACAATTCTTCATGTGCGTTTATGATTTTCCCCCACGGAAACTTAACTCCGGAAAATTCTGATTGAGAAAAAAAAAAAATAAAACCTAGTGACCAGATGTTGAGACTGTTTTGAAAACAAATTTTTCTGGCTATAAACTTTTTTTTTTCTTATTATTTTGTACAAAATTAGTTTGACTCGTCGTCATTATGATCGACACGAGGGACGACGACGAATTTTCTTCAACGAAAACCAAACAAAAATAATGATTTTCCATCGGATGTGGGTGGATATGGATACCGTACGGAGGAGTGTGGAAATTTGAAAGCTTTCCCAATTCATTCTAATTTTTCACCTCGCAATGAAGAAAATACAAGAAATTCTTATCTCAGTAATAGAAATTTGCCACGTAAAATATTTATTCCAAGATTTTATGATCGGTTAAATCGTTTTCTAAGTGAATTTTGACCCAAATTTTCCTAAACGTATGAAAGATTTGACAGATTTTTCCGCCCTTGCCCCAAACCATTGGTATTTTGATTGTTGACTGAAGATTTTGTTAAGATAATCCAGTTATGATCTTCGATAGTATTTTAATCTCTGATGTTAGGAATAAAATATCTCCTGTGAACGGCACATGACTTTCTTATACAAAATCAACGTTTGTGCGTAATTTACACTATATTGCGACAAATAAATTATTAGTTTGTATAAAAATTTGAATTTTTGTTGCAGACAATTTGGAATATCTCGACAATTGCAAAAGTTCTGAATTTAAGGTAAAAAAGCGAATTTAGAGAGAATTTTAAATGCTTGCTTTAAGTTTACGAGGTGGAATCGTTAGTTTGCAAGCAATTCGCAAAAATCTAGTTCCCCCCCCCCCCCCCCTTTTAATAAAAGTACCGCAATAACGGTAAAAGATAGCGAATACCGGTGAAAGGCAATAACCGTAAAAGATAGCGAATACCGGTGGAGAATGCCATTCACATTCATTTCGTACACACAACCAACAAAAATTCGTTATTTTTTCGAAAAAATCGCAAAAAAAAGCTGATTTTTTCGAGATAACGGTATATCTCGATACCGGTTTGACATATCGAGTTGTAGTGATATAAAATAAATCGAAGAGAAAATGATGTTTCCGACAATTTTGCCTTTTACTGTTATCCGCTATCTTTTACCGTTATCGAGACATTTTCATTAAATGTGAATTGCTTGCAAACTAACGGTCTTTCAAAAGAAAGAAAAAACGGCTAAAAGAAGAATTAAAGATTTTAAAATTCCCCACATTTTTTTCCATTTTACCGTAAATCGATATCTTTTACCGTTATCGAGAGATATTTCAGATTTTGTGAAATTAAAATTCATATTTTTTATAAATTAATATTTTATTCGTCGCGTTTTAGTTTAAATGGCGCAAGAACATCGATTTTGTATAAGAAATTCATGTGCTGTTCACATCACATATTTTTATTTACCATGTGGACTTTCCGTTATAGTCCAATTCAATAATATCGAATTTAATTCCCATAGAATTGGCCCATTTTTGACCGAATCAAAAATTTCAAGTGACGCCACTGTTTTCGGGGAAATTTTTTTTTTGGCCTCATTTCTTAATTATCATCTTTTTGCGGTCGCACTGTAATTAAGGTGCAAAACTTTTTATGCAAATTTCGAGTGAATTTTCGCACAACATAAAAAAAACGCACCACCGATTTTAGTTATTGCGGCTGCTCAGCGCCCCGCCCCCTCTTCCCGGTTTTAAATTTATCGCTCAGGAATGCGATTTTGTGAAAAAAGTTTAACCCTTTCTGGTCGGTTTTTTTTCTGTGCTCTATGTAACGACAAAGTTACGATCCATTCCATCGAGGGATCCACAAAAAAAATCCCCAGGTAAACATAGCCATCGTTAGGTGCACCTTTCCAAGTTTACAAAAGAAAACAAAAATTAAAGACCGCTCGTTTTTTGGCTTGTGGGGAACGGGAAGAGGATGAGGAGGGGAGGGGGGATGGGGCAAAAACACGAAATGGGATCGCAGTTTCGGTGATCTTTAAGTTGGCACCCTTTTCAAGACCAGAAATCATTTGAAATCCGCTTCGTCTTTAGGACGTTTTTTTAAAGGGACGAAAACCAGCCGCCACAGTTGAGATTTGATAAGACGAGTAGAGAAATATGAGTTAAAAATGATCCCAAGTCAAGTCGAGTATAAAATGCGGTCTAATTGAGTGTAAAAACGGACATTTTATACAAAAAAGCACACGTTTTTTTTTTTAATTTTATACAGAAACAGTAGTGCGATGAAGTAAACGGAAAGATGTTTTTTATCCGTTTTGAGAGAGAATTTTATGTCTTTTTCATAAAGTATGAATTTTTGGGAACTGAAAATCGTCGAGGAGGTATTAGTTGGGGAAATCCAAATTCGAAGCCAATGCCGCGTTTTAATCTTACCCTGCTGTAATCCGTTATAATTGGCGTTGCTAATCATCCCACATCGGCTGAGACATCGCGCTTTTGGGGTTATTTTAGTCCTCGTGCGGGACCGATCATCTATATATATAAATTCGTTTAACCTGATTGACGGATTGTCCGATTGACTGACTGATTGACTGATTGATTGACTGCTTGACTGACTCATCAACGCCCAGCCCAAATCCGTGAAGCTAGAAACTTGAAACTTTAACAGTATGCTCCAACCATCACGTAGGCGCTCACTAAGGCGGGGTTTTCCGAAATTTTACCTCTAAGGGGGTAAAGGGGGTTTGGGTGTTTTTAAACCGTGATTTTCGCCATGAATTCTACTCAATAGGAAGCTGAAAAGTTTCACTCGGGGGTTTTCAGGGTCGCTGATCACGAATACGGTGACTAATTCGCGACGAAGAGTCCTGCAAGGATAAGATTTTTTTAAGGACCAAAAGGACCAAAAAACCGCCCCCTCCCCGCTCCCACAAAAAAATTGCGGTCACCACTAAAAAAAAAACTAAAACCTTTATGAACATTATTGGCTTTTTCTCCCCTAAACGTCAACACTCCTTAGACCGCTTATTACGCTACTGATTCCTAGTATACAATAATACGTATACATACCTGCTGACCACCGCACCGCATATTTTAATAATTTTGCTGAATAAATATTGGTTTGGTTTGATATAATATCAGCTGCTTATATTACCTCCCTTCCCTCTCTTGTTGTGTCGCTCTTTCTTCTTCTGTTTTACATTCATTGTTTTTCTCTCATCCTCCTATCCACCGCCATGTCTAGTTATTCATTTTTTCATTAATGTCTCAATTAGTTTGGATTATCAGAATCTTATTATTAAATCGTGTTTTTTTTTTGTTTTATTGGATTTTTGCAGCTCTGAGGATCTTCTGCTCTCATCATCACTTCCCAGGTAGTTAGCCGCGATCAGGTAAGAATTTTGATTCAATTTAAAAAAAAAAAATTTTTTTGCTTTGATTCTTTAAGAGACTTGATTTTTTATTGAGGGGCGCGTCTTTTTTTCCTATTCTTTAGAGAAAAAAAAATGGGAAAATTATGGAAACAAGTAATCGTGCCGCGCGAAATGATATTTCCTGTTTTGCAGCCTCAGATGTCTTTCTTTTTCTCATTTTTTTCTTTAATTTTTTTACTTTTATTTTATTTTTTTTTAATTTTTTGTCTTCTTTTGACCATGGCCGGTGATAAAAATTCGTTCTGGGCGATCTAAGAAGCTGCATCTGGGATTGAAGATCCGATTTGATGGCATACCGATCGCCAGCTATATAAGAATATTTTTCCAAGGGCAGAAGAAAAGAGACGGAATATCTCTTGTCTCGTTCTAATGACACATCGAAAATTGAGTTGTTTTGGGGCTTGACGACTTTGACTTTAACTCTCCAACGACTACTTTTGATCATCATCTCATCAAGCCGTATAACCATTCGCTGCCGCATTGCACTTACATACATACATACATATATTCGACGCACGGTGCCAGGTATGGCAAGGCGTTGAACTGTCCATCATTGGTCTATGGTGGTTTCGTTTGGACTGTTACACATTTCACCGTCACGATCACATAAAACGCAATCTAGTTTCGTCGCCACAAAATCCAATGAGAATTCTTCATAATGAGATAATATTGCTATTCACCTGTAGATCGTCCATTGAATGATTTTCTTTTATTTCGTGATTCCCTTGCACAGTGGAACCTCGGTTTATGAATTTCTTATGGCTCCGAACATACATCGGTTTATAAACCATTAGCCGTCGTTGTCGAGGTAAAGTTTTTTTGTATGTTGTTTCAACAAAAAAAAAAACCCAAAGAAATAACTTAACTTTTGCAGAAAAAATCGTTATGCCTTCAGGACCTCCAGTCCCGAATTTTGAATTCTGACATCAGATTCGTGGCCAGTTCTTCCGAGAAAAAATCGGAAAAACGATATTTGCGTTACCCTTACAGGACCTTCCGTTTCGAATTTGAAAATTTCTCCTAGCAGGCATTTCTCAGCCTCCTAACAGGCATTTCTCAGCCTCCTAACAGGCATTTCTCAGCCTCCTAGCAGGCATTTTTCAGCCTCCTAACAGGCATTTCTCAGCCTCCTAACAATATCTCGCGAACCACCAAACCGATTGCCATGAAATTTTGGTTTTTCAAAAACGAGGGGTGGTTAGAGGGTTGGCATTTTAAAACATTGATTTTCTCCAAGAAGCCTGAAAATCAATGTTTTCAAACGCCAAACCTCTAGCCACCCCTCATTTTTGAAAGACCAAAATTTCATGGCAATCGGTTTGGTGGTTTGCGAGATATTTTGATGAGTGAGTGTGAGAGTTGAGTCATATTTGGCTTTTATATGTATAGATAATTACAATTGAGGTTCATATGTATGACAAAAGCACCCCCCCCCCCCCCCACCGAACTAGAGGGTGTAAGATTTTGTTTCAATAATGATTTAACAAATGTTTTACTTTTGAAGGGCCTCAAACTGCATTGAGCTCTCGTGATAACATTAAATTCCTAAATAATGGGTCGCCTCAACGGAAACGTGACCGCAAATTTTCTCACCTTCCCGATTTTTATTTCAGCAAACTCATCTGCTGGTTTTTGGAATCGCTGAATACGGTTTTGGCATTAAAAAGTCTGTAAGGAGAACGGAAGATCCTGTTAAGATAACGTGATTATCCTTTTTTTCAAATTTTCCGAAATAAATCTCATCTAGAGATTTTGCACCCCGAAAATCTTAGAAACTCGTTCTAACGCATACCCCCATAAATCCTACATACGACGCTTAAATTCTCAGCCAAAGATTTGACAAGAAGTGTCATAAAATCGGTAAAAAAAATATATTTCTTCAGGATTACCAAAAACAACAACAATAAGAAAAAAACCAGAGATTCCCTTTGCCCGCCACATATGCGACGATCCAGCGCGGGGCATAAACCGCGCTTTTGATTTTCCTTATTCCGTGTCATTTAGTTTTTCTGCTGTTTTAAGAAAAGGAACTCATTTCGTCTAGGATTCAGTTTTTAGGGTAGATTTTTAAGGTGCTAGCAGATATATTCGATACGGACATAAATTGGTTTTCGATTTTTTTTTCTTTTTACCTCAAATACAACTTAATGATGAGTGGTTTTCGGTTTTCTCCTCTTTTCGTCTTTGATGTGTTGTTTTTTTCTATTTTTTCTTAAATTTATTTTTTAAGAAAGACTTGTTTACCTGCTGAGCCTCGGCTCATTATCTCTTTATATACGGGTTTCGATTCACATTCTGGGACCTCAGGTGTAATTGAGATTTCTAACACCCCGATCTAGCCCATTGACGTAAAATGATAAAATATTCTAACAACTTTATTCGAAATTGTGTTTCTATTTTCATCATCATTTTTTGTTCTTCGAATTTCGTTAATTGCAATAACGCGAGAAAAACGTATTTCTGATCAAGTCATTAGGGAATCAAATCTAAATTATGGATGCCCGGATTGAATGATGGCTTTTTATGATTTGTGTAAAAAAATTCTCGTGTCCAACCAGGGGTGTGGAGCCGTAGTTAAAGTTATTAGTTTTTGCCCGAAGTCGGAATTGGTGTCGTTATAAAAGCCACGATTGCGACGAAAAAAAATTTAAGCAATAAAAATTTTAAAATTTAAACTCGAGCAAAAATGACTGAAAATTTGAGTTGATTTGTTCAATTATTCTACACGGAAAAAACATATAAGGACCTATCCACCAAAATCGCATGCTCCCGTCCCATATTTATGGGAAAAAACGACATAGTGGCCAAATACAGAAGAAATTCCCATAAAAAAAGTAACAGCTCCCAAATTTCTTAGGACACATTCCAACAAAAAAGTGGTCGTATTCTTTTTTTTTGTGTAGCCATTCCCAAAATTATGGCACAGACTACAACGTGTTACTTGAAAACAGGATATTTAATCCCCTAAAAACCCCCTAATGCCCTAATGCCAATTTCTCCCGAGAAAAAATGGGAAAAAGGATATTCGCGTTATCCTTACATTCGCCGGAACAGTCCCGGATTTAGGCATTATTCGGTTTAGTCTTGAAACCAAAAATTTTTGTCTGTGGCGCAGTTTCTCCATAAGTTTCTACCTTCATCGTGTTTTCCTTCATTTTTACCAAAAAAAAAAATCACCTGCGGCGCAACTTCTTCTTTCGCCTGCGGCGCAACGGTAAAAAATACCATAAAAAGTGATTGAAAATTCACGTCTTTTAGAAGAGACCAGGCGAGGGGTATCGAGGGGAAGTAAAAGTCAGGTTTGTAGTGGGAAAATCGAAAGCCCTTAGCCCCCTAATTAAGATCGGACCACCCAATTCGAAGATACCAGGCGAGGGGAATTTTCTCAGAGGTGAGACCTATTTAGATCGATTCCTTGTCCCCGAAAATGCCCAACCCCCCAAGTTTCGTGAAAATCGTTAGGCGCGTTTTCGAGATCGTTTGTGCAGACAGACAGACAGACATTCCTCGTATTATTTTATAGAATAGGATTAATATTGGCTGTCATCTTCTAGAAAAATTGAGCTTTTCCTGATATTTCTTATCACTTTGTCTGTCAGTCTGTGTTCAAGATTTCTCAAAAACTAATAAAGCCAGAGCCATGAAATTTTACAGCCGTGTGTGGTCCTAGAATGAGGCAATCCTATCAACTTTTGGTGGAAATCCGTTAATCGGAAGTAACCAAAATGGGGGCTTTTTAAAAATCGCAATTTGCTGTTTTTGTTAATTACTCCGAAACTTCGCGTGTTTCGTAGTCTTATGTAGGGTCGTCGGTAGCTCGATCTTCGACTCCGACTCCCGAATTTTTTAAATGTCCGACTCCGCCTCCTGAAAGTCTAGAATGTCTTACTCCGACTCCTTTGTTTTAAAAAAAATCATCAAATCACCTCAAAACCCAAATCAAACATTGTTTTTGGTTGCAAAACATTGAGGTTTGACCTAAATTAGAGCGACAACCAATTTTAGAGTGGCAAATGGAGATAAAATAACCGCTTTGGAGCTGGACTCGACAAATTTTCTCCGACTTCGACTCTTCAACTCTCTTTTGGAAATTTACCGACTCTTAAACTCTCTTGTGGAAATTTACCGACTCTTAAACTCTCTTTTGGAAATTGACCGACTCTTAAACTCACTTTTGGAATTTGACCGACTCTTCAACTCTCTTTTGGAAATTGACCGAATCTTAAACTCTCTTTTGGAAATTGACCGACTCTTAAACTCTCTTGTGGAAATTGACCGAATCTTAAACTCTCTTGTGGAAATTGACCGACTCTTAAACTCACTTTTGGAAATTGACCGAATCTTAAACTCTCTTGTGGAAATTGACCGAATCTTAAACTCTCTTGTGGAAATTGACCGACTGTTAAACTCTCTTGCGGAAATTGACCGACTCTTAAACTCTCTTGTGGAAATTGACCGAATCTTAAACTCTCGTGAAAATTGACCGACTCCGATTTCGACTCTTAAAGCAGCAGTTTTGTCCCGACACCGACTCCACGACTCCGACTCCATAACCCTGGTGAAGATTTCGTAGGCCACATATGAGGAGTCCTGTTTTTTTTTTGTTGTTTTTGGCGGCCATGTCATCTTTTGCTGCCACAATTATTTGAAGCTTAGAATCTCATGCAAACAGTAACGCCAGCTGAGCTTCTTTTGAGACGAAAACAATTTTTACCCGTCAAAAAATTCCTTTACGCGCGATTCAGATGAGATTCTAGACTTTTGCTCAGTTAATTTTTGAATTCTTTCGCAATGATTTTCCTTTTTTTATTTCAGTTTGTATTTTTTCTCTTATTCAATTTGAAATAACTGCAAAAACGTGTTCAAAAGAATCCTCTTTTACTGAAAAAAAAACTTCTTTGTCTTCGATTTTTCTTAAATTTCTCAGTCTGTTCACAGTATGACACCTCGGGCAACCAGAGGTTTTAAGAAAAAAGGTGAAGATTTAAGACCTGCCGTCCATGGCTTTATCTCAAATAACAAAACACAGACACACAAGAGCCATAGGTAAGAAGACGTGTCTTTTTTTGCTTTTCTTTTGGATGTTTTTTTTCCTAGGTTTTTTTTTTGGGCAATTTCAGATCATTCAACCACGCACTAACAACAAATCTCGATGCTCAATACTAAAATCAAAACTCGACGAAATCTGTTTTTTTTTTGTTGTTCAAGACGGGATAAAATGATTTTTCTCATAATTATTTCAACAAAGATTACGTGCTCGAAAAAACAAATTGAAGAAAACAAATCAGTTTCCTTGTTCTTTCCAAGACCTCTCAGCAGAATTTTCCCCTTCAGTATTAATTTGTAAAAACAAAAAAGAAACGCAGTGTGTGCAGTGTCAGCTCACGAAAACAGATTTTTCATAATTTTCATCTAATATTAATTACATTGGTGACTTAACATAAGATATTGGAATATTTCCAATCTCGCACAAATTAATTATTCCGTTTTCTTTCCATTAGTAATGCACGAAAATGTTATCCACAGATAAATTATTGTCAATTGTAGAAACTATTGAATTCGCTTAATTTTTTTTCTAATACAAAATGTCATCAAAGAATGCTAGTTTTGTCAACCACTGAAAACATTTCACTGACATTTTTCTGCGTTTTTGTTTCCAAAAATTATCACATACACAGCACATGACTTTCTGATACAAAATCAACGTTTCTGCACAATTTCGACTATAAGGCACTTGGCACACCGAATGCGAATTCGCACCGCATGGCGAAAAAGTTCAAGTTTACCATGCGATCTTATATCGTATGTTATCTACATGAGCTCTATTTTTGTATTACGTAACAATGCGGTCTCCCCGAAATTGCAGTCTCTGCAAAATTAGAACTCATGTAGATTCCATACAATATAAGATCGCTTGCTAAGTTTGAACTTTTTCGCAATGCGGTGCGAATTCGCATTCGGTGTGCCAAGTGCCTAACACAACGAATAAAATTTTATTTAATCTAAAAAGATGAAATTCTATTTTACAAAATCTCAATAACTGTACAAAATATCGATTAGGGAAAAAATGTAGAAAATTTTAATATCTTAAAATTCCTTTTTTAACCGGAAAACCGCTAGTTTGCAAGTAATCCGCAAAAATCTATTTTTTTAAGGTAGAAATAGATTTCCCAACTTATTACTCCACGGTATATTTTCCCTGGACCCTTTTGGGCAGCGTGCACGACTTCGTTCTTGAGCTTCCCCGTTTTCGTACAGTAAAGTTTAAGGGGAATAAAGTTTGAGGGGGACGATTCCGAAGACTCTACAATGACGAGGTCTGTGAGAGATATCAGGACGTGCCCGTAGTCAAACTCATAAGACTCAACCTACTGCGGTGGGCTAGTTTTGTCACTCGAATGAGTGAAAGTGACCCGGCTCGGAAAGTCTTCTGCGGTAGTTTATTAACTGCAAGGCGATGAGAAAGACCCAACCTCAGATGGCAAGACGGAATTGACCAGGACGCAAAGAGAATTTGAGGACATCGGCACGTGACCGGGACCTTTGGCGAGAGACATTGCGACAGGGCAAGACCGAAAACCGGTTGTAGTGCCGAGACAGAGAGAGAGAGAGAGAAAGTTTAGGGATTCCTTCATTCCGCGAACAATAAGACTTTGGAACAATTTACCATCCGATGTGTTCCCCCCGGATTATTACCCGCAGAAGTTCAAGGAGAACATAAACCGACATCTCCTTTTGTCCTTCCGACCATCCTGAGGTGTGCTTCGGCATTAAAACCCTTTAATAACCCTTTTTTAACCCTAAGCTCTGGCTGAAACTATGAAAAAAAATCCCATTCTAATATTGTGTGTTGATGTTTAGGGTGCGTGCTTAAGAGCACTAAAATTCGTGGATTAGCACGTCTTTTAAAGGAATATACAGTCGAATCGAGAGCACATGAAAATTCGAGCGATGTGGGGTTCGGATCAAGTCTCCATCCGAGTGGGAGAGTTTGACCAGAAAATTCGATAATTTCAATTTTCCTTTTCGTGTAATGTCGTTTTTCGTAGAATGTAAGGACATTTCTTAAAAAAGGAAAATTCTATTGGGGGGGGGGGGGGGTCAAGCTTTACAGGGATATCTGGTCTTTACAGGGATATCTGGTCCACAATGGGAGGACAATCCTATCAACTTCTGTTGGAAATTCTCCACAATTTTGTCGTTTACCGTTATCTTTTACCGTTATTGAGAGATTTTCGTCAAAATAAATTTAAAAAACAAATAGATTTTGGTGAATTTCTAACAAACTAACGGTTCTCCATAAAAATAGTCGAACGAAGAACTAAAGATATTAAAATTGTCTACATTTTAAATGTCACGGCCGTCGTAAATCGATGTCTTTTACCGTTATCGGGATATTTAAGATTTTGTAAAATTGAAATTCATATTTTTATATATAGACTAAAATGTTTTTTTTTTCGTCGGGTTGTATTGTAAATTGCGGGGGAACGTAGATTTTGTACAAGAACGTCATGTTTGTTCACATCAGATATTTTTTCAATTTTTTACAGGTTAGTCCTAAGCAAGAAAAATGTGTCTTGGACAAAATTAAGATGTCGTTTTTTTTTTTATTTTCCACGCATTATAATACTTTCTATATTACGTACTTTATAGAAATAAAAAATATATTTACAAACATTAAATACGAAAAGTTTAAGACGAGACGATGTGTTGACCGCGAACAGTTTTCCGATTTTAGAAACAACTCAACAAAATCCAAAAAAAAAGAAAAAAAATCACTGAAAAAACGATGAGAAGAGGCGACCATTAAAATAATAATAAGACAAAAATGAACGGCACAAAAAAAAATAATACAAAATAACACAACGAATATGAAAAAAGGCATGAAAAACGATCGATTCCAATAGAGCGATCAACTTGAAGTCGTCAGATGGGCTCCTCAACATAAATATCTCTTTTAGATTCTAAAGTCTTCGTCCGCTGTGCTCCACCCACCCCACCTACCGGTTCATCAACACAGCATAACATACGTTTTGTTGCTGGACGAAATATCGTACAGTGAAAATCTTATGGGAATGCCAACAGCTTCGGTCTAGAAAATAAAGGGTGGACGATCGGTTGGTACTTCTTTTTATACCCGTATGGTGAAACTAAAGGGTATATTAAGTTTGCCTTACCGTTTGTAACGCCAAGATCCCGTTATCACACGCAAAAATGAATTACACCAGTGTGTTTAGAATGATAAAAAATTTGAATTTTGCATGTCCGTCCGTCTGTCTGTCCGTCTGTCTGTCTTCCTGTCCGTCTGCCTGTCCGTCTGTCTGTCTGTCTGTCCGTCTGTCTGTCCGTCTGTCTGTCTGTTCGTCTGTCTGTCCGTCTGTCTGTCCGTCTGTCCGTCTGTCTGTTCGTCTGTCCATCTGTGGCGCGGATTGCGGGCGCACGTATTAAGCTGGAGACTTGAAATTTTACGCACATTCGTTTTTCGTAAAATGCAAGGCTAAGTTCGTTAATGGGCAAAAATGGACCAATTAGGGGGGTACCCCGGGTTAACTTTTGAACCCGTGTAGTTTTCACTTTGGGTGAGGACTTTTTGGAAAGAGCACAATCTCTAATTTCATTCAAATATGGCGTCAAGAGCCACCGGATTACAGGGGGATGCTGAGGGGTTAACGAATTTTCTTTATGATTTCTGTGAAAAATCACGAGAAAATTCCTTAACCCCTCACCATCCCCCTGCAATCCTGTGGCTCTTGACGCCATATTTGAATGAAATTAGAGATTGTGCCCTTTCCAAAAAATCCTCAACCAAAGTGAAAATTTCACTGATTCAAAAGTTAGTTTAGGGGCAAAATCGTGCATCGTTCTTTGGCTCATACTCAAACGTCTCCCCCCCCCCCCCCTCCTCCCCACCCCTCGCTCCCTGATAAAGCTAGCCAGCTATTACCGATCACATAAAAATGTGTTAATATAATTCTCAAGATTTTGTGATCCGGAAACAGGAAAGTTTTGTCTTATCTGATAAATTCTAGCTTCACTGTCACCTTGACAGTAACGTAAAAAAAAACCCCCCTCAGCGCAGGCTTATCGCACTATTGAGCATATCGTGTGGATTTTCTGAGCGTTCAGTTCAGCTCAGCTCCATTCTCTTGTATTTTATGCTATGCTATGTACCTATTGTTGACTTTGTTTATGCATATTTATGCTGGCTGCATTCGGATTGGTTTTGTTTGTTTGTTTGTAAAATTATTCAGAATCAAGATTTCTCAATTTTCATGCTGACGAACGACGGTAATTGCACGACCGGACTTATGTTTTGTTTGTATTTTATGCTATGGGATATTACATACATATATTGCTAACATCGTATGTTCCTGAATGCATATGCACCTCCGATTGTTGATTGTATTTTCGCTCTCCCTGCATTTTTTCGTTGTTTCTTCGGTTATATTGTTGGGTTGTGTTCGGTGCATTAGCATAGAATCATGTTTCATAATATACCATCATCATCCAATGCAAAGGCTCTTCAGCAACAAAACAAAAGCTCTAATACAGACGCATTTTGTTAGCCAATGCTACTAATTAGGAAATCCGTACACAAATCTGTTAAGTTTTTCCACTCTCTCCTACCTACGGTTCGGGTAGTTTCTTTTTTTTTTATCAATCACTCGCTCAAACTTATGGTTTGCCAACGATTGTGTGTGGGTGGGTGTGTGTGTTTTGTGTGAGAAGGTGAATTCCTGCCTGGTGCCGTCGAACTATTGATCCTCGATAAAGGATGAGATGACATTAGATACGGATTCCACAGGTAAACAATCGGCAGGCAGGTTACCTATAATTTTCACAGATTTTTAACTATTTATATTTGTTGAGATCTGCCGCTGCTCTAGAATTTTGTTTTAATTTCGTCTTAGGGAAGAAGAAGTTGTCTCCAATATACCATCCTGAGCTGTGCTCCGGGGTCTTCCCCTAAGTTCTGGCTGGAACTATAAAAAAACAAATATTTTACCAAGTTTTTCTCGATTTGCCCGGACAATGTAAGAAACATTTTCTCCCGCATACCGGAAGTTTCTCCAGATATTTGACAGTGAGCAATATTCCGGTAGCAGTTTTCAACAGAAGTATATTTACGGTTTAGCCCTCTTCCCCCAAAATACCCACTTGCAAAAGGTTGTTTGGTTTTTGAGGCAGCCCCCGCCCTTCCTTCTCTTTGTGTTCAAATCGATGCCGTGAAAAACATTTGACTGCAGCGAGAAAATTTTCGGATAATTGCTAAAAACCAAATATAAATCGCATACCTGCTAGCACCGATGAAATGTAGTGAAGGCCGTCCAGCCCTTTATCCGCCGCCAGTGTCAAAGACAAACTCTCTCTCTCTCTTGTTCCCATCCCAATAGGCTTAAAATGGTTCCATGTTGGCTATTGGCCACGAATTTCTCATTTTACATCATCGACGGTCTGGGAGGATGGCCATCGCGAATAATACATGATCCTAAAATACGCGCGGCGCCCTATTATGCTGCGATCGACGTCGCGTTATGCTTCAAAACACAATGTAAAAGCACACAATCCCCACATAATAAGGCAGATGGACGGATAGAGAATATATGTACGCCCTCACACTATAAAATCAGGCTATGGTTCAGATCAAGCAACACTCACTGTACGGGCAGAGATTCTATTCCTGCTGGACCGGCTGCGATCAGAGATCAGTACTGCCAGCCATGAGACGATGCAAATTATATCTAGTGTGTGATATTACCTTCAATTATAAAGAACCATGCTAGAAATAGCGTTTTTCGTGCCCCTGGGTTAACTTTTGAACCCGTGTAGTTTTCACTTTGGTTGAGGACTTTTGGGAAAAGGGCACAATCTCTAGTTTCATCCATATATGAGGTCAAGAGCCACCGAATTGTAGCGGGACGGTGAGGGGTTAAGGAACTTTCTCGTGATTTTTCACAGAAATCATGAAGAAAGTTCTTTAACCCCTCACCATCCCCCTGTAATCCGGTGACGCCATATATGGATGAAAGTAGAGATTGTGCCCTTTCCAAAAAGTCCTCAACCAAAAAGAAAACTTCACTGATTCAAAAGTTAGTTTAAGGGGGCAAAATCGTGCATCGCTCTTTATGTTATCTAATCGGCGGAAATCATCAAATGAATTAATTCGAATCCGCTAAAATCAAATATCTGATATGAACAGCATTTCTTATGCAAATTTTACGTTGCTGTGCAATTTTTTGTAACTGGGTTTTCGTTGTTTTCTATCAACTTTTAAGTAACGTTAGCTATAACGGGTACCTCCCGTACAAATCTCTTGAAAAAAAAAAATGTTTTCAAAAAAAAAAATTCTCGAAAACTATGCGCTTTTGGGTAAAATTTGAAGAAAATAAAATTCTTGATATTTTCCTTTAACCGTTTTTACGTATCCTTAACGGTTCTTGAGATATTTGAAAAAGATATTATTTTTTACATATTTTTTCCAAAACTAAATATTTCAGAGTAAAGTTTTGTGTTGTCTTTTTGAAGCCTTGTAACTATAGAGTCTGAAGGTGATGGCCCAATAGACGCTTGGCTTGCTTCGCTTGCTTGACTTTGCTGAAGCATTCGCGGCGATCAAAGCAAGCAAAGCATCTCTAGATCCAATGTACGCTTTGCTTTAAGGTAGAACCTGATTCGTACGTCAATGCGTCCGTCATGCGTGCGTCCGTCTGACAGTTCGATGCGGTGACAGTTGGGTGCGGCAACGAATCTGGAGTTAATTCATTGTTTTGCACTTATTCTATTAGTTTATCGTCGAAACAATTACTTTCAATTTGTTCCATACTTAAATTGCTTAAATCGTAAACAAACTTTTTTGCAAAATGACATTTCCGTGCGTTGCCGCATGTAAAAGTAGAAATTCGACCTACTCTCTGTGATTGCCGCATCGGAAAACGCATTATTATGGGAGTATTCATAGCAGCCCGTTGATTCTACTCGAACTGTCAACCGGACGCACGCATGACGGACGCATCGACGTACGATTCAGGTTCTAGCTTTAAGCGCTTTTGTATTGGGCCAGCTCCCATAAGGAAACACGGAGTTCAATTCAGCTGTCAAAGCGAGTAAAGCAAGCGAAACAAGCAAAGCTTCTATTGGGCCATCACCTTGAGTTGGCCGTTTTCTATGAAATTCCTTTGAACTGAGTTGCCCGATTTCCATGAAATTCCTCCGTTTTCCATGAAAAAAAGTGTGTAGAGTTATTTACAGATTCCAGTAAAACAAAAAAACTGTGAAATCGGTCTATCCGTTGATTTTCTATTGATTTTTTGTGACTTAAAACTATTAATGCTAGTATTTTTTTTGAAACCTTATAGCTAAAGTCTAAGTGACCGATTTTTGTGATTTTTTTTTAAAAAATGAGTATGTGGAATTATTCAAAGGTAGCAATCCTAATTTTTTTTCGATTTGATCCATCCGTTAACTTTTTATTAAACTTTTAATATGCTTGGGGTGTAATACACGCGTATTTGCGGGGAAAAATTCTACCAGTCAGAAAAATCACTTGACACATATCGTCCTTACACTTGTCGCGCTCTATCACTTGCACCAGTGGCATCCATTTGGTGGCAGCACTGCCGCACTTGCCAGCATAAATGAAGCATAAAAATTACACATGATTTTGCGAGGGAGAAGGCAGCCGCTTCAATATGAACCTGAAGATCGAAGATCACTTGATCCTTAAGAGTGAGAGAGACAATGAGAGAAAGCGCAGCATGGAATACTTTTTAACGCACGGCAAATATAGTGCATATATACTTTGGATGGTGATGCTTGATTTGTGTACGCGTGGTAGTAGTGACCTGTGATCATCGATCGATGATGATGATCTCTTTTTGGTCTCTGTTCTCTACCCTCCTCATTCACGGACGATCCTCCTATGATTCTTTTTGTTACTGATCAACAGCCGCTACTGTCATGTTATGCTGTTTGGCTGTCGCTTTTTTCGCTTGTTTACTCAATTTAATGATCGCCACAACTTGGTATCGATTAGAGTAGGCCAGATATGTGTTTTGCATTTCCGCTGCTCATTCGCTTGCTAGCTCCCTTGCACTGATTTTGCCCAGTTGCTCCATTGGCTGTTCGGTCAATTCGTCGCTTACTTAGCCAGGGTTTCGCCTTAGTACAGTTTTGTCATCATAGCATTTCGGTTCGATCGAAGTCTCAAGATTGAAACATAAAAAAGCATAATTAAGTTATCTCAATCCGTTTTTTTTATGTTGATCTGCTTACATGCCGTCGCCCCTACATCGTCGTCCGTCACCATCACCATAAATGTGTTAACCGTCCCGTCGCTGTTGCCGTTGAGATATCATTAATTAACTGCGAATTCTCATTAAGGGATTTTCTTCGGTTTTTTTTTTTGTTTTATTCAACTATTCAGATTTTTTAGCAGAATTTTTAACAAAACTCGCCATTTTTTTTGTCGTGTGCCATTCAATCGTCGCGTGTGATATGCAAATTTAATTGCAATTCGCTGAAATTTAAATCGATAACGGATTATGCTGCAAGAAAAACACAATTTCCCGTTATCTTTCAATGGAATTTCCGTTGCCAAAGATTGACAATCGACACAAAATCGATAATCTATAGCCACCCGATATTGTTTATCACAAGAAAATAATTCCATTTAATGATCGAAAAATCCGCCGGTAACCGATCCGGAATGATTGCAGGTGAAATTCGAATAACGCATCGAAATTTGATCATAAAACAAAGCCTCATAATAAAAGCCATTCGAAAACCAGACATCATAATAATCAAACTCTGATAAATCCTCATACAATAAAATATGTAAAAAAAAATAAGTAAATATAAAAGAAAAAATGTCGACAAAACGGTGTAATTCCATTAAACAATATTCGAATTTATTCGATCAGGTGAAAATTGTTCGATAGCCAATGAATCTGTGATGATTATTGTGTGAAATGTGATTAAAGAATAAAATTGTATGCGAAAAATAAAATAAAAAAAGTTTAAAAAAGATACAAAAAAAAATTGTGAATAAAATAAATGATCTTAAAATTTTTTTTTTAAATCATTTAATTTTTTTCTTGTGGTGTTTCTCAAACGAAGTAAAATTTAACAAAAAAACGGACGAAATTTGGAATAAGGAGAGGAGAATTTCATCTAAAATTCAGCTAAAATGGATGCATACACACTTCCAACGTATTTCCCATTAGCGTAAGTAGAAAAAAAATAACAAATTTAGTTTTTATATACGAAACATTTCGTATCCAAGAGAGTATTTCTATTAATTTCATTTAGAATAAATAAATAATCACTCAAATGGCGTAATTTAAATCACGGTCGCCATATTGTTTGGGCATCTGGGCTTAGCCGACGGAGATATTCACAAGTGATGGTGCGAAATTCGGTACGGCGTTTTTTTAATTAAAAATATCTGATGTTAAGCTGAAAAGGATTTTTTTTACCAAGACTATATCTTTGCGCATGCCAAACTCTAATCCTAGTATTTTTAACCTACGACAACTCTGTAATAAGTCGTGACAGACTGACAGACTGACAGACTGACAGACTGACAGACTGACAGACTGACAGACTGACAGACTGACAGATTGACAGACTGACAGACTGACAGACTGACAGACTTACAGACTTACAGACTGACAGACTGACAGACTGACAGACTGACAGACTGACAGACTGACAGACTGACAGACTGACAGACTGACAGACTGACAAACAGACAAACAGACAAACAGACAAACAGACAAACAGACAAACAGACAAACAGACTGACAGACAGACAGATGCATGGATATCCTCATAGTTATGTCTGTAACGGATTTCGTACTGATCAGAAAGTCTTTATCTGCTCCCATTCTCGAGTCGGTCTCCGTTATGAATGCCATTTTTTCGCTCTATAAAAGAGAAACGATATTTCCGTTACCACCACAAAATCTTGTAATTTCGTCGTCAAATTCAGGATTAACGAAAAACCCTCTGAGGTTGTCGCAAAATCCTTTGAAAACACAGAAAACAGGATACTCGCATCGACTTTAACGAAATTTCCCTAACGCAATCACATTTTTATCACCAAAAACTATAAGTGATCAAATTTCATCAAAATCTATAGAGCCATTCTCCAAAAAAAACATTTGCATACAAATATAAAATTATTGCTCCTTTTATATTACTAGCGTTGTTGCCGGGTTAAAGTTTTTTGAACAACTCTTTTGCACTAAAAGACAAAGAAATAAGGTAACTGTACCATATTCCGTGCCATTAAGGGTTCTGCCACTTTCAGTTGAATTTGTGCTTTTCCAAGATAAAGCAGCAATGCCAAACTTTTTTAGCATAATTTAGTATCAATTCTGTGTAGATTATCATATGTGTCAGACTTGTAAAAATATATTTTATATTATTTATTGATAAATTTGTTAACACCTTAATTGTCTGTAATTCCGTGCTAAAAAAAATGACGTTGTATTTAATTCCGTGCTAGTAAGTACCTAATTCCGGCCTATCTATGAGAATTGCAGTTTTGCACACAAAGCAGTATGAAAGAGCTTAAGTTTTATGAAATAAACATAAAAACAGCTACAATAGCGGCGTAAATCGTGAAATATCCAATATGAAGAAATTTTAATTTAATAATTTGAATTTTTTGAAAGTTTAAACACTTAAGTATACATAATATCATTTTCCTCCCTATAAAACACAACAAATATTTAAATAAGAAAAACAATATTTATGCAGATATGTATTTATTCGATTATAGAATATGTATTCGATAAAAAAATATATATTTGCTATATATAATACAAAAATAAAATAAAAATCACATTGAAGTTAATATAAAATATATTTTCTTAACCAGTTGCATTATTTGCTCAATTAAAGTCTTGAATAGAATAAATTCCTCTATTATTTAAAAGCACTTGAAAGTTAATTTTCTTCAAGACATCTTTAGCGTCATAAAAAGGACCTCATCGTGTCCAGGCCAACGCCAGTTGGTTCCGCACATTGTCATTGTTTTTAATTCGATTGCGAATTCCATCTTTGTCACGGAATATTGTACATCGGGAACCAAATTCCGTGCTAGGTTAGTAGAATATAAATATAATTTTAGTGTTTTTAATCAAAACTTGTAGTAAAAATATTACTCTTTTATTTTGTAATAATAAAGTTACACAATTCTCGGATTTTACACAAATTGTAAGGAATAACAAAAAACGTGGTATGGAGAAGATTCTCTTATAATATAAAAAAAAGTTGTTGATAAAATCTCAAATAACTAAAAAACAGTAAGAAAAAATGTGGTCCGGAATTTGCTCAAGTGCACCTCTATGGTATACTTTATTTAATAAAACCGATAACTAATTATTTATTTTATAATTGATTGCAAAAAAACCCAAAGAAAAACTAATTATTATTCGTCAATTCCGTCCTAGGCACGGAATAATGTACACGTCAGATTATTTAGTGAACGTAATTCCGTCCGACAGTAAAACGGCTTGTTTAATAAAAAAAACACAGAGTAACACTTTGATACAAATAAAAATACTTAAAAAAAGGTATAATTTTAACAAAAACAAAGATGTGGTTAGAAATGACTTACCTTTTACTTTTTGTGATCTTAAGAAAATTGCTTCAGTTCCTTGACGATTCACACAAAACGTTTACTTGGCACAGCACTTTTCACAGAATTACTTATCAAAATAGGATTATTAGTTGTAATTAATAGACAATAATATAGACTACACTTCATTTTTAGACACAGTAAACATTACTGATCAAGTTTTATCAAGTGATTTACTCAAAAGTTGATCAGTTTTCTTATTTTATGACTTTTAATCAAATGGGACGGAATAATGTACTAGGCCGTAATAGTGTACACTTACCTTAACTTGGAAATTTTTTAAAACAAAATCGTTATGCCTTCAGGACCTCTCTCTCGTTCCGAATTTTTAAATTCTAACACAAGATTCGTGATCATCGACCCCAGGACAAAACCCCCTAATGCCGATTTTCCAGGGAGAAACGGGAAAAAGGATATTTGCGCTATCCTGAAGGTGCCGCTCCACATGACAGTAAATACGCGAGTAACTCTCAAAAACTCTCGAGAGTTACTTGCAGGAGGTTGTCCATTTGAGAGTTAATTTCGGAGATTTTTCTATCGCTACTAGCGAGAGCTACTAGCGTTCTCGAGAGTTACTAGCGTTCTCGAGAGTTACTAGCGTTCTCGAGAGCTACTGGCGTTCTCGAGAGTTACTAGCGTTCTCGAGAGTTACTAGCGTTCTCGAGAGTTACTAGCGAAATTCAAACGCCGTTCGTATCTGGCGAGCAACTCCACGAGAGTTCAGTGGGTGCGTGTCGACTAGAGAGTAGAATCACTTTTGACAGCTCGCAGAAACTAGCTCGCGAGTTTTTGCGAGTTTCTGCGAGCGACTCTCAGACACGTGTCCATTTGCGAGTAGCTGCTATCGAGAGGTTCTCGCCTGCATTTACTCTCATGTGGACCGGCACCTTTGCAGGACCTTCCATTTCGAATTGTGAAATTCTGACACCAGATCCGAGACCAGCGACCTCGAAATCCCCCGACTGACATAACAGGCGGGCTTCATGTGCAAAAATCAATGTTTTATAACACCAATCGCTTACCCATGCCTCGCGTTTACCTCCTTATGGGCGAAAGTTTGAAAAACCCCTTCTTAGCCTATGAGCTGCGACGAATCGGTGTGCAACATTTCATGGCAATCGGTTTAGTGGTTCGAGAGGGACATACTGTGTGTGATTGTGAGAGTGTAAGAGTGAGTAATATTAGCAGGATACAAAAATCGGACAACATTTCGAGGTTTGGATTTACAGGCAGGCACCAACGTCGCAAAATTTGCGTGGCCAAACCTAAAAGATGTTGATTTTGAAATTTTAACAAAAGAAAATCCTCACAGCAGTCCTATGATAACAAATTAACGTCTAATAAAATTCAATCCATTGGATTTTCATCGACACAAATAAGAAAAATTGACTAAAAATGCGTATTTTCTTACTGTTCTGAAAAGTTTTCAAATATTTCTTGTTCCTTATCATCGAACCTGTTGGAATCTAGGACTTGATCAAGTGCGGCACTTGACAATTTTTTAGTTTTTAAGAAAATGCGCTTACCTTCAAAAATGTCTCCTGTGTGTCCTAGAGGGCAAGACGACAAAGTTACAAAATCTGATACTATTCTGTGTATGACTTGTTTAGAAAATGTCACTTTGAAAATAACCAACTATGAAACCAACAATAGCCAAAAAAAAGAGAAAAAGAAAATATTTCTGTGCGCTCAAGTAAAAAAAAATCAAGGAAGAAGAAAAAATCATTGAAAACCCGTCGATAGTTTTGAATTCTTGAGCACCAGCCTCGAATTCCAGGAAGGTTTCGAGGAGCTACTCTCGTAAAACCCATAGGAATATATGGAAGGAAATCTCCTGTTGCGCTGCTGGACATTTTGTAGCCTCCTTTGTGTGCACTCGTGTTTTTTTTTCTATTTGATTTTTCAATTTCAGGCGTTCATAATTTACAGACAAAAATAACCTGTAAAAAATCCCATAAAACATACACACAAATACACTCACTCCAAGGGTAACATTTTCCTGAATCCTGGCTGACAGGCGAGATTTTTAACTGTTTTTTTTTCTTCATTTTTTTGAATTTTCTGGAAACGTATGTAATTTCCTATGAAGACATTTTAAAAGAATCCGAAGAAACTCTTCGATAATAATGACGGTTGATGACTCTTTGCTAAACGGTTTTCAGGCTTTGTAAATAATTTTTTTTTGAGAAATTTCCTTTTTAAGTGTTTACAAATTTGATATTTTAAAATTGAAATGATGACATTTCCATTATTGACCGTGAAATTGATTTTGTCTATCCGAATTCGATCTAACACGATTCGATATGTTGTAGCGAAGATCGTCATTAATGAAGATCCCTTTTTCCATCGGCATTCTCGATCAAGAATTTTTTTTAATCGGGATTTTAAGCCTATCCCGAAGATCTTCTTTTCACGTCTATTCCGAAGATGCTTTTCTCAAGTCTATTCCGAAGATCTTCTTTTCAAGCCTATTCCGAAGATCTTCTTTTCACGTCTATTCCGACGATCTTTTCACGTTTATTCCAAAGATCTTTTCAAGCCTATTCCGAAGGGGTCACTTATCGGCGAACCGTCTGAAATGTACAGCTAAATCATGTCCATCATAATTATCACCAACTTTAAATATTTTTAAAAGCTTTTATTTACCTTGCGTTTGTTTGTTTGTTTGTCAGGGTCAAATTTTGCAATCTAATTTTGACTCACTTCCACTCATCCGATTGACCGATTGACAATACAATATTTCCCCTACTTCATCCTTGTAGGGACAAGGGAAGGTCCTGCAAGGATAACGTGATTGTCTTTGTCCTCAAATTTTCCGGAAAAAATCTCATCTGGGGGTTTTTGGAATCGCTGAATTCAATTCTGGAGTCAAAGGGTCCGTAAACATATAGCTTGGTGCTAACGACATCATCGGTCTAGATTTGCTATCACAGCCTCTGCTGTTGATGGATTGCAACGTAAAAAACCTTACAAATGTTGTAAATTCATCCATGATTCGCAATCCATGGAAAAATGTAGGTGCGAAGCAGGGAAGAAATTGTTATGAAACCTCAATTGAGGAAGCCCAGGCTCTTCGAGAGGTGTATCGTCGAGAATTATAAAAATATATCAGAGGCATCAAGGATATATCTTCGAAGATTGAAAAAAATAAACAACCATGGCGGAAGGCAGACGTCATTTTGGATTTTTAGTCATACTAATCATGTTCAAAAAATAGACACAAATAGAATATTTCGGGTCATAAAATGACCCACGTGTATTTCCTCGTATTTATGATGCATACAAAATAATCGTGAATTACAATTTATACATGATCTGCACAATAAGTGTTTCACTCTGTGTTCCACTGTTCAAAAAAAATTCGATCTCATAGAGTTATTAATAACAAAAATTTTGGTTCAAATTTCTTTGGGTTGTAAATTGACCCAAAGATAATATGAGGCGTTAAAAGCTAGAGTGGACCAAGCCACATAATCGAGTTTTTGAAGCTTTTCCACTTTTGTACTATTACTGACTGTAAATTTTTGGTAAAAAAAATTTCTGTGGACTTTATTACTCAATGTTGAAATGTTCTTTTGTGCATCCAAACATTTTTATCTAAAAACTCACTCGCAATAGTGATTCAAACACAAAAAAATTCACGATTTCGACATGTGGGTTGGTCCACTCTAGCTTTTAACGCCTCATATAAGGGTTAAAAAAATCTTTTTTTAAAAATTTTTTTTTTCTGTCTTTTATTATCGATAAAACAAATGGTATTTTACTTAAATAAGTTCAATCAGCAAATCCTGAGCTGTGCTTCGGCTTTAAAGAGTCTTCCCCTAAGCTCTGACTGGAACTCGAAAAAAAAAGTTTACATAATAATAATTTTCTTGATCGATTTTCCCGAATGAAAATATCTGATGTGAACAGCAGATGAATTCCTGAAGTAAAATCTACGTTCTTACGCAATTTACATAAAAATATTTTACAAAATCTGAAATATTTCGATAACGGTAAAAAAAATATCAATTTACGGTAATTGGCAAAAATGCAACGAATTTTAATATCTTTAATTTTTCTTTTAGATGTTTTTCTTTTGTTCTAAACCCGTTCATTTTCGACAGAAGCGCAAAAAAGTGTGTGTTTTTTTTAAAACCGGTATATCTCGATAACGGCTTGAGATGCGGAGATCTAGTAAAATACAAAGATGTAGAAAATTTTATTGTCTCCAACTTTTGTCATACATAAGGCTACTGAAAACGCTTGGTTTCGGAGTAAATAACAAAAACCGAAACTGAGATTTTTAAAAAGCCGCCATTTTGGTTACTTTCCGAATTCCACAAAAGTTGATCGGTTCGGCCCCCATTCTAGGACCCAATATGCCAGCAAAATTTTATCGGTCTAGCTCTATTCGTTTTTGAGAAATCTGGTACACAAACTGGCCAAACTCATGGCCGAATTATACAAGGTCTGCTGGTTATTTTTTGACAGCCACCATTTTGCTACGTCATCGGCAAGAAATTCTTTGTAATGTTGATTGTGCGTACGGAGTTGTTTAGCTAGATGTTAGCTAGATTTGAGAATTAGGGAAAATTCCCATTAAGTCTTATAAGAATTTCTTGCCGATGACGTCAGAGCCAAGAGTGACTGAGCTGTCAAGCAGACCTTGTATAATTCGGCCATGGGCCAAACTGATAGACAAAAAGAGATTTCAATCGAATCGGGAGTGCCCTGTTGCTCTAGAAATGGTTTTTCAGGGAAAATTAAGAGGTCCAAATTTTTCATAAATACAATCCTTTATTATACTGCGTATAAGAAAGTGAAAACGGTGTACATAAATGTTTTAACATCAGAATTGGTTGCGTTTTTACTTTCTTATACGTTATAATCAAGTGTTGTATTCATGAAAATCTTTGACCTCTTAATTTTTCATAAAAAAAACATTTCCCGAGCACTTCGGAGTCGATTGGAGCCTTATTACAAAAATGTCTTTCTGTCTGTCAGTCTCTCTGTTTGTCGGTCTGTCAATCTATCAGTCTATCAGTCTGTCTGTCTGTCAGTCTGTGTACAAGATTTCTTAAAAACTACTGGAGCTAGAGCCATGAAATTTCACAGTTATGTTTGGTTCTGGAATGGGACGATCCGTTAACCGGGAAAAACGACGATTCACTCCAAAATTACGCGTTTTTCAGTAGTCTTATGTATGTCAGGGTTTGAAGACAATGAAGTTTCCAGAATTTTTGTCTTGTTCTAGAATTGCGTGTCCCAAGCCGTTATCGAGATATACCGTCAAAAATCAGTTTTTAGTTATTATTCAAAAAAAAATGGTTTTGGCCTACAACCAATAGGGATGACTTAAATTAATGAGAATGGCCTTCTCCATTATTTTGTCTTTCACCGTTATTCGTTATTTTTTTTTACCGTCACTGAGATATTTTCGTTAAAATTTAAACAAATCGATTTTTGCGAATAGCTTGCAAACTAACGGAAGAAGAAAAAAACAGTTAAAGGAAAAATTAAAAATATTAAAATTTTTCTACATCGGACATCGATATCTTTTACCGTTATCGAGAGATATTTCAGATTTTGTAAAATTAAAACTAATATTTCATTCGCCAGATGAGGATTTGTGCGAAAACATAGATTTTGTATAAGAAAGTCATGTGCTGTTCACATCAGGATTTTTTTTAAAAATCTTATTTAACAAAACATCGACTTGTTTTGTTTTGTACAGTTCTATGCACATACGCACGGGAATAAAAACGTTAAGGACGATAATAGGGGAGTGTGGAGACATCGGGGCACTATTTTACCTAAAAATTTTCCAAAAAAAAATACCCATAACTACTATATCACCAGTAGAATCAGGTTCTGATCATCAAACGTGAGCCAATGAATTTCAAATATACAGAGAAAAAAATCCTCCACACTGAAAGTAAAAAAAAAAATAAATAAAAATCTTATAAGAAATTCATTTCGACCAAAACGACAGAAAAAATTAAGAAAAAAAGGTAAGAAACACATAATAATGGTTCCAGCCAAACAAGTTTCTCACCTTTTTTCGTCGTATTCTTCGAAAATAGAACCGACCAATTTTTAATATAAAAAAACGTTCTTTTTCCAGGCGACTTGGTATTAGAAATGATTCTCCCCGCTGGCCGCCTTTTGGTTCCATATGGGATCATAATAAGACGCGCTGCAGGCGATCTTAATTGAGACCTCAAGAATTCTTTCTGTCTTTCTTAACGTTGTGTTTTTTTTTCTCGTAGATTTCTTATTTCTTTTCTTTTTTTATGTAGGTATTTTACGTTAGCTTACCTTGCCTTCGTCTTTCTTCTGGGTATGTGTTTTTTTTTTCTTCAATTTTGTATATCAAGCACTTTTGGTGGTGCTTAATGCGATGCTCCTCTACGACAACATACCGATCGCTACAGCATCACGATCACTTTTGAATATCTCTCTTCATTTAGTCCCAAATTGTTCTTCTTTGTAGTTTTATGTATTAAAAATTATATTGTATTAAAACATAAGGGGGAAAAAACTCCTCGATAACACCCACAATCATCTAGAAAAGACAGGAAAAAAATGTAACCTTATGAAAAAATCAACATAAACCTGAGAAAACTATCATGAAACGAAATCAAAGAATTTTCATTAAAGAATTAAGCTGTATTTTAAGAAAAAAAAAAATACTTGCGAATGATTTCGCTTTAATTAAAAATATGCTGTCCATAAAATATCTCATAAATTTAGGGTAATAAGGGATGCAATGGTATTGTGATACTGTCGGCTTTTTGAATTACCATAAAACTTACCCCACACCCCCAAAAATCTCGTCATTAATGATAAAATTGGTGTCAAAAATTAGAGTAGCATATTTTATGGACTGCCACTAACCAAAAATAGTAATTTCTACCAAACGGCACCACCGATCTTCTGCAAATAACATCGATAATAAACAGGATTGTTATAAGCCAGAGATTAGTCGCTATATTATAAGTTTCTACTATAAATTTCTTTCATACTGTTTTCCGTTATTCGCAGAAATTCCAAAATGGAAATTCCAAATAAACATATCCCATTTTTGTGAATTATGTGAATAGCATTGTATTGAAAAAAAAATTATATAAAACTAAATTCTTTCTTCTGTTATTTCCTTTTTTACATTATCTATCTGTAATTAGAGGAGGATCTCTAAATGCCTCTGTCAATACTGTAATAGAAGAAGTAGACCACGACGTTTTGGTGTTGATTTAGGTTAGATTTTTCTTTTCTCAAATTACCGTGAAATTTTAGATTTGAATATCACCTACGAGGGAACCTAGGATTTTTTTCGTTTTCTTAATTCAAGGGGAAAGGGACGCTGTTGGTAAATTACAACTATTTTTTTAAATTACATGTAATTAACGTAATGTAATTAACGTAATTAATGTAAATAATTGTTATTAATATCGTAACTACTGTAATTAAATAAAAAGATTGATTTTTCCTGTTGAAAAGTTTCTTACACGGTGGAAAATTTTGGTCGAAATAAACTTTTTAAGTTTACATATTTATCCTAACTAAATTGAGTTTCAATTTTCAACCAATATGTTAAATTTTCATCTTTCTGGTTGAATTTTTAATCCAAATAAGTTGAATTTCTGAACCAAATAAGTTGAATTTTCAAAAAAGTTGAATTTTCAACCCAAATAAGTTGAATTTTCAAACCAAAAAAAGCGACGTTCTGTTGGAGGGGAAATTGTAAAATTTGTAAGGTTTTATTTTGAGGAATTGTCACATTTCTAAGGGTGTTTGTTTAAGAAGCATTTTCCTTGTCATTTATTTTTGAAAGCAATTTCTTGATGGCCGGAACACATCGTGCTGCTAACCGGCGAGATTCGAACCCACGTCATCCGGCTCCATAGGCTGAATGCTTAAGCCTCAACCACAATTACGCGTTCGTGCGTGCGGCACCCGCGCAGTGAAGGTAAAAACTACTCATTTATATGAGTAAATGTATAATTGCGCGTTGCTCAGACGCGTTGCCGCGTCCCTGCCGCGTAGAGTAGGCACAGTCTCCACTTTTAGACGCGGTGACAACTACTAGATGCCAAAACAAAATCATGCCGCACGCACGGACGTATGTTTCTGGTTCTACCTTAAAGCTTGTCCCACAACAAAGCGCTATGTGGCGCGGCGCGGCCAGAGCGGTAGGGCGACATAAACTGTTTACGAAATTTCATTTTACAAAATTTCAACTTTTTTGTGTGAAATTTAAACTTAAAGTATAAGATTTAACTTTCTAGGTTTAAATCTCCCACTAAATTGATTTAAAAAGTCACATGTATAATAAGGTTTGGGGAAACTTCCGAAACGTCTCCTCCGTCAATCAAGTCAAGACTCATATGTAACAGTATTTTGTCTTTCCAAGGACTTCTTTTCCCAGGAAAATACCTTCCCGCAGTTTGTAAAACGTTTTCGGTTTTTTTATACAAATCGACGTCTTGAATTTGCATAATTTTATGCACTTTCTAAGATGTTTTCGTAGTACGAATGAAATGCTGTCAGAGACAAATCACAAACGTCAAGTGACATTTAGAGCATCATGGCAAAATGATGATTTCTAAATGTGATGAAAAAGCGTTTTTTGTTTACTATTTTACTAAGCGAATGACAAGAGAAGTGAGATTTTGATATGAAGTGTACTTTTGTGGTGACAAGCGAAACGATCGTTCAGAATTTTTTGAACTTCAACTCCAAAAATAACTTGGAATGGCGATTTTACTTTCCCTTAATTTTGCTTTAGAGCAGAGATGCCCAATTATATGGCTTGAATTACCATTGCTTAGCACACAAGAATAAAATTGAGATAGTTGCGCTCTCAAGCTGACGGCTTGCCACTGAGAACTTGAGAGCGCCACTGACTCAATGTTGTCCTGGTATGCAATAAGATACCAAAAAACTCTGAGCTATGGTAATTCAAAACATATAAATCGGACATCCTTGGCCTAGATTATGGGTTCTCCTGCATTGAGCTAGAGCTAGACAGTGTGTGATAGGAGGTGATAGTGTACTCACGCTCGCTGAAAACCTTTTTTTAAATTAATAAAATAAAAAATTTCAACTGGAATGGACCAGCAGTCTCGATTGGGTTAATAAGAATCGTTAAAACTGACATATATTCCTTGGTATATGATTTATTATAATATCTCAAATAAAACATAATTTTGCCACACTTTAACATTTTATTTTATAGCCATTTAATGGCGTGTTATTTTTACGATGATACTAAATAGTATTTTTTTATAGTTCCCGTAAAAAATTTTGAAAAAAAATTATCGGATGTGATTTAAATTGAGACAAAATAATTAAAAATTGAAAAAATTCTAGCATGGAGAAAATAAAACAACGCCAAATGATATGAAACATGAATGATTTTACTATTTTTTACTATGTGAATGAAACGGCACAAAACGGCATGGTTACCTCCTTGAGTTGTGAATTTTTAAACCCCTAATATAACCATAAGGGGATTCATGAATTTTAGAAATAGCGGAATACCATATTCGAGTTCAAATCGTAAGAATCTGTCAAGTGGTTTATTTCATCGACGATTCTCGGGAATACCATTTATAGCATTCAGCACCGAGACAATTTTAAGGAACCGGGTTTCGGTGCTAGAATCTTCGAGAACCGGGTACCCGGTTCTGGAACCGGTGCTGAAAATGTAAAGAAAAAATAAGAAATTACCAGTAAAAAATTGCAATTGCAACATTAAATTTAAACCTATACCACGGAACAATTACTATTATAGAAAGGAAAGCTCTAACAAAATTTTTTGCGTTGGAAGCGTACATCCGAAAATTGATTGACTGTGGGTGGCATTATAAGAAAACATCATATTTGATTTTATTTCATCGAGTGTATGACAGCAGAAAGGAGAAGTAACACAGGGACTACATTAGCTTTTATTTCTGGTATACCAGCAAAATTGCTCGCTAAAAAGCCTGTGTGGACCAATCTGGTTTACCAGTTTTTCTGGTAAGACCGCATTGGTATACCATTTTCGTAGACAGCGCTGGTATACCAGGAGTGGAATTCCGTAACTTTACTTTTTCTTCTAACTCGAAACAAGCGTTTGTTTCGAGTTAGAAGAAAAAGTAGTATTCGCTGTCTCTGTTTCGACCAAAATAAATGACAGGGCAAAA
Organism: Chrysopilus asiliformis; assembly: GCA_964034945.1. NCBI lineage: Eukaryota > Metazoa > Arthropoda > Insecta > Diptera > Rhagionidae > Chrysopilus > Chrysopilus asiliformis. Next base: position 7,987,437 of record OZ035964.1, read on the forward strand.
CAGAGCTAGCGAATACTACTTTTTCTTCTAACTCGATACAAACGCTTGAAGCAAGTTATGGAATATCACTCCAGATTTTGACATTTCAATTGATTAAAATGGCGGAAACGAAATTTTCACGGAGCGAAATTATTAAATTGATAAATATTTTTCGCGAAAAAGAATGGTTGTGGAATTCAAAACCAAATAATTATCGAAGAATTGATTTGAAAAAAAGAGCATGGGAAAATATTGCCAAAGAATTGAGTTTAACTGTGGAAAGTGTGAAAAAGAAAATGAAAGGAATTCGTTCGTATATCATATTTAGCTTCGATATCATATTTATCCCGTAATGCTAAAAAGGGATTTACCCAATATTGTCTTCGTTTTTTCAAATTTATCAAAAGTTCTTCTTCCTCCAAACATTTTAAAGCCAATATTTTGGCAATTTTAATTTTCTGTTCGCGGTTTAACGACATGTCAAAATTCAAAATCATACTGAAATGTCATACCAGAATTGGCCCACGCAAAAAAAACTAGTAGGCTATTATTTTTGGTGAACCAGCTAGTATACCAGAAATAAAACCTAATGTAGTCCCTGTGTAAGACAACAAATCAATTTCTATAGTGTAGTGCTTACTCTAGTGGAAGTTAATGAGGAAAGGTCTTATTTTCCATTCTATATAATAGTTGTTCCCTGCCTATACATAAAAAACCCATTTTAACTTTACAGGAAATTTAATACTTTCTGTGAGCGCATATAAATCTATTATATTGTCGTTGTTTTAAAGAGACTTTGTAAAGAAAATGTAATCGGATGGCTTAATTTTGCATTAATCTTTTAATTTACAGTTATTATTAACAGAAATATGTACTTACAAATATGTATTTCGTACATATTCAGCAGCGAACGAACAGTATTTTGATATTTTAGCATGTAAGAAATTGCTTGCTTTCAGCACCGAAAACCGGGTAATTTTACCCAATTCAAACCCGGTTTTCGGTTCCAGAAAATGGCCGGGATTCCCGGGTACCCGGGTTTCGGGTACCCGGGATTGAATGCTCTAATACCATTGCGACATTAAAGAACGATGGCCGATTTTGCCCCTAAACTAACTTTTGAATCAGTGACATTTTCACTTTGGTTGACGACTTTTTGGAAAGGGTACAATCTCTAGTTTCATCCATATATGGCGCCAAGAGCCACCGAATTGCAGGGAGATGGTGAGGGGTTAACGAACGTGAAAAATCACGAGAAAGACACCTCCGCCCCCTTGCACCGCCCAAACCATTAGTGATATCGGCAAACGGACAACGGATTCGTAATCAGAGGCCCAAAAACCACTCCTATGCAAATTTTCAGCAAAATCGGAGACATTTCAAAAAATTGAAAAAAATCGCAAGGGGGACCCCTTCACTTTTTTAAGGACGAAAAATTCAAGTCCTCCGATCGGGCTGAAATTCAGAACTTAGAGGTTATCGGGGACGGAGAATCGATATCCGGTGTCCTTTTTGAGGGGGGCGGTGGGGTTTGGGCGGTACAAGGACGAGGTCCTTGAAAAATCCTTTTTCCCCAAAAAGGACACCGGATATCGATTCCTCGTCCCCGAAAACTCTAAGATTCAAAATTTCATAAAAATCCTTTCAGCCGTTTCCGAGATAAAAGATAAAATTTTCAAGGATCCGACATTTGGAAAACCGTCTGTCCCTCGCGTAATTTTTGAACTATCGACTCACGGAAAACGGTTTTTGATAGGTAAAAGGATCCTTAAGAATGTGTGATTTTTGGTTTTCCTGAAACTGAAGTACTTTTTTTAAAAGCCAAATTTTTCTTGAAACTTGAAACTTTCTTGAGATTTTTTTCAAAAAAATTTCAAAAATTTTCAAAATGAAATTTAAAAAAAAATTACTACAAAATGTTGGGAAATGGCCAAAAAATACAAAATTCCAAATAATGTTGCCATTTCTACCAGCATAAATACATAAAATCATTTATTCAATTCTGGTTTTTCGATTGATTGTGAAATGGAATCGGTAAAAAAGGCACCAGAAGTAAATCATTTCTTGAACCTCCCCCCGCCCCTACACTGACTACACTGATTCAAAAATTAGTTTAGGTGAATACTCCTAGTTTAGGTGGGCAAAATAGTGCATCGTTCTTTAACATTTCGTGATCGTGTTAGAGGATACTGTGCTATACGAGGTTTTCCACAAATATCTAAACGTGTAGAGTAAAACCGTGTTGTAGGAGACCGTGCTATAGGCGGGTCACCTGTATTATTAGGGAAATCCATTTCACCACGCAAAATCGTCGCAAATTTAAAAATCCAGTTTAAGAAGGTTTTGCGGGGTGATGTGAATACCCCTATTAAAATTTTCCGCGCTCTGCCGCTGAAATATTGCGCTGCGTGACAGTTTGTGAGTTTTAGTTGCGTTCATTGGGCTCCAGGGGTAAGTTTTGCTTTTACTTGCGATGATTCAAAAGTGCATTTCTAAAGAAAAGTGCCCGGCAATACTTGCCAGTAGTTTTTACATGAGATTGCACCTTAAATAAAATTATAATAAACAAAATCTGTTACCTCCGGTATCTCTTTTTCATATTATCTACATTTAATTAGATGAAGAAGAGTTGAATTTTCGTTGAGTTCGGCCAAGACTTTCTTTAGAAATTACCATGAAATTTTGAATTTGAATAATGGCTACAAGATATTCTGGGTTTTGTTTTTGTTGTTGTCTCTAAAAACAAACGTAATATTAGAATTCATTTCATATGCATTAATAATCGATTTTAATACAGGTATCTATAATTTTTAATCATCAAACGGAAACAAACGGCTGTAATAACATTCAAATACCGACATTATATACGCAGGTGCTGTAGGGTATTGTGACGGATATCTACACAATTTCTGATTGGTTAAGAGGAAGTGAATTTACTTAACAGGGCGCTAATAAAGCACTCAACATTCAATACTCGTTTTGCGCACAAATTTGATGCTCACTCGGTGTTAGGGACTTGTCATATCGAATGCGTTCCGTAACTGCAGCAACTTATTACTTTCTTATGCGAAGTATCTATATTCGTTCAACTACACACAATTGTTCGAACGCAGGGTTGGCATAGCCGGAGATTTGCTAACCGTAGATTTGCTTTGGGTGTCAAGATAGCTAACAAAAAGTTTACCGAAGAGTTCAGATTACCAAACTTCGGGGTAGCTAAATTCTCAAGAAAGTGGGCATTAGTCTGTCTGTTAGTCTGTCTGTCCGTCTGTCAGTCAGCCAGTCTGTCAGTCAGTCTGTGTAGATTTCTCAAAAACTAATAAAGCTAGAGCCATAAACTTTTACACTTGTATTGGGTTCTTGAATGGGACGGCCTATCAACTTTTGATGAAAATCTGTTAACCGGAAATTATCAAAATGGCAGCTTTTTAAAAATCGCAATTTCGTTTTCTGCTGTTTACTCTGAAATTATGCCTTTTCCGTAGTCCTATGTGTTACAAGAGTTGAAGACAGTAAAATTTCCTACATTTCTGTCTTTTACTAGAATTGTATCCCTCAAACAGTTATCGAGATATACCGTTATTTATAAAAATCAGTATTTTGCAATTATCTCAAAAAAATAAAGGGTTTTTAACCGGTCAACGTATGATACGAATTGAATAGAATAATGATTCCGACAATTTCTATCGTTTCCGGTATTATTATGTAAATCGACCGTATTTATGTATTTATGGTATGTTCGACAGGCTAATCGGTCCGGTATTTTTTTACCGTTATTGATATTTTCATGAAATGCGAATTGCTTGCAAACTAACGGTCCCTCGAAAAAAAAGTTCAAGGGCAGAATTAAAAACATGCAAATTCTCTATAAATTTCCCTTTCACCGTAAATGGATATATTTTTACCGTAATAGAGATATTTCAGATTTTGTAAAAAAAAATGTTGTTCGAATCAGGGCTGTAGCCAGGGGTGGGGGGGGGGGTTGGCAGGAAGGGCTCAGTCCTTATTGGAAAAATGTGGCCTCTACCAATCTTGTCTAAGAACCAAAGCCGGTATACCATTAAAAATTCGGTTAACCAGAACCAAAGCCAAATTTTTGAAATTTTAGAAATCCAGATAAAATTTTTGAAATTCAAAGAAACCAAAACCAGGTCCAAATTTTGAAATTTTAGGAGCGAAAATCAAAAACCAGAAATAAAATTCAACCTTGAACCAAAACCGAACCGAACCACACTAAAAAAAAACTGTTGGTTTTCATCTCTGGAAAAATGTAGTAAATCTACCTTAATCGAAGTAAGTCATCCGTCACTGCCATACATCCTCTCTTTTCTGTCCGGTCCGTCATCGTTCACTCTTTATTCGTTTGTACGTTCCTCTCCAGTCATCACCATTTATTCGTCCTTTTCTGTTCATTCACACGAAAATGCCCAAAGCGAATAACACAGGGTGATTTCTCACAAATATTTAGATGGATTAAGGCAAAAAAAAAACACAATTAGATTAAAAAACATCCACCCCCATCAGAATTCCTAGAATCAGATATAGGATCATCTTAGATTATGTCATATTCGAATTAATTCTTATTAACTTTGAGTATGAAGCCGTTGTTTGTTTGTTTGTTTGTTTGTTCTTTTTTTTTGTTGCTGTGTCCATAAATATTGAACGTTCCCAACGTTCTGTTTGCATATTTACGTTTCATGGCTGTGCACACAAATTTGCTCGGAATGCGTTTAATTTCGGGTGTAATCAGTAGCATAGCGCCTCCCTAAAAATACAAAAAAAAACCATCAAACTGTCATCATTCAGATTTAACTTCCGTTTACCCCTGCCCAGTACAAATTACCAACTATTACACAAATTGTCAACGTTTTAGATGATCGGTTCTTTTGTTTAATCGAAAATCCAGCCGTCATCCTCATGTCTACGTGCCCTACCTGGGATTGAGTTTTTTTTTTTGTTCTTCAAATATTTTTCCAAAGTTTGCTATCGGATTGCGACTTCTTGAGCACATAAAGAAGACCTTTTTTTGATCTCATCGAATGAAGAAAAAAAAACATTAAAGAAATGCGATTTTTCACACTTTTTCTGTTTCTTCAGGGAGCCGGATACGAAATAATCGTGCGTCTCAGCTTCCAAAACAATCAACTTTTAACATGTTTTTTTTTTTTGGCTGCTTGTATGATTTTGGTCAGTGATCAAAGAGTTTTGTTTGATGGACATTTCAGAATTTGAAAAAGAAAAAATTCAATATATTCCACAAATCATCAACGAGAATCTGTTTGGTATATTTTTTGACACACTATGTGTATAAAAATTGCGTTTTCTTCAATTTATCGCATAAAAGTTTTTTTTTTAGCTGTGTACAAGATTTCTCAACAAGTTCTTGAGCAATAGTCATGAAATTTTTGCATGCATATTTAGACAACCCTGCCAAAAAATCGCGGTTTAAAAAAGATAGACTAAAGTTTATTTTTCCCCAAATCCCAGGGGGCGTAGATTTAGTATAAAAATGTCATCTCCTCGTTTTCATTTGATTCTTCGAGACTTGAAATTTTTATTCAAATCAGGCGCGATACCATGTGGTCCACAACAGTCACAACTATAAGGTAGGTTGGAACAGACAGTGCCACTCTTTTAGATTATTCAAAAAATCTCAAAAACTACTAAAATTCTACCAAATTTTACAGTTATATGGCTTATATACTCCAATACTAATAACAGAAAATAAAAGTCCGTGTTTATGTTTATACGTGTCGGTGGTCTGATATTTTTTCACTCCCACAAGGGGAGGAGGGGGGGGGGGGGGGGGGGGGGAGGCAGCAATGGTAGATTCTCTGCATCAGGGAAGTGCCATCTCGCGGCATTTTGCCCGTTCAATAGCTTGCTTTTTGCGAGTATCAGAAACGCAACTGTACAAAATTTCAAGTCCTTGACTGAATCCTTTTGAAAGAAATTATGTTCACGGACGGACAGGTGGAAATCGAAATCTTTTGTCATACCAAACAGTCTGGTGTAATTGATTTTTGTATCCGACGATTGATTAGGTGAGTTTACAGACAGTTTACTAAATCTAATGACATGCTTTTCTGCTCTAAAGGTACCGGTCCACATTAGAGTAAATACGCGAGTAACTTTCAAAAACTCTCGAGAGTTACTCGCAGGAGGTTGTCCATTTGAGAGTTAATTTCGGCGATTTTTCTCTTTTCAAGGCCAATATCTTGATTTTTTTGACATCTTGCTTTGGCGAGTTCTCGAGAGCTCACTAGCGAAATTCAAACGCCGTTCGTATCTGGCGAGTTACTATCCGAGAGTTCAGTGGCTGCGTGTCGACTAGAGAGTAGAATCACTTTTGACAGCTCGCAGAAACTAGCTTGCGAGTTTTTGCGAGTTTCTGCGAGCGACTCTCAGAGACGTGTCCATTTGCGAGTAGCTGCTATCGAGAGGTTCTCACCGGCATTTACTCTCATGTGGAGCGGCACCTTTAGTTTCATCCTGATCTGGGAATTACATCTCGCGAGGTTTACTGGTTTAGTTGATTTCTGCTTGCAATACCGAAGATATGATTCTCATGTAGAGTATATTTATTGAGAAAGCTTCATATGGCTCGTGTGTGTGACTCAGTCTGTAGCGGGATACTTCTGAAAAATGGGGGTGCGAATTCGTTGTGAAAAATCCCAATTTCGACATGGACTCCGGAGTTGCGAATTTTTAAAAACCAACTCCGACTTTAAATCCCTTCACACATGGTACCAATATTATCACTCAAAATACCCTTCTAACGGACTTTTAATTTTCAAGAAAATGAAGGTGGCACTTTTTAGCCTACCCTATCCCAGGTAAACACACACACGATGTTCATAAGAAAAAAACGTACCGTCGATTTCCAGTTAAATCATATGAGAAAACACATTTTCGAGAGTAAACAAAAAAAAAGCGAAGAAAACACATGAAAATAAATTAATTGGCTAGAAATATTAACACATAATTAAGCAGCGAAATGAAGTAGTCATCGGTCTAAAATGCCTCTATGTCCATAGATAAGCCGAAAATGTCGAAAGAAGATCTCGAAAAAAAACCGCAGAATTCGACATTCGAAACAAAACCCGTTCGTTGTTGATTAAGCGATATTGGCTTGCCTTTTTTTGTTCGATCAAAACCTATTTTTATTGGTTTTTTTTTGTTTTGTTTTGTTTGGCTGCTACAAGCGGACCCCGGGGAACATTTTAATCATCGAGAAATTTTATCTTGTTTACGGGGCAGATAATCAACAATCATAAAATATGAAGATGTCTTCTCAATTGAGTTCGGTCCGGGCCATACCTATCCCGAAGTCTTGAATTACTGTGGCTTTCAAAAAACCACACGATGATGATGATGCCACAGAATTACTTTTGACAAACAAATGATGCCGAAAGACTGGTAGAAAAGGGTTAAAGATTAGAATTATCCTGAAATCAGGGGGAAGGGGGGGGGGGGGGGGGGCGTGGTATGTTCCTGTTCTGTTCCGAGAAAGCCGAGCGAGATAGCAACGCAGGATCTTGACAAAAATGGGAGGATTAGAGGAATTTGGGAAAAATGAAAGATTGCACATAAGATCATCGTTTCAAATTTTTCTTCAAAGCTATCCAAAAGAAAAACTTTTTTTTTTAAATAAAATAATGGCCGGTAGCAATATGTGAACAGCGACAGTAACAACAAGAATGCTGCCATGTGAAATTCATTGACCTGACGACAGCGAGAATTTTGCATTTTTTGTCTTCACTGAAATTTAACTTTTGTTGATTTTTAAGGGATGATTCCATTAGAATGTAACATTTTTAATAAATATTCGTGGAATTGCTTCCAAATTGTGCTTTTTTCCGTGAAACAAAAGGCAAACGAAACGAGCTATCAAAAATGCTGCGCAGCACAAAGACAAGAAAATTAGGATTAGGGATGAACGATGAGACTATGACGTCTCAGCCAATGAAATCATGTTGCTGTCGCTGTCGGGTTATTGTAAAATTCCCACATAATTCTCACTTTAGACTCAAAAATAGGCGACCCGGTTTAAAAATGTTAACAAATAATTTTTTTAGCTAAAATTTAAATCTAACTAAAAAAATATAACAATTTAAGGGGATTGTATGGGAATTTAGTCCTTAGAGGTTCTGCATAAAGGAAGTGCCATCTCGCGGAAATTTTTCAATCATACGAATTTAGTAATTTTTTGCGAGCGGTTAGTCTATCAGTAAAGCGCGTACTCTTTGCTGGTGATTCATAGACATTTACACATAATTTGGTATATTCGGAAAATTTCCATCCCTCCAACACCTTCCCCTGCTTCGTATTTTATAAAAAAAAATTTATTTCTCTTCTGCCGAGTTATTTCCGGTTTTGTTTTTCAATGAAAGATTTTTTTTACCTTTCCTTTGGACACCATAAATTCATTTATAGACCCACAAACCTCCGACAGAAATGCGATTTACTGAAATTTCGTTGAAATTTTGAATCCCTCCTCCTTGACAGAGGGAAGTTTCCGACAACCGCCATATTCGTTTTTGGTGGCAAACAAAGAATTTTTTTTTTCGACATTCTCAAAAACTCAAGAACGAAGCCGGATCCAATTTTGGTTTCACATTAAGATGTCTTACCTGTTCTGAGGTAATTATTTTCTTAATAATGAAAGTTGATTCATCGTAAATGGAGAAAATATCGTATCTAATTAAAATGTCACGCCTAGGTTTGGGTTGATTTACGCTTTCAGGTTTTTTTTTTAAATCAACAATTGGACTTTTTTTTGTATTTATGTTTAACACAAAAAACGGAGGCGGAGGAACTGAAATTTTGCGACTCCCGGAAAATCTCAAACAGAATTTTGTATTAGTTTTCGCCTCTAAAGAAATTTTTTTTTGCTATCCTTTTCAGTTATTCAGACTACATTAGAGGTGTCCATAGAATACGCCACATTTTTTTTTCAGAAAGGGTGGGGGGGGGGGGCTGCGGAGTTTACTCCATACAAAAATCATGGAAGTCTGAAGTTGAGGAACGGGGCCAAAATTGGCGTGACGTTTTTTGTGAACTATCCCTATATTGAATGAGTTCTTTTAATTTTGTGAATACAATTAACCCTTTGCGGTTGTTTGTCTACTCTCCGCCACCAAAGCTTTTTTTACCGTTTCGGTCGTACGTCTGCTCTCGCATCAAGAGCCACCGGATTGCAAAGGGATGGTGAGGGGTTAACGAACTTTCTTGTGATTTTTCACCCATATACGAACGAAAACGTTTTTTGTGAATATCTCAAAAACGGCATATCTTATGGAAAAAGTGCCAGAACAACAGTTATTTAGGATATGATTCTACATAAAACTCCCATATATGAAAATCTGATTGGAATGAATTTAAAAAAATCTTATTGAAAAGTTTGACTTCAAAGTGGTCTAGGTCCCACTTCCTCACCTTGCCCTAATGTGCCAGTTTCTGTCAGAATTACCCGGCCTTTACACGCGTCTGTAGAGCTGACACAGTCGTTGACACAGACTCGTGTAAATGCACTGACTGCCAGTTCGCTAAATGTATTTTAATTCGTTGTCAGTAATTTGACATTTGAAGTCTGTGCTACTGACAGACTTTATAGTCGTGTGTAAAGGTCGGGTTAGGCGGACTATTTCAACCTATCTGAACATGGTCAAAAGTTGGAAGTTTCCATCTAGTTTGATGCTAATTCCAAAATCAGCGGGAATTGTACTAGTAGATGTACCCTAGTTTACAGCTAATGTCGACTAGCAGCTGGTGGTAACTAGCCTGACATTAACTCGATCCGTTACGTTATATTCAGCTCCAACTCCTTCTGCAAGCGTCTTGTATTTATTATTGAATTGAAGTAAATCAAGATACGATTTCATTTTCTTTTATTTATTTTTTTTTGCTTCTAAGTAAGCCAATCGTTGTTCAATTCACTCAGTCTACAATGGATAATTATTGCTAAACCCTCTAACTGTCGGTGCATGACTTAATGCTGTCAAGTGCGTTATTTCACTCGGCAATAATGGCGTTTTACGATGCGTGCGTGGTCACACGTTTATAACGACTTGACTTGGCTTCAGCCAATCAAGCACCACTCGAGCCTTTCAGCGTCTCGATACCAACTTAAAATGTGGATTTTTCACTGAAACAGAGTTATGCACTAAAACACACAGCAAACTAAAACAAAATCAAAACAGAAACCTCTACAGGAATATACGAAAAGTTAACAAGAAATGAGTATAACTACGTGACATGTTTTAGTAAAGTCGGTAGTCCGAGCATGGAGAAGATGTGAAAAATCGAAATAAAATAACAAAAAAAAAAAAAAAATCGAAAAATCATTGTAATAACATCATCAGCGGCACTGGCCAGTAAGTAATGGAGAGGAAAGGTACGTTGTTGGTAGACAAGAATATTTTTACCACTTAATTTTTACCATGGAGTTAATCTGTAACTTTGAAATTTTCGAAACTTGTTTTCATGATAAAATCTTATTTTTCAGCCTTTAGCTTCTTCTACAAAACACAAGCGAAGAAGGTATTGTCACTTGAATGGTTTTTCGTCTCTTGGTTATTATAAATCACTTCGAAACGATTTGCGGCATTAAACTATAAATGTTTTGGTACTTCTATCGCTTGAAGAGATATTTCAGCCGCCGTTTTCAAGAAATTTCAGCCGTTTATGACATTTTTTCAAGATATACCATGAGAAAAACTTTTTCCTCGAATTATCCAAGGCTTAATAATTTTTCCCAGCATGATATGCGGCTTATAAGAAAATCATGTAATGACCTCACACCTCACTCAGCTTTTGCCCTATCAAGAAACGAAATGTTACTTAATTTCAAAAGGGGAAAATAAAATGTCAACATTTCGGCTCATCTCATAATTATTTTCATCTTTTTTTTTCAAGATTTTATAATTTTGTGGCAACCAGCAGCTACGTTTTAAACAATAAAAGCTGTTTTTCCATGATTTACAGTCATTTTTTCGCCTAAATCTCACTGAGTCAGAAATGTGTTGCACTAAAAGATTTGTTTAGTTTTTTTTTCATTTTCGTTGCTATAGTAAAAAGTATTTCTCTGTATTTCGGTTGCTGTCTTAAAATTAACTTTTGTCGAAAAAGGAAAACCCGAGAATCAAGCGTTACGGAGGCGATCCAAAGACCTTCCAAGAATTTTTCACAAAATCTTTAAAAGAACAAGAAAGTAAAAATTAAGCATTCGCTATGAGACACACATGATGGGATAACAGAGGCACGTATGGATGAATGTGTATATAAGCTCTGCTCATATGTGGAAAGATTTTTTGTTTTCTGGCTTATGGAGGAATTGCACAGAAATAAAACTCAAAGAATATTTCTTAAATATTCTGCCAACAGCGAGAATGGTCCAATTAGTTAAGTGTCCAGCCTTGCAATCCAAATAACGAAGGTTCGAATCCCCATACCTATGTTCCACAAATTAGGCCGTATATCGAAACATTATTTTCCATACAAATTCACATAAAATTGAGACCAACTCAAACGGGTTTATTGCAAAAGGCAAAAAAAAGTAGTGATTTTCAACATTTTTCATTCTGTTTTTAACTGTCAGCTCGGAAAACCGTTAATTTGCAAGCAATTCGCAAGCAATTCGCAAAAATCTGTTTTTTACATCCTAATTAAAATGTCTCAATAACGGTAAAAGATAACGGATAACGGTAAAAGATAACGGATAACGGTAAAAGATAACGGATAACTGTAAAAGATAACGGATAACGCTGGAACTCAAAATTGTGAAGAATACCACTGTCATACATTTAGCAAAAAACCGTTATTATCCGACAAATTTTTTTTAATCAACGGTTTATCTTGATAACGGCTTGAGCTACAAAGTTCTAGCAAATGGCAAAAGTGTAGGAAATCCAACTTTTCTGCGACTACTGAAAATCGCTTAGTTTCGAAGAAAATCGCGAAAAAGGCAATCCGATTTTAAAAAGCCACCATTTTGGTTATTTTAGGTTAACGAATTTCTACCAAAAGTTAATAGGATCGTCCCATTCCAGGACCAAACATGCCTGTAAAATTTCATAGCTCTAGTCCCGTTTATTTTGCCTTTATGCCGGGTCCGCGAACAGCAAGTGAATTCTTCACTTTTTCTGAAACGGAGCAAAAGTGATTTCACTCCGGGCGGAATTTCGTGCAAATTGTTGAGTGGAATTAAAAGATTAAAAGATCGAAAATATTTCTCTCTCTCCCCCCCCCCCCCCTCTCTCCCTCTCACTCTCTCTCTCTCTCCCTCTCACTCTCTCTCTCTCCCTCTCACTCTCTCTCCCTCTCTCTCCCTCCATCTCTCTCTCTCTCTCTGTCCCTCCCTCTCTCTCTCTCCATCTTTCTCTCTCTCTCTCCCTCCCGCAATGTCTCTTACCAGAGGTCCCGGTCACGCGCCGATGTCCTCCAATTTTGCATCCCAATTCTCTTCGCGTCCTGATCAACGCCGTCTTGCCACCTGAGGTTCAGTCTTCCTCGTCTCCCTGAGGTTCAGTCTGCCTACCGCAGAAGAGTTTCCGAGCCGGATCACTTTCACTCAGTCGAGTGACAGAACTAACCCACCGGAGTCTTATGAGCTTGACTTCGAAAATATTTACCTGCGACATATTTTATTTGTATTTTCCCAATTTCATGTGAAAAAAACATGTAAATTTGATTTTTTTAATGCTGAAGACTCTGTAGCCCTTGATACCAATCATGATGCCGTATTCAATTTAAAAACTTTCACCTGCGGCGCAAATTTATTGGTTTCTCCATATTTCATTTTTTGTTTGTCATACAGAAAAAAAAATTTCAATTCTATTAATTTTTGTTTTGTGCGACTTTTCCTCCGTTCGACGTATAAACTTCTTTAATTATGTAACGATATAAGAATATTTGAAATTCTTATATGAAGGATATGTGTTTTGTTGTTGCTCGGCTTTCTTTCTCACCGCTAACAATTTTAGAAAAAATGCCCACAGCCCCTACGCCATGAAAAAAGTTGCTCACAAGTTTCTATTTCTTTTCTTTTCTTTTTTTTTTTTGTTGAATCAGAATAATAGCTTTTGACCAGCCGATAACATTTCGACCCGAAATATTTGAATATCTTCATTGAGGTTAGATTCATATAAAAAAATATCTTAACATGTCTCAATCCCCTACGATGAAAGCCAAGTTGCTGATCGATGATATCTACAAAAAAAAATAGTCTTGGAAAAGAGTCAACATTAATTTATCCCAATTGAATAGCGTGAAACATGAGAGTTTTCGCGCGCTTTCAACAAAGTTTCAAAGCCAAGTCTCAATTCCTTGCACGTCCACCACCCCCCTTCCATTGACCAAATTATGCGTTCCGTTGAGGTGACAACACCGAAAAATAGCACACCCGGCATCCGTAATAAAAACAACAACAAAAACAAGCCCAATTAGTGGGAAAAGAATGACACATAGAGATGGGGAGAATATTTTGGGGTTAATGTAACGTTTATTGGATTTGAGCGGTTTAAATCGTAGATCGTTGATCGTCAACCAATTTTCGGTTTTATGGACCGCGGCGGGTACCGATCGCGCGATCGTGAGCCTTAAATCTTAAACATCGTCATCGCGTTTAGTGACCGGACCGGACTGGACTGGATCATGGATGTGTATGTGCTGCGATCATTAATTTGTGGTCAATTTCCCACCCCACACCTCATTTCGTTTTGGACACTCGGTTCGAAAAGGTACTCTGATTTCCTCATCGGTTCTGATCGCTTCCACCGTGGAGAGTTCGTCATATATAAGGGGGCGTGCGGGGTACCTGCTGGTTTCGGTCGTTGATAAATCCATTAAATGTCAAAACGATCGAGAACCGAACCCATGTGGGATGATTATTATGATTATAAACACCATCGGCAATATAACATCATCATTTCTTCCATCACATTTTGATCTGGTCAAATTATGTATGATGTGTTTATACACTGTTGTTAGTTTTTGTTTGTTCGTTCATCAGATATACAAAAAAAAAAAGAAAAAAAAACAACAACAAATCAGAAATAAAAACCTTAAATCCGTTAAAACCGAAAACGGAAATTGAAATAAAAAATAATCAGACGAATATCACATAATACAGCCATTCCATGGATAGTCTAAATCAGGCCTGGCCAACACGCGACCCGCGGGCCCGCTGTGTATAATTCTGTGGCCCGCGAGATTCACACACGATTTCATAAAATTAATTTTGTTTTTTTGTATCTTTGGTTCTGATCTCCTTGAAAAAAGGGATCCGGTAAATATTTTTTTTCGAGTTTTTAGAGGCGTGTTCTTAGTAGGAAAGATATTTCTGAGACCGTTTCTATTCGGCAAATATTTTTTTCGAATTTTTAGAGGTTTTTTCTTAGTAGGAAAAATATTTCCGAGACCTTTTCCACCCGGGAAATATTTTTTTCGAATTTTTAGAGGCTTGTTCTTAGTCGGAAAAATATTTCCGAGACCTTTTCCACCCGGGAAATATTTTTTTTCGAATTTTTAGAGGCTTGTTCTTAGTAGGAAAAATATTTCTGAGACCGTTTCTATTCGGCAAATATTTTTTTCGAATTTTTAGAGGATTTTTCTTAGTAGTACAATAAAAAATTCTCGAAAACGAATTTTATTAATTTCTTTAAAATTATCTTAGTTTCATTTCAATCTTAAGAAATGGCTTAGAAAAAGCTATTTTACACTATTCTACATTATATTGAATACACTTGAAGTTAAAATCAGAGTCGGAGCTCGTCTTTTAGCGGTCTTTTTGAGAATCCACACCCCTGGTTTAAAGAAAGACACCTCCCCTCCCCCCTCCAGTCGTTTTCAAGATTTTCTAGCTCTTTGAGATATTTCAACGCTACTGGACAGTACTGCTAGCCCGCGTCTGAGTCGATACGGTATTTTTGGGGGCCAGAGTGGAGTTTCAGAATAAGAAAATCAAGCGCTATTGACCACCATAACGCTGCAAAAATCCATTGATTCCTGGCTGTTTTGTCAGTTAGAGCCTGTTCACATTGGTTGAAATAGTCCGCCTAAAGCTTGTCCCACAATTACGCGCAAAGCGGCGCGGCGCGGCGCGGCGCGGCGCGGCGCGGCGCGGCGTGGTGACAGATGGTAGTAGAAACTATAGGTTTATATGAGTTGGTTTATAATTGCGCGGTGACCAAACGCGGCAGCCGCGCGACACCGCGAAGAGTAGGTCTAGTTTCTACTTTCAGACGCGGTTGGAAGCGGTGACAGTTGTTTATGTTTTCTGAGTGTTGTTGCAAATATTTTTATCAAGTAAAAAGATGGAAAAGAACTTTGAAAACGCATTCGAAACGGAAAATGAAACGGAAAAATTAATAATCTTCAAATTTTCTGCGATTTTTAGGTTATGAGAACACAAATAGAGCTGCAACCGCGCCGCGTAATTTCGGTTTAAAAATGACTGCGGCTGTCGCCCTGCCGCTCTGAGCTAACCGCGCCGCGCCGCGCCCCTGCCGCACCGCGCCAATTGTGGGACAAGCTTTATTAGGACAGAAACTGGCAATATTAAGGCAAGGTGAGGCAGTGGGACTGCTGATAGGAAAATCATCATCAAAACTAAAATCTCCGTTCTCAGAGTTCCGCTTGTCGTGCTCTGATTGGTTGGCTGCCACACTGAATGTATTCCATTGTCATTATTGTTTCGGTCGTCTTCGATGCAAAACGTCGCAGAGCAAAAGGCAGCCACGTATTATTTGTAATTGTTTAGAACTGTTCCGTTTCCCAAATGTTCCACGCCAGTCTGATTACTCACAGCTACTGGTTCAAATAGTTACACGAGCAATTATTCATCCGTCCTATTTAGGCGGACTATTTCAACCAATCTGAACATGGTCTTATGTTCTGCATTCCTGCCAAATTAGACTTGATAATAGAAAACTCATGTGCTGAACACATTTTGGACGTTTGGCCCAAACAAATGGATGCGTGACACAACATTTGTGGCGATGTGTATGTCTACACCGTGTTGTACGTACATAAGAAAACGCTGATCAAGAAGTGTGATGACCGAGCAATCTCCAAGCACAGACGAACGATCAGTCGACTTATATTCGTATTTTTTTTATGTTTTTTTATGTTTCACTCGTCTTTCTCTCGATTTTTCACTATTTTCTTTTATGTGCTGCATGTGTGTTTATTGTGTATGCCTTGAAAACATAAAACTGGGTTGGGTGGACACTTTTATAATTCGAAAAATCTTAATCCACGTTTGATTCGGTTCTTTTTTCTGCTTTAATTTTCCGTTGCGTTGATCTGCGGCCCGAGGATCGTTTCTCTACTTCGATGTTGATTCGAAATTTTTATGATAATGATTGGATCGTGATCAACGATGATGAAGATGTTCTGAGCAATCAACTGGAAAAAAAATGTAAGAAAATAAATTCAAAAGATAAAAAAAAGCAATCAACAGAAATAAAAAACAACAAAAGACTGAACCCAGAATATGAGGTTTTAGTGGAAGACAGTGTTGAGAACCCAGGAGAGTAAATTAAAGAAATTGTTATGAATCGGAAACCCGCCCCCCCTTCCCCCCTCGCTACGACAGGTCATCAGTGATTGCCAGACTTGTTTGGGAAAAAAATTGAGAATACATTTTCCACGTTAAAAACCCCCCGGAAAATAAACTTGATTTTTTTTCGTGAAAAAATGTCTTGGAAAAATCAAGGAATAGTAATTTCGTGCAAGAAAAAAATTGTGATGATTTTACGGCCAAAAACTAAGGAGTTAAAAATCTCCGCACTCCCTCTCCAACCGTCATACACTTGCGGAATTGTATTCAAGAATTTCTCCCCGTGATCGGTCAAGGGATCTCGGGAAAAATTCTTGAAAACGGTCATACGTTATGAAATGTTGTCAATTTTCACTATGATGTGCAATCAAACGCCGAAGAAAAACTGAAGATTATTTTCAATACATAGAGTTGTTATATCTAAAGATTTACGAGCTTCCTGTACGACAGAGTATAAAAAGTGACAGATATGTTGGAGAATAATTTCTTAAGAAGACGTTTTCAAGTAAAAGACGAACGGGGAAAATCATAAAATTTTCGAAACATTAAAAAAAAACAAGTGAGAGAAAAGTACCAAAGATAGAATAACGGATCAGTCCAACCCCAGCATAAAATTTGTTGGTGCTTACTTTTGTGTCTTATGATAATAAAAACTATTTTAAAAATAAATAAATAAATAAATGAACCTCGCAGACACAAAATCGAATATTTTTCCTTTTTTTCCGTGAACTTCAAAAAATTCTGAGTACATTGGATTAGAGCAGTGGTGGCCAACCCGCGGCCCGCGGGCCGCATGCGGCCCGAGACGTTTAAAAATGCGGCCCGCCAAATGATTTGAAATTTACAAAAAAAAAAAAAAATATGTAACTAATAAAATATAAAATACTAAAACTGCTCATAAAGTTTATATGCAATTTTACAATTTAATTTTTATACCTGTATGGTGAAACCAAAGCGTATATTAACTTAGCCTTATCGTTTGTAACGCCAAGATCCCGTCATTACACACAAAAATGAATTGCGCCAATGCGTTGAGAATGATAAAATAAATTAATTTGTGGATGTCCGTCCGTATGTCCGTCCGTCTGTCCGTCTGTGGCGCGGAGCTACAGACTTGAAATTTTACGCAGATTCGTTTTTCGTAAAATGCGAGGCTAAGTTCGTTAATGGGCAAAAACGGACCATTAGAGGGGGTACCCCCCATAACAAATGAAAACGTTTTTTGCGAATATCTCAAAAACGGTGCCTCTTATCTAAAAAGTACAAGAACAAAAGTTATTTAGGATATGATTCTACATAAAACTCCCATACCTCAAAATCCGATTGGAAAAAATTTTAAAACATCTTCGACAGTTTGACTTCAAAGTGGAATTTTGATATACCTGTTCGCCGTTCACTTAAATCACCATACGGGGTTTCAATAATTGCCAGATTGGCAGTTTTAGCTTTTGTTATGTTTTATTTTACATAAGTACTACTCGTATATATACATTTACATTTACATAAGTCCATTTATACATATATTTGTTTAGCAAATATTTTTTTCTTATCCCACGACTCCATTAGACACTTTTCCAGATTGGATTTAAATCCAATCACGAAAAAGCCTAATGGGGACTCAAAAAATCTTGCATCATGATTTAAATCTCCTTACTGTCATGATTTTTTCGACTACTGAAAAGTAGGATTTTTTTGACATTTGTTCAGTCAAATTAGTTGATTTCTAGTTGGCTGCCCTGATTACCTCCTGGTTGACATTTCTAAGTACGCTATGGAGACACGATAAATATGAAAAATCATGACTGAAGATGCCCACGCGGTGATTTCTTTATTCGCCAAAATATGGAGTAGGGGAAAAAATCATGATTTTTAAAAGCCCATGGAGTCGTGGGGTTATGCTCAACTTTTTGCATTTTGTTCTAAATTTTTTTTTAAACCAAGTGACTGTTAAAAAACAACATAAAATATTATTTGAAAATTTTACTAAGAAACGGCGGTTATTCTATTTTTTCATGTGCGGCCCGCCAAAAAAAAATGAATCATCAGCTTGGCGCGTGGAACGATTTGGGTTGGCCAGGCCTGGATTAGAGAGACTATAATCTAGAGAGTTGAGTACGACAGTCTATTAAGTCCATTAAGAACAGTCTATTAGACCAATTAGAACAGTTTTTTTCTCGAGACTAGAACAGTCTGTAAACATTTTCTTCAATTTATTAAAACAACTAACACTTTCCACATTTTCTCATACCTCAGACATGAGCTTTTCACTCATATTAACCGATTTTAGGTATTTTGACAATTATATGTAACATCTAATCAAATATTTAACGTTTTTCGCGCCCATTTTTCAGCTTGGCGGACATCTTTATACGCCCGATTGTCCACTCTCTTGCGTAAAGTCGAACCAAAAAAAAGCCTGATTCGGTTTTCAAGAAATTCGACTTAATTTCAAGAATTTTAGATCTATTAAGCCCGGAAAAAAAAATCTAGAGACAAAACATAACAAAAGCTATCATTGCCAATCTGACAATTATTGAAAACCCATATGGTGTTATGGCATTGTTCGAAGTTTAATTGAACAGCGAACAGTTGTATCAAAATTCTACTTTGAAGTCAAACTTTCGAATAAGATTTTTTTTAAATTTATTCCAATCGGATTTTGATGTATGGAAGTTTTATGTAGAGTTTTATATTCTAAATAACTTTTGTTCTTGCACTTTTGTGATAAGATGCACCGTTTTTGAGATATTCGCCAAAAGGGTTTTCGTTCTTTTTTTATCAAATTTAAAAAAAAAGTGTAACGCAGCTATCCCAAATCCATTTAAAAACTACTGCACAGTGCCACGGAGTACTGCACAGTGCTGCGGAGTAAGTACGTTTCCAACGAAGATTACTGGCCAGTACTGCGCAGTAATTTTTACATGGATCGGGACCACAATTATTATCACCTGCAATTAACGGTCCTTTCCTAACAGTTGATAGGATCGCTCCATCTCGGGACGGAATATATTTGCGAAATTTCACGATTGAAGAAGTTTTTGAAAATTCTCGTACACGGAGAAAATGAAAAATTTGCAACTGTCTTCTTTCTTATATAGTAAAGGAAAATTGTTTACAAAACTTAATACGGATAAATGAAAATATCATGGATTTGAATCCCCCGAGGGAATTCATGATGATTAAATCGACTGCCAACCTCTTTTAGTTTAAGAAAATAAAAAACTAGAAAAGCAACAAGGAAATCCCAATAAAATACCCTCATATAAATGGATTAGGATCCGCTTTATTTGTCCGTTTTCTTTTCTCTGATAAACTCGCAGTTATAACAAAAGTAAGGTTATGGAATAATAATAACCTCACTTTTGTTATAACTACTAGTGCATCGTTCAGATTTCGCTATTCTTTAAAAATCTGTATTTATTTTTACAGATTTGTTCCTTCTGTTTTTTTCTTTCTGTATTACTTTGATTCTAGCTCAAAAATTCATGGCTGTTTTGCTTACACCTTCGGCGGTATAAGAAGAAAAATAAGATATTAAAATAAAATTGTTTCGTTTAACCCTAGAACGACGAGTCACGGAACGCCATGGCAATGGCTAGGCGTAATACTCATACCTGATCGTATAAATAAAATACCATTTTTTTTTGCATTATTTTTACCTTGACGTAATCATAGCTCTGACAATGAGCCATTTATCGAAATGATCACGATGGGATCGCATAACATAATCTAAAAGTATCCATTTTTAGACCGTTGAAACCTCACCCGCATTCATTTCGTGGTCCTGAAGTTTTCACATTGCAGGAAAATAAATCTCTTTTTGGTATTGATTAATTTATAATAATAGCGATTTTCCTACAATGAAACAAATTTATGGCAACACTTGTTCACAAGTTGAAAAAAAACCAGTATATTGCGATTTTGGCACAAAAGATGATTTGTGAAAAAATCTACGATAAACATAAACACAGATTTCTGTTAATTAACGCAAGTTCTCCAAATGTTTAACAATTTTATCCTCTGTTAGTATTTTTGATCGATTTTTAGTCATTGCCCTTGCCCTGTGATTGATCGTCGGTTGCTGCATTAAATAATTTTTTTTTCTAAATAAAGTCAGCATAAAAAAAGCATTCAAAAATCATAAAACTTATGACAGAAAACGAAACGGAAATAAATTAATAGCAATTTTGTTGGTATTTGCAAATCTCATTGGAAATATCTGATGTGAACAGGACATGTATTTTTTGCTTATACAAGAGAGGAAAAGATACAGTGAATTTAAAACTCGCGAGAAATTCTTTTCCTAATTTTTGTTTACGGCGTTTTTTGCGCTGGAATTTTTTGTTCCATTTTTTATGAACTTAAAATTTATGTTTCAATTTTGTTTACATACACAAAGCGAATTTTACCCCACAAAAAGGATTTTCCTACAGGGAAAACGATTTCCTAGTGCCCTATTTTGTATTAAAGCAAAATAAAACATCAAAACTGAAGTTATTTTGTGATTAAAAACCATAATTTCTTATTCGAATAAATTTCCCATTTCAAATTTGAAATGCCGCCCGATTTCAACATGCAGATGTCGCTTCAGTTCTCATCTAAACGTCAGTTTTAGTACGAGATCGTTTTCTGCCATTGCTCTCGAAAGCCGGCTCCTGTGAAATTAATTTATTTTGCCGGGAAAAGACTTTCAATAGCTGGTAATTTAGTGAATAATAGTAAGTTGAGTGATTTTCGCATCCTCAAGTGGTAAAATATCCGCTTTCCAGACGTTGGATTTATGCGATATTTGTTTAATAATTTTTCCCCTCGAATGTTGGGTTTTTCTCCCCCATAAAAAGTGGAAATTCTTCGTAATTTCAAGAAAAGTGAATTAATTGAACTGAATTTCAAGTTTTTTTCATAAAATTTTGTGTTAAAAATTGTAAAAATCGTCCAATGGTAGGAAACCTGAAAAAAATGGCCTTTCGATTTTTCCGTGCTCGCATTTTCATTGAAATTCCCGTGCTATAGCGAATTTAAAACAGACTCAATATGAAAATCAATCACTGGAAATTGGAAAATCGTTTTCCTATAAGAAAATCACCGTTTCCGGTAAGTTTTTTTTTGGTATTTCCTTGATTTTATTTCCTAAATAGAACTAAAAACTTCTTCGCCGCGATTTCAATTGCGGCCAGACGACCGCAAATTATGAAATACATTTCAATTTTCCTGTTGGCGCGAAACATTTGAATTTGGAAAAGTTTCATTGCTGCGATTCTTATTTTTATCCTTTCCCAAACATCCTGACATTATTTTCTATTTTTTCGGGATATTTTCATGAAAAAAAAAATTATTCCTGCGCAAAATTCGACTCCACAACCTGTTGGTGGGTGGGTGGTGGGCGCACATGCTGGATGAGCGACAGGTGACCAGTTGTGCGGTGGACACCTTGGTGTGTGGGTGCGTGTGTGGCTCAGCGGATGACGTCATGCACATCATGCACCGCTCTAGGAATTCCTTTGTTCGGAAGCAGGGCTAAAAGGGTTCGAAGACCTTTTCTATCCGGGAAATATTTTTCTCGAATTTTTACGGGATTGTTCTGAGTAGGAAAAATATTTCCGAGACCTTTTCTATACGGGAAATATTTTTCTCGAATTTTTACGGGATTGTTCTGAGTAGGAAAAATATTTCCGAGACCTTTTCTATCCGGGAAATATTTTTTTCGAATTTTTAGAGGCTTGTTCTGAGTAGGAAAAATATTTCAGAGACCTTTTCTATCCGGGAAATATTTTTTTCGAATTTTTAGAGGCTTGTTCTTAGTAGGAAAAATACTTTCGAGACCTTTTCTATCCGGGAAATATTTTTCTCGAATTTTTACGGGATTGTTCTGAGTAGGAAAAATATTTCCGAGACCTTTTCTATACGGGAAATATTTTTCTCGAATTTTTAGAGGCTTGTTCTTAGTAGGAAAAATACTTTCGAGACCTTTTCTATCCGGGAAATATTTTTTTCGAATTTTTAGAGGCTTGTTCTTAGTAGGAAAAATACTTTCGAAACCTTTTCTATCCGGGAAATATTTTTCTCGAATTTTTACGGGATTGTTCTGAGTAGGAAAAATATTTCCTAGACCTTTTCTATACGGGAAATATTTTTTCGAATTTTTATAGTCTTGTTCTTAGTAGGAAAAATACTTTCGAGACCTTTTCTATTCGGGAAATATTTTTCTCGAATTTTTAAAGGCTTGTTCTGAGTAGGAAAAATATTTCCGAGACCTTTTCTATCCGCGAAATATTTTTCTCGAACTTTAACGGGATTGTTCTGAGTAGGAAAAATATTTCCGAGACCTTTTCTATCCGGGAAATATTTTTCTCGATTTTTTACGGGATTGATCTGAGTAGGAAAAATATTTCCGAGACCTTTTCTATACGGGAAATATTTTTTTCGAATTTTTAGAGGCTTGTTCTTAGTAGGAAAAATACTTTCGAGACCTTTTCTATCCGGGAAATATTTTTCTCGAATTTTTAAAGGCTTGTTCTTAGTAGGAAAAATACTTTCGAGACCTTTTCTATCCGGGAAATATTTTTCTCGAATTTTTAAAGGCTTGTTCTTAGTAGGAAAAATACTTTCCAGAACTTTTCTATCCGGGAAATATTTTTCTCGAATTTTTAAAGGCTTGTTCTTAGTAGGAAAACTACTTTCGGGACCTTTTCTATCCGGGAAATATTTTTCTCGAATTTTTACGGGATTGTTCTGAGTAGGAAAAATATTTCCGAGACCTTTTCTATACGGGAAATATTTTTCTCGAATTTTTACGGGATTGTTCTGAGTAGGAAAAATATTTCC
This sequence comes from Chrysopilus asiliformis, assembly GCA_964034945.1. Lineage (NCBI taxonomy): Eukaryota > Metazoa > Arthropoda > Insecta > Diptera > Rhagionidae > Chrysopilus > Chrysopilus asiliformis. Next base: position 8,010,802 of record OZ035964.1, read on the forward strand.
GAGACTTTTTCTATACGGGAAATATTTTTTTCGAATTTTTAGAGGCATGTTCTTAGTAGGAAAAATACTTTCGAGACCTTTTCTGTCCGGGAAATATTTTTCTCGAATTTTTAAAGGCTTGTTCTTAGTAGGAAAAATACTTTCGAGACTTTTTCTATCCGGGAAATATTTTTCTCAAATTTTAACGGGATTGTTCTGAGTAGGAAAAATATTTCCGAGACCTTTTCTATCCGGGAAATATTTTTCTCGAATTTTAACGGGATTGTTCCGAGTAGGAAAAATATTTCCGACACCTTTTCTATACGGGAAATATTTTTCTCGAATTTTTATAGTCTTGTTCTTAGTAGGAAAAATACTTTCGAGACCGTTTCTATCCGGGAAATATTTTTCTCGAATTTTAACGGGATTGTTCTGAGTAGGAAAAATATTTCCGAGACTTTTCTATACGGGAAATATTTTTATCGAATTTGTAAAGGCTTGTTCTTAGTAGGAAAAATATTTTCGAGACCTTTTCTATGCGGGAAATATTTTTTTCGAATTTTTACAGGCTTGTTCTGAGTAGGAAAAATATTTACGAGACCTTTTCTATCCGGGGAATATTTTTTTCGAATTTTTACAGGCTTGTTCTGAGTAGGAAAAATATTTACGAGACCTTTTCTATCCGGGAAATATTTTTCTCGAATTTTTATGGGATTGTTCTGAGTAGGAAAAATATTTCCGAGACCTTTTCTATCCGGGAAATATTTTTCTCGAATTTTTACGGGATTATTCTGAGTAGGAAAAATACTTTCGAGACCTTTTCTATCCGCGAAATATTTTTCTCGAATTTTTATAGTCTTGTTCTTAGTAGGAAAAATATTTCCGAGACCTTTTCTATCCGGGAAATATTTTTCTCGAATTTTAACGGGATTGTTCTGAGTAGGAAAAATATTTCCGAGACCTTTTCTATACGGGAAATATTTTTTTCGAATTTTTAGAGGCTTGTTCTTAGTAGGAAAAATACTTTCGAGACCTTTTCTATCCGGGAAATATTTTTCTCGAATTTTTACGGGATTGTTCTGAGTAGGAAAAATATTTCGGAGACCTTTTCTATCCGGGAAATATTTTTCTCGAATTTTTATAGTCTTGTTCTTAGTAGGAAAAATACTTTCGAGACCTTTTCTATCCGGGAAATATTTTTCTCGAATTTTACGGGATTGTTCTGAGTAGGAAAAATATTTCGGAGACCTTTTCTATACGGGAAATATTTTTCTCGAATTTTTATAGTCTTGTTCTTAGTAGGAAAAATACTTTCGAGACCTTTTCTATCCGGGAAATATTTTTTTCGAATTTTTAGAGGCTTGTTCTTAGTAGGAAAAATACTTTCGAGACCTTTTCTATCCGGGAAATATTTTTCTCGAATTTTTACGGGATTGTTCTGAGTAGGAAAAATATTTCCGAGACTTTTTCTATAAGGGAAATATTTTTCTCGAATTTTTACGGGATTGTTCTGAGTAGGAAAAATATTTCGGAGACCTTTTCTATCCGGGAAATATTTTTCTCGAATTTTTATAGTCTTGTTCTTAGTAGGAAAAATACTTTCGAGACCTTTTCTATCCGCGAAATATTTTTCTCGAATTTTTATAGTCTTGTTCTTAGTAGGAAAAATATTTCCGAGACCTTTTCTATCCGGGAAATATTTTTCTCGAATTTTAACGGGATTGTTCTGAGTAGGAAAAATATTTCCGAGACCTTTTCTATCCGGGAAATATTTTTATCGAATTTGTAAAGGCTTGTTCTTAGTAGGAAAAATATTTCCGAGACCTTTTCTATACGGGAAATATTTTTTTCGAATTTTTAGAGGCTTGTTCTGAGTAGGAAAAATATTTCCGAGACCTTTTCTATCCGGGAAATATTTTTCTCGAATTTTTAGAGGCTTGTTCTGAGTAGGAAAAATATTTCCGAGACCTTTTCTATAAGGGAAATATTTTTCTCGAATTTTAACGGGATTGTTCTGAGTAGGAAAAATATTTCCGAGACCTTTTCTATCCGGGAAATATTTTTTTCGAATTTTTATATTCTTGTTCTTAGTAGGAAAAATATTTCGGAGACCTTTTCTATCCGGGAAATATTTTTCTCGAATTTTTATAGTCTTGTTCTTAGTAGGAAAAATACTTTCGAGACCTTTTCTATCCGGGAAATATTTTTTTCGAATTTTTAGAGGCTTGTTCTTAGTAGGAAAAATACTTTCGAGACCTTTTCTATCCGGGAAATATTTTTCTCGAATTTTTACGGGATTGTTCTGAGTAGGAAAAATATTTCCGAGACCTTTTCTATAAGGGAAATATTTTTCTCGAATTTTTACGGGATTGTTCTGAGTAGGAAAAATATTTCGGAGACCTTTTCTATCCGGGAAATATTTTTCTCGAATTTTTACGGGATTGTTCTGAGTAGGAAAAATATTTCGGAGACCTTTTCTATCCGGGAAATATTTTTCTCGAATTTTTATAGTCTTGTTCTTAGTAGGAAAAATACTTTCGAGACCTTTTCTATCCGCGAAATATTTTTCTCGAATTTTTATAGTCTTGTTCTTAGTAGGAAAAATATTTCCGAGACCTTTTCTATCCGGGAAATATTTTTCTCGAATTTTAACGGGATTGTTCTGAGTAGGAAAAATATTTCCGAGACCTTTTCTACCCGGGAAATATTTTTTTCGAATTTTTAGAGGCTTGTTCTTAGTAGGAAAAATACTTTCGAGACCTTTTCTATCCGGGAAATATTTTTCTCGAATTTTTACGGGATTGTTCTGAGTAGGAAAAATATTTCGGAGACCTTTTCTATCCGGGAAATATTTTTCTCGAATTTTTACGGGATTGTTCTGAGTAGGAAAAATATTTCCGAGACCTTTTCTATAAGGGAAATATTTTTCTCGAATTTTTATAGTCTTGTTCTTAGTAGGAAAAATACTTTCGAGACCTTTTCTATCCGGGAAATATTTTTTTCGAATTTTTAGAGGCTTGTTCTGAGTAGGAAAAATATTTCCGAGACCTTTTCTATCCGGGAAATATTTTTCTCGAATTTTTACGGGATTGTTCTGAGTAGGAAAAATATTTCGGAGACCTTTTCTATCCGGGAAATATTTTTCTCGAATTTTTATAGTCTTGTTCTTAGTAGGAAAAATACTTTCGAGACCTTTTCTATCCGCGAAATATTTTTCTCGAATTTTTATAGTCTTGTTCTTAGTAGGAAAAATATTTCCGAGACCTTTTCTATCCGGGAAATATTTTTTTCGAATTTTTAGAGGTTTGTTCTGAGTGGGAAAAATATTTCCGAGACCTTTTCTATACGGGAAATATTTTTTTCGAATTTTTAGAGGCTTGTTCTTAGTAGGAAAAATACTTTCGAGACCTTTTCTATCCGGGAAATATTTTTCTCGAATTTTTAGAGGTTTGTTCTGAGTAGGAAAAATATTTCCGAGACCTTTTCTATACGGGAAATATTTTTTTCGAATTTTTAGAGGCTTGTTCTTAGTAGGAAAAATATTTTCGAGACCTTTTCTATCCGGGAAATATTTTTCTCGAATTTTTAAAGGCTTGTTCTTAGTAGGAAAAATACTTTCGAGACCCTTTCTATACGGGAAATATTTTTATCGAATTTGTAAAGGCTTGTTCTTAGTAGGAAAAATATTTACGAGACCTTTTCTATCCGGGAAATATTTTTCTCGAATTTTAACGGGATTGTTCTGAGTAGGAAAAATATTTCCGAGACCTTTTCTATCCGGGAAATATTTTTTTCGAATTTTTAGAGGTTTGTTCTGAGTAGGAAAAATATTTCCGAGACCTTTTCTATCCGGGAAATATTTTTCTCGAATTTTTACGAGATTGTTCTGAGTAGGAAAAATATTTTGGAGACCTTTTCTATCCGGGAAATATTTTTCTCGAATTTTTATAGTCTTGTTCTTAGTAGGAAAAATACTTTCGAGACCTTTTCTACCCGCGAAATATTTTTCTCGAATTTTTATAGTCTTGTTCTTAGTAGGAAAAATATTTCCGAGACCTTTTCTATCCGGGAAATATTTTTCTCGAATTTTAACGGGATTGTTCTGAGTAGGAAAAATATTTCCGAGACCTTTTCTACCCGGGAAATATTTTTTTCGAATTTTTAGAGGCTTGTTCTTAGTAGGAAAAATACTTTCGAGACCTTTTCTATAAGGGAAATATTTTTCTCGAATTTTTACGGGATTGTTCTGAGTAGGAAAAATATTTCCGAGACCTTTTCTATCCATGAAATATTTTTATCGAATTTTAACGGGATTGTTCTGAAAGGAAAAATATTTCCGAGACCTTTTCTATCCGGGAAATATTTTTTTCGAATTTTTAGAGGCTTGTTCTTAGTAGGAAAAATACTTTCGAGACCTTTTCTATCCGGGAAATATTTTTCTCGAATTTTTACGGGATTGTTCTGAGTAGGAAAAATATTTCAGAGACCTTTTCTATCCGGGAAATATTTTTCTCGAATTTTTATAGTCTTGTTCTTAGTAGGAAAAATACTTTCGAGACCTTTTCTATCCGGGAAATATTTTTCTCGAATTTTAACGGGATTGTTCTGAGTAGGAAAAATATTTCCGAGACTTTTTCTATCCGGGAAATATTTTTTTCGAATTTTTAGAGGCTTGTTCTTAGTAGGAAAAATACTTTCGAGACCTTTTCTATCCGGGAAATATTTTTCTCGAATTTTTACGGGATTGTTCTGAGTAGGAAAAATATTTCCGAGACCTTTTCTATACGGGAAATATTTTTTTCGAATTTTTAGAGGCTTGTTCTTAGTAGGAAAAATACTTTCGAGACCTTTTCTATCCGGGAAATATTTTTCTCGAATTTTTACGGGATTGTTCTGAGTAGGAAAAATATTTCCGAGACTTTTTCTATAAGGGAAATATTTTTCACGAATTTTTACGGGATTGTTCTGAGTAGGAAAAATATTTCGGAGACCTTTTCTATCCGGGAAATATTTTTCTCGAATTTTTATAGTCTTGTTCTTAGTAGGAAAAATACTTTCGAGACCTTTTCTATCCGCGAAATATTTTTCTCGAATTTTTATAGTCTTGTTCTTAGTAGGAAAAATATTTCCGAGACCTTTTCTATCCGGGAAATATTTTTCTCGAATTTTAACGGGATTGTTCTGAGTAGGAAAAATATTTCCGAGACCTTTTCTATCCGGGAAATATTTTTATCGAATTTGTAAAGGCTTGTTCTTAGTAGGAAAAATATTTCCGAGACCTTTTCTATACGGGAAATATTTTTTTCGAATTTTTAGAGGCTTGTTCTGAGTAGGAAAAATATTTCCGAGACCTTTTCTATCCGGGAAATATTTTTCTCGAATTTTTACGGGATTGTTCTGAGTAGGAAAAATGTTTCCGAGACCTTTTCTATACGGGAAATATTTTTCTCGAATTTTAACGGGATTGTTCTGAGTAGGAAAAATATTTCCGAGACCTTTTCTATCCGGGAAATATTTTTATCGAATTTGTAAAGGCTTGTTCTGAGTAGGAAAAATATTTCCGAGACCTTTTCTATCCGCGAAATATTTTTCTCGAATTTTTATAGTCTTGTTCTTAGTAGGAAAAATATTTACGAGACCTTTTCTATCCGGGAAATATTTTTCTCGAATTTTTACGGGATTGTTCTGAGTAGGAAAAATGTTTCCGAGACCTTTTCTATACGGGAAATATTTTTTCGAGTTTTTAGAGGCTTCTTATTAGTAGGAAAAATACTTTCGAGACCTTTTCTATCCGGGAAATATTTTTCTCGAATTTTTACGGGATTGTTCTGAGTAGGAAAAATATTTCCGAGACCTTTTCTATCCGGGAAATATTTTTCTCGAATTTTTACGGGATTGTTCTGAGTAGGAAAAATATTTCGGAGACCTTTTCTATACGGGAAATATTTTTCTCGAATTTTAACGGGATTGTTCTGAGTAGGAAAAATATTTCCGAGATCTTTTCTATCCGGGAAATATTTTTATCGAATTTGTAAAGGCTTGTTCTTAGTAGGAAAAATATTTCCGAGACCTTTTCTATCCGGGAAATATTTTTCTCGAATTTTTACGGGATTGTTCTGAGTAGGAAAAATGTTTCCGAGACCTTTTCTATCCGAGAAATATTTTTTTCGAATTTTAAGAGGCTTCTTCTTAGTAGGAAAAATACTTTCGAGACCTTTTCTATCCGGGAAATATTTTTTTCGAATTTTTAGAGGCTTGTTCTTAGTAGGAAAAATACTTCCGAGACCTTTTCTATCCGGGAAATATTTTTCTCGAATTTTTACGGGATTTTTCTGAGTAGGAAAAATATTTCCGAGACCTTTTCTATCCGAGAAATATTTTTTTCGAATTTTTAAAGGCTTGTTCTGGGTAGGAAAAATACTTTCGAGACCTTTTCTATCCGGGAAATATTTTTCTCGAATTTTTAAAGGCTTGTTCTTAGTAGGAAAAATACTTTCGAGACCTTTTCTATCCGGGAAATATTTTTCTCGAATTTTTAGGGATTGTTCTGAGTAATAAAAATATTTCCGAGACCTTTTCTATCCGGGAAATGTTTTTCTCGAATTTTTATAGTCTTGTTCTTAGTAGGAAAAATACTTTCGAGGCCTTTTCTATCCGGGAAACATTTTTCTCGAATTTTTACGGATTGTTCTGAGTAGGAAAAATATTTCCGAGACCTTTTCTATCCGGGAAATATTTTTCTCGAATTTTTAAAGGCTTGTTCTTAGTAGGAAAAATATTTTCGAGGCCTTTTTCATTCGCTAAATGTTGAAAGTTTTTGCACGATAAGTTTGATTATATACGAAAGGTATCATCTCACCGTTATGTGGATTAAGCTGTGTTTTAATTACGAAAAAAATGATATGTTTAATTTTTTCAGGATCGGTAAACCCAGTAAACTCGGAAATATTCTAAAATTACTAGAGATTCAGGTCAATGTCAGGTTATGAAGTACTCCTTTAACCGTCAAATTGTGTCCTTTTGACCATCTACCTCTAGACGCTTCGGGCTGCTCTGAAGTGTCCAATAGGAATCGCCTATTGTATTAGTGCTGAAATCGTGGGGTAGTCCCTACCAAGGAATATATCCTCGATGGACTAGCCAAATCGCAAATTGCCAATAGCAAACATGGCGATTTTGCGACCATATCCTGGATAACAATTGCTAGTTAGCCATTTTTTCTGCTTTAACACTTGTGCTGAATGTAAACAACATAACCTAAAATCGTTTGACCATCTTCTTTGCATATTTTAATTGAACCTGATGAGGATAGCAAGTTTTCATTGAAATGTGAGGTTATGTTCACCGTTAACACCTTTTGCGACAGCGTTTTTGCGCTTGCAAATTTTACTTGCCATTCGTGCGAAACACCAATGCGTCGAGAATGACGTTTATGGAAATTTAATTTGCAAATTTTGCGAGTGACAAACACTTTCGAGGATATACCCCTAAAGGCGCCTCCACACGTTCAATGTTACTTGACAATTTTACTTGAATGACTCATGTTTCAAGTAACATTGATCGTTTGGATGCTCATCAATGTTCCGCGTGAAGGCAATTTCCATCAATGTTACTTGACGAGAATTGAACGTGTGGAGGCTCCTTAAGGGCCATAAGTAATACCTCGGTACGGTCCTGTTGTTCAGCCTCATGAGGAAGCAGAGTATAAGGTTAAATTCATGCTGATTGCATATCACAGCATGATATTAAGTTGTTGATGCAACCACAGGTAAAAGAATTATTATTCATTTAGTGAGATTTCCGTTGATTTCACAAGAAGACAGGGAAACATGCGGGCGGTGGTCATAAGCATTTAATTATATGGTTTTCAATATTGGCCCACTAATACATAACCGTAATTGTGTTAATAATCGCCCTGGACTCAAGGATCAAATTAATTTATTATTTGTATTAGTTTGGCGGGCTTAGCGGTCCAATTATAGGAAATAAAAACAAAAGTTGTGTATAAAAACAAAAATTTATTATGGAAATCCAACATACATATTTCGAATGAGATGTTTAAAAACAATGCTTTCGTGGACCAACGCTCGGAAGGAATAGGAAATGTATTCCATATTTTCAAAAACCTGGAGGAGTTGTGGAAAATCTGGAGGAGATTTTCTTGCTTTAGAAGATCCTTAAAATTCTTTCAAAAACTGCTTTCCAATATATTTTGGATGCTTTTCAGTGGATCCTCGTGAATTAGGGCTAAATAGTTATCATTAAAAGAATTTCTTATATTATATTTTCGTATCTACCTGCACCGTGTCGTGTACCTGGATTGCCTTTTATTATTGCTGTTGTTGTTGTCATTGGACTTGTCTTTATTTCTTTCTGTGCCTGTATCTCTCTTTCTCTCTCAGTCCATATATCTATCTGTATACATATTGTGCACGCCTTGCCTTGATTGGATATCAGCAGTTGGCATTGGCAGTGGCAGCGGAGAGCAGGTAAAATTGTAAGAAGAGATTAAGACATTAAAAGCGGTCGGACGATTTCTTCGTAATTCTTTGGTTTTTCTACAGGCTATTCTAGAATCCAAGACACATACCTTCTTTATAAAGTTGTAGGCATTTTTATTATATTATTTTTTTCTTCGTTCATTATTCGTTGATTTTATAGATTTTATTTTAAAAACGGGTAGAGATTCTTATGTTATAAGGTTGCTCGTCTTCTGCGTGTTCTCGTTGTTGTTTTCGTATTCTGTCTGCTGAAATAATTCTTCAATTAGTTTAGTTTTTTTTTACATCTTCCAACTTTTATTAGTATGAGAATGGAGTTTTTGTAAAAAAAAACACACACACAGTTTATAGAAGAGAGACGAATGGAAAGAAAATAAAATAAAACGTGACCGTAACAACGATGAATTTATTTCATTTTCTTGTGTGCGCCTTTTGGAATCTCATGTCTTCATTTCTATATTTTATCATATTCAAGTTTTTCTTTTTTTTTTGTATATTCAGTTTTATTATTCTTGATGTTCCGTCGTTTTCAGTAATTTCAAAAACTTTTGGTTTCCAAAATCACGTTTAAAATGCCCGCCAGCCCGCTGACAATGACACCATCAGTCTAGACCGCTATCGCGATTTTTACTGTTGGTAGGCTTCAACGAAACCTTAGAAATGTTGCTGGGGTCGCAATCCATGTAAAATTGTAGATGCGCAGCAAAAATTAGTAGAACCCGGACTTCAGGAAGTTCAGGAAGTCAGGACTTCAGGAAGTCGCAGTACCACTCGGGGTGTAGTTATTTATTAGATAGAAGCTAAAATATCTTCTAGACTAACCTAGAAGTCTAGAAGATATTTTTTTTAAATTTTGTTTTCATTTCCCATATTTTTTCTTTGACGAAATTAGTATGAATACGAGTATAACAATGGATAAAAATACAAACACCGTTCAATGAACCTTTTAAAGTCTACTGATTGACAGAAAGCTCAACTTTTTACATTCCCTTAAATCACTATGCTTCAATAATGGCTAAAACATAAAAAAAAGACCAACAATGAATGTGTGTAAATAACATTTATAGCGTCCAGAAGTCATTAAGTTTTTTTTTTGTTATTGTGTAATTTTATTTGCGACACGATCATAAAAAAAGTTTTTATTTTTCTTAGTTAAACACATCTTAAAATGATTACACTAGGCAACATAGGTTTTTGTAATGGTTTCATTTATGGTTTTTTTTCTAAACGATTTTGGTGAGTGCATTATCAAAAAAAAATAATAAAAGATTTCCATCAGATCAGGTGATAGAATTTCAGTCTTCATTAAAATACGCATAATTTTTTTGGTTTTTTTGCTAGGGCGCATCATTTTTAAGAAATTAGAAAAAAAACCTTTCATTTTTTGGGGGCGGGACGCATTTAAACCCGTATGGTGAAACCAGAGGGTATATTAAATTTCCTTTACCGTTTGTAACGCCAAGATCCCGTCATCACACACAAAAATGAATTACACCAGTGTTTTTAGAATGATAAAAAAAATTGAATTTTGCATGTCCGTCCGTCCGTCCGTCCGTCCGTCAGTCCGTCCGTCCGTCCGTCAGTCCGTCCGTCCGTCCGTCCGTCCGTCCGTTCGTCTGTCTGTCTGTCTGTCTGTCTGTCTGTCTGTCTGTCTGTCCGTCCGTCTATCCGTCTGTCCGTCCGTCTGTCTGTCTGTCCGTCCGTCTATCCGTCTGTCCGTCCGTCGGGTGTCCGTCTGTCTGTCTGTCTCTCTGTCTGTCTGTCTGTCTGTCTGTCCGTCTGTCTGTCTGTTTGTCTGTCTGTCCATCTGTCCGTCCGTCTGTCTGTCTGTCCGTCTGTACATCTGTCTGACCGTCTGTGGCGCGGATTGCGGGCGCAGGGATTAAGCTGGAGACTGGACATTTTACACAGATTCGTTTTTCGTAAAATGCAAAAATGGACCATTAGCGTTAAGGAATGGGGGGGGGGGGAGGTACTCCCCCATACGAACGAAAACGTTTTTTGCGAATATCTCAAAAACGGTGCATCTTATCAAAAAAGTGCAAGAACAAAAGTTATTTAGGATATGATTCTACATAAAACTCCGATACATCAAAATCCGATTGGAATAAATTTAAAAAAATCTTCTTGGAAAGTTTGACTTCAAAGTAAATTTTTTGTTCGAATTTTGATACGAATATCACCCACCATACGGGTTTTCAATGATTGCCAGATTGACAATTATAGCTTTTGTAATGTTTTAAAAAAAAATCGGATCTATTCGAATTTTTTTATTCCTTCAGGTTCGTAATTATAACGTAAACAATATATTTTGAAAGCATGGCAAGACAAAAAGTATTAATTTTGTTGCCTAGTGTTTTGAATAGCGCAATCAAACTTGTTAACTTCTCAATTAATCCGGCATTTTCTTTGTATTTTATTATTTATTTTAAATCTTCATTTTTATTTTGATTTATTTTGGAAAGTTTAAGGTGGCGCCAGCAGTTACAATTTTATAGGTGGGCACTCGATTGCCGGACGCAAAGAAATCAACAAAAGTGTGAAATTCCGCACACAGAAACGAAGCGTGAAAAATTTACAACTCATAGATAATATTGGGATTTTCTGTAATCAAATATTAGATTTTCCGTCGCGTCGTGCGAAATCTTGGGAAAAGAATAGAATCCAATTTTTTTAAAAAAATCTGCCACATTGCCGAAGTTTACTCCACTTGTTTTTTTGTCACACTAAACGATTACTTTTGCGATTGAGCACTCTAGAAAATTTTATTGTAATTTTACCCCTATTATCGTAGGAAACCATTTTCCTACGATAATAGGGGTAAAATTACACCGAGTCGTAATGGCTTAAAAGCTATGCATTTTTACTCATTTTGTGGCGTACAAAAGCCTCTTTTACGGGGGAACTTTAAGCTAAATAAGAAGTAAAAGTACAATACGGGTGTAATTTTACGACATGGATGTTTAAAATTGCCACATTTTTGTTGTAATTTTCCTCCGATTTGGTAGCAAAACCGCGTCTTAAAGGTGTAATTTTACGACATTTTTTGTTTAAAATTACACCGAAAATGGTATTAGAATTTCTCGGCTTATACGGTCTGAAAAAAAATAATATATTATTTTTGCGGATGTTTCCACATCCAAATTTCCCGGGCATGTCTGCCATGTGGCAGGCGCCACACAGGATTTTGGTAGAGTAAAACTCGATTCGAGTATTTATACTCCGATGCCACAAACCTTATGCGAATTATAAGGTTAAGGTTAAATAATGCAAAAATACCCTGCGAGCGTGTTTTTACACCAAAATGAGAGTAAAAATACGAATATTGGTCGAAATTTTACGCAAGGTTTAAAATTACCCTATTTCTAGTGTAAGATTAATGTTTTTTGGGTGATTTTACAACTTAAATGGTGTGCGAGCTAAATTCTGATTTTTTTTCGAAATTTTACGACGTTTTTGCAAATTTACCCCGTTTTTACCCCATTTTTCGGTTTAAATTCAAATTCATTTTCTACAGTGAGGCTACGATTGGCCTTTTTGACCAATTAGACTCAAGTCTAAACTGACATCCGTAGCCAGCTGTGGTCTCATTGGTCGAAAAGGCCAATCGTAGCCTCAATCGCAAAAGTAATCGTTTAGTGTTATACGGCTATAACAGGCGGCTTTTTAAAAATCGCATTTTCGTTTTTTTTTTGCGATTTATTCCGAAACTACGCATTTTTCAGTGGCCCTCTCTATGATAAAAGTTTGATAAAATGAAATTTTCCAGATTTCTTATTTTGGCCAGGGTTTTCAGTACGAAAAAAACACTTTTGCAAAAAACTTTGACCCGGAAACGACTGGTATGCTATACTAATTTTCTCCCTGAGAAAATACTGTTTTATTATAAACCGAAACATATTCTTTACCAACTAATTTATGTGTTATATGTAGCAAGAGCCCGTCATATGTTGCAATTCATACATACATGGTTCGTAACCCATGTGAAACTGTAGGTGCGAAATAAGGAAGAAAATTGTTTTGAACCTCAATCGAAAAAAATACTTATCTCGTTTGAAGAAAAAAACAGACTCCAGTTCATAGAAAATTGATAATGATTTGGCGCCATGGTGTATTTTTAACCGACTTCCAAAAAGGAAAAGTTTCTCAATTCGACCTGAATGTCTGTTCACGCCTAACTTTTCACTGGGTTGACCGATTTTGGTCGTCCCAAAAAGAAAGTTGTAGAGAAGGGTACCTGGTTGGGCCCTGCTGCAATTGCGCGGTAAGAATTTCGCAACTGCGCGATTTTTTTTATGATTTTCGTTTAAAAAAACATTTTCCTAACCCCAAAATGTCGTACAAAGTAGGGTTCACAGTGCGCGGTTTCGGTTTGCGCACTCTTTTTGTGGAACGTAGCTACCGCGCCGTTGGAGGGATTACTGTATTAGAAACATTTTCTTTGCAACTAGGAAACAATATCTTTGAAAATAAGACAGATTTGAGACTAAATTAAATAGAATCATTCAAATTGTCCCACAAAGCTGCATAGCTAAGGATTAAGGAATATCCTGTTTTCAAAAAAAAAAAAAGAAAAAAAGAAAAAGAAAAGATTTGCTACCAACAGACCCAGATGATAATAATTTCTAAAAGTGTTACAACAGCATATATATAGTCTTCGCTATTCATTATACTCAGGTGTTCACGTCTTGTTAACCCCTTATCGCTAATAAAAAATCGAAAATGTTTCTCGCTTCTCTAAACATAAAGTCGTTTAATTTATTATTTTTTTTTTTCGTCGTCTACTTGGAATTTTTATCGTTTTCAAATAAAACTCTTTAGTATAAATTTTATGCATATTAATTCCATGAGTGTTTTTTTTCGGATTTCTGCTGCTCTTTTTCTTTTTTAGCGCTCATCTCTACCTGTGTGTCCATCATCACAGTTTTCAAAATGTTTATTTCCACTTGATTTAACTTGAATGGCGCGCAAAAACAAAATTTTCATCTCATTTTGAGCCGTGAATAAAAAATTTCAGTGATTTTTAACTCCAATGACAAATTCCCGAATTTTAAAATTAGGTATGTCCATCTTTTTTGTTTTCCACACAAAAACTGAATTGTTTTTTTCATGCATTCATAATCAGTTAGATCAGATTTATATATTTTTCCCAATTAGCTCTAATGAAGACACACCGAACCCCAATTAAATCCCATCAACTAAGATATATTTTTATGTTGAAATGTGCTCCAATGAAGTTATTAAGATATTCACATTTAAATGGCGATTAACAGAACTAAAGAAACGCCAGAAAAAGATACATTTAGAAAAAAAAAGTTAACGTAAAATTTAGTGTGAATGATCTGCGTTGAAAGATTGAAAAAATTATTAACATTTTTTAGATGAAGGGAAAATAGTGTAAACAGCCAATGGCTTTGCGATATAAAAGCTTCATGTCGAGAGTGAGCATACGTCCCTGCTTGACCGGGACAGCCCCGGAATCATGCATGTTGTCCCGACGTCCTGGGAATAGGGTAACCAGATCTACGGTTTTGATCCAGAGTCTCCTGGATTACGCCAGAACTCTCCGCGTTTTTTGAAAATCTCTCGAAAACTTTGCACTTTTATGAAAAAATGCATATCATATCATACTAATATATAAAAATGAGTTGGTCTGTCTGTCTGTCTGTCTGTTCCTCTTTGACGCAAAAACGGCTGAACCGATTGACTTGAAATTTGGCATGAGTGTCTGTGGTAGTTCTGGTTCCAACATAGGCATACGGAAAAGTAGCGCGAGGGGTGGGGGGAGTAAGGGGTAGGGGTAAAGTGATTTCGAAACTTAGTTTTCCTTCTATGTTACCCTTTCGCGGGGAAACTACCGAGCCGATTGGCCTGAAGTTTAGCTCCAACATAGACCATAAAAAAAAAGAAGTTTTATGTTGATGACAGCTGATGTTTTTTCACCCCGACCAATCTTCGGGTTTACTGAAATAGGAATCTGGTCACCCTACCTGGGAACCAAAGAACCATGCAAGAAATAGCGTTTTTCGTGCCCTGGGATAACTTTTGAACCCGAGTAGTTTTCACTTTGTTTGAGCACTTTTTGGAAAGGGTACAATCTCTAGTTTCATCCACATATGGCTTCAAGAGCCACCGAATTGCAGGGGTATGGTGAGGGGCGGTCATGAATCAAATACAATATAGCGCAGGTCCGCCATGTTGAATTTTTTCAGACAAAAAATTGTGACGTCAGCCGCGCGTAAATGTTTAATAAGTCTGAAGGAAATTCATGCTGCTGGGTAGTCTTCTTGTTGATACTTCATCCCAGAGCGACATTCAGCTTCGTCGATTTAGGCTGCGTAGCAACTTTTCACCCTCACCGTTGCTCGCACCTACAGTTTTACGTGGCTCACGAAACATTTGTGACGTTTTTGTTGTAACCCATCAACAGCATAGGCAATCCACACTGATTATACAATTCTTTTACCCGGATAGCAGCAACAAGTTGTTCTAATCAGAATTTTGTCATTCCACTAATCGTGTGTCTCTGCAATAGGAAAATCATGTGATGATGTGTATCGAAAATTGCTTATTTGACCAACGCAACTGATCATCATTGAAATTGAAGGCCCTTGAAGTCTGCTTCGATGGCTGGGCCTTAATCGAGTCTGATCTGGTCCGGGCCGGTTTGTTCTGTAATGATGGCGTATAGAAAAGAAAAACGAAAATTAGAAGAAAAACGTCTTGATCTTTTGTCGATCCTTCGTTATACATTATGTGTATGTTATGTTTTCAATTTCTCCATTGAAATTCTTCATTCGATGCGCTTGCGCTTAACTTAAAGACGTTTTGCGGGACGATCGCGTCTGCTGCCCTTGATGGCTTCTTTAAGACCGTACCTCGGATTGTACAATGCAGAAGTTCATCTGTCCGATCCACGGCGATACTATTCTTTGGCCGCCTGCATCATATCTTTTAATGTAAGTGATCGGTGGAACGTGTTTCACGGTGTATTATTCTATTTGGACTTGGTTCGCTTCGCTTCGCCATGCCTCGCCTCGCTTCGCCTCGCCTCGCCTATGCCTAGGTAAACAATGGAGTGTTGTACAAATTTCATGGTCAACTAGAACTCTAGAAGAGACATCGGGTTTTTCACACCTAACCCAACACATACACACGACCATTAAGAGACACGTTGATTTCATGTGAATTAAGAATCTAACGATTTTAGTAGAAGAAAAAAAGTCAATTTAATTTTTCTTTTCCCAAATTGATCTCAAGTTCACGGTAGCCTCCAGATGACGTGGGAGGTAGGTGAAAATACGAGAGGTCGTTGGAATGGAATCCAGACTTTTGAATTTCTAACTTCGAATGCAAAGATTTGTGAATGTCACACATTGACAACTGGATGCAGGATCTTGGAATAGCGAATACTGGAATGATGGAAAAAGTTGGGATTTTTGATGCTTGTTAACCGCTTCATCAGCAGAAGAGAACGTTATGAAATAAACGAGAGGTCACTGCTGAAAATATTGAACAAACTTTAAAATTTGATTCCCAAAATCCGTATTGCTCGATTTTCGGTTATTGGTCTTAACCCTTTCATGGCCGACTTTCGGTTTTTTTCTTTTTTGGTCTTAACGCTTTCATGGCCGACTTTCGGTTTTTTCTTTATTGGTCGTAACCCTTTCATGACCGACTTTCGGTTTTTTTTTGGCACGTTACGCCACTGATATAGATTGGTTTTAGGCATTAAAAACCAGAATTCAAATCTTTATTTTGTTATTTCGTTCTTTTCGCTTTTAAAAGTTTCGCTCTCAACAACGGCAAGAACGTTTGCTGCGGTTTCCGCCTCTCGCTCTAGGGAACGAAAATAATTTGCAAGCGCAATCGTTCTCTAAAGAGATATATTTTGAGCTCTGCGGTACTGTTCGTAAGAGTCGGAACGATCGATGCACATTTTTCGTTCTCGCTTTCCTTAGATGACGATAACGGCAATGTCGCGCGACTCTCGTCGACGTCTCGTGTCGCTTTGTCGTCGTAATGTAACTCGGGCTTTACTGAAATGCGGAATTTCGTTCTCTAGACCATGTTCAGATTGGTTGAAATAGTCCGCCTAATTCTGACAGAAACTGGCAACATTAGGGCAAGGTGAGGAAGTGGGGCTCAGTCCCACTTCCTCACCTTGTCTAAATGTTGCAAGCAGGGTTGGGACTTTAGTACCAATGTACTAGATCTAGTACCTTTTTGACTCATTTAGTACCCTAGTAAATACCACAGTCCATGAATCTGGTACCTTTTCATGGTTTATATAAAAAATGATTATTTAAATTTAAAGCTCCCTTTAAAAAGCCATCACTTTTCTATGTATTAGAAAAAAAGTACTTTTTTAAATGATCCCGCCACAACTCTTTAATTAAAGACTACTGAATTCGTGTTATTAAGGGAGATTTGAAAATCAATCGTAGGCCATGGAAATATGATTTATATTAGCAATAGCTCAAAATACTTCTCGAAATTTAAGTTTTTAGATGGAGTTTATACAAAAATTTAAAATTTAAATAAAAGTGAAAATTTAAAACAAATACATATAGACAATTTTTATTGGTTTTTTGGAGAAACGGTTATATTTACAACGCAAAAGTCAATCCATGTGGGTTAGGGATTTTTTTTTCTAAAATTACGAGATTTAGATTTTTCTTGACTCCTATGTAATAAGCATAAAAAACGATTTTGGTTGCACGATAGTTAAAAAAAAATCTAGTACCACATTATCTCAATCTAGTACCCTTTCTGGGCAAAAATAGTACCTTTTACACATCTTCAAGTCCCAACCCTGGTTGCAAGTTTCTGTCAGAATTAGGCGGACTATTTCAACCAATGTAAACACGCTCCTAGAGAGTGATTTTTATTTCCCATTGATTTCAATTCCTCCTTAAGGCGCCTCCACCCGTTCAATGTTACTTGACACTTTTACTTGAATGACTCATGTTTCAAGTAACATTGATCGTTTGAATGCTCTTCAATGTTCCGCGTGAAGGCAATTTCCATCAATGTTACTTGACGAGAATTTCCATAGATAATACAGGGTGGGCCAGAATAGACGCGGGGGTTTGAATTCTTTATAATTTTTTTATTTTAGCGAAACCTATAATTTTTTTTTCAAATACATGTAGTTGATTGATGAGGAATATTTTTGGTCTAAATATGGAAAATTATATCCCGCAAGTGGTGGCCATTTTCTGCTTCGCAAATCCGTGTTCTTTCCAAGACATTTTCCATAACCTTTCGTGTTATGGCCTCGATTTCACTGCGAATGTTGGTTTTCAATTGGCTGATGGTTGTTGGCTTGTTGACGTACACCTTTTCTTTCAAATATCCCCAAAGGAAACAATCTGGAGTCGTTAGATCAGGTGAACGCGGAGGCCAATTGAAATCGCTTCTTTTCGAAATAATGCGTCCGCCAAACATGTCCCGTAAAAGAGCCATTGAGCCCACCGCCCACCGGTTCGTTGTTCTATTGTGTACAGGTCCATTTTAAATTGCCCAAGTCTTCTTAACAAAATGCTGAAACAAAATTAAAAAAATAAAAATAAAAAAAAAGTTATAAAGACTTCAAACCCCTGCGTCTATTCTGGCCCACCCTGTACTTGTCAAGTAACATTGAACGTGTGGAGGCTCCTTTAGGAGCAGAACGAAAGACTAGAAATGGTAGCGTTGTTTTAAACACTGTTAAAAACAAATTCCAATTCTCATAAAAAAGTATTTAATGAGCAAAAGTCACTGGAAAATTCAAGAAAAAAATTCCGTCACGAAAACCGCTCGGAAAACAAATTGTATCGAAGACCCTTCGAAATAAATAGGGGAAAAAATTCCCATGCTAGTAATTTGATTACTAAATGTAGGTACGAGGTATATATTTTATAAACGATTATTATTTGGCTTCTTTGTGGTTACACGATGCCTTGTGTAGTTAAACCGCAAAATGTTGGCACGAGCTGACTAAAAAAAAACTCATTTTTATGGATCTGTTTAACTTCTGATATCATTTGTGGTGTTGTCAATTATTTTTGTGGCGTAAGAAATTCTTTTTGACAATAAAAAGGGTGTTGCAAATTTATTGCAAAATTAAGGGTTTTTAAGTAACTACAAATATCACATGCTTGAATAGGCGTTACAAAATTGTTACGGGCTTCCTTAAAATCAAAATTCTTGGTGCGTCTCCTAAATTAGCCACCAATCGTGGCACGCGGGTGCATTGGATCCGTTGTATAAACCCGAATTGAATACCAAAAACCCGGTTAAAGGTGCCGCTCCACATGAGAGTAAATACGCGAGTAACTCTCAAAAACTCTCGTTGTCCATTTGAGAGTTAATTTCCGCGATTTTTCAATATCTTAACCAATATCTTGATTTTTTTGACATCTTGCTTTGGCGAGTTCTCGAGAGCGACTCGCAAAATTCAAACGCCGCTCGTATCTGGCGAGCAACTCTCCGAGAGTTCAGTGGAGGCATGTCCACTAGAGAGTAGAATCACTTTTGACCACTGTTGCCAACTCAAAAATATGAATCCGGTCAAATTTGACCGTTTGACAGGATTTTTTTCTGTTGAATCCTGTCAGAAAAAACGGTCAAAAGTTTTAGCGTGTTAGATCCGGCCAAAAAATCGGTCAAAGCCACGCAAACGACATTTCTGATCACAATAACCT
Organism: Chrysopilus asiliformis; assembly: GCA_964034945.1. Taxonomy (NCBI): domain Eukaryota; kingdom Metazoa; phylum Arthropoda; class Insecta; order Diptera; family Rhagionidae; genus Chrysopilus; species Chrysopilus asiliformis. The sequence continues at coordinate 8,029,970 of OZ035964.1, forward strand.
AGAAATTAAACATAACAAAAGCTATAATTGCCAATCTGGCAATTATTGAAAACCCGTATGGTGATATTCGTATCTTAATTCGAGCAGTTGTAGCCAAATTCCACTTCGAAGTCGAACTTTCCAATAATTCGGTACAAAATTCGACATATTTGATGAAGTAGAAAGCATCTTCTTTTTCACTTCAACTAAATGATAAATACTACAAATTAACGATCAGTGAAAGTACTTTTCCAATAAATATTCAGAAAATGGGAAAAATGAATAGAAAAATAGTTACGTCATCTTTTGTAAAACGCTACGAATTAATTCACATCCCCAATAGATCTCCAGAAATATTATTATAACTTACATATATGTACCCGAATTATTGCATTAACCCGAAAAGTCCCAATTTCCACTTATAAATTACAAAGGGTGCGTTCAATTTGTGAACATTCTTTTTATGAAAATTGATAATGTTGAAAATATGTTATTTCTTTCCCAATTGAAAAACTGTTAAAAAAGGTCGAAAACACATTCAGTTCCGGTTAAAAATCCGGTCGACCGGATTTTCATTTTTTCTCCTGTCAAAGTGGACAAAATCCGGTCAAATCTGACCGGAAAACGGTCAAAATGGCAACACTGCTTTTGACAGCTCGCAGAAACTAGCTCGCGAGTTTTTGCGAGTTTCTGCGAGCGACTTTCAGAGACGTGTCCATTTCGGAGTAGCTGCTATCGAGAGGTTTGCGCCGGAATTTACTCTCATGTGGACCGGCACCTTAAGATCCTTTCAGCGGTTTCGAATATATCAGGAGGGGGAGGGGGGAGGGGTGGTGTAACAAGAGAGCAAATTTTTTGACATATAGACACTTTTTATAATTGTCAAGTATTCTTGTACCAATTTTTAGCCGAATCGGATCAACTGTTCACTTGTGACGTCGTCAAATGTTCCATAGTTTACGTCTGTAAATAAATGAACACGTGGTAAAAAAGGTGTGAAAGGATCGAAATCGGTAATACAGGATAATCTTCTCCGGAACTCAAGTTACATTCAGCAAAAAACCGTATGAAAATCGGTAGAGTTGTTCTCCAGATACAATGCATGTTTGGTGTAAGGTCAAATAAACCCGAAACGTCCCAGGTGTGGCAATTTCAATGTTTTGCTAGGAATTGTAGATCTAACCTAGAAATACATAATTACAAAATATTGTCGCACTGTTACTTAAGGTATAAATTTTGATAGCATATTAAAAATTCATTTCGGGTAAAATGGACCCTGACAGCCCAGTAGCGTTAATGTTGTTTCATACCGGCCAATTCTAAAGACCGTTAATTGTTTTTGCGGCTTGCCTCGATATTCTGAACACAATATAGATTGAAGAACAAAAATCAAATCGTCGTCTGAGAATTTAAGTGTCGTATGTAGGATTTTTGGGGTTTTGAGTTAGAACCAGTTCCTGGGGTTTTCAAGGCTGCTCTTTCATTTGGTGCAATCCGTTTTTAAATATCTCAAATAGTTTCCGAGATCCAGAGCCATCGTTTTGTCGTATGTAGCACTTTTTCACGAGATTCGTGAAATAAATGTCGTATGTAGCTCCAAAACGTTACATACGACGAATTTCCATATAAAATTCAAGAATAATCGCTTTATTTATTAAATGTCGTATGTAGCATGACATATGATACATACGACATTTAAATATTTTTCGTTTCAAAAATAAGTGTCGTATGTATCATAGAAAAACGTATAGCGCCCATAGAAAATATTCAGTGAACTTTTGGTCGCCGAAGGAGAGAGACATGGGTTCGTCACCTCCTCCGCAATTATCGCCTCCTTTAGAGCAGTAAGTAAAAATAATATTTCTTTACAGTACTGAGGTTTTATAAACTTAATTTTTTTACAGAATGAGCGACGAGGTTTTAGGTCACGCAAGCATCAGTTCCAGTCAGAGTGGTGAGTCGTTTAATATTGGTTCATTTAGTTAGTTTCTTTAAATATACTTTTATCACAATAGACTTTTCTTCTGATGATGATATTATTGATCCCGATTACTCTCCTGCAGTATTAAGGAAATTTTATAACAATTTTTCGCAAAATATTAGTCCCACAACTAGTTCGGATACTAATTCCTCAAAAAATATAACTCTCGGTCCAGACAAAAATTTAGCTCCTAGTACTTCTGGAAACGTCGATTTGGAAGCAGATGAGCGAGATTTGCCCGAAAATATTTGTAAGTTTGTTTGTTTCTGCATCTTAATTGATCTTAATATTGTTGAGATATTATAGCGAGCGAAAGCAGTTTGTCATCGTCCACGCCAACTAGAAAACGGAAACAGAGACCTGATCTTTGGAAAAGCAACATAAAGAAGAAATTGCGTGAACATGGCCGATCCTACATAGGGTCTAATGGAAAAAGGGTTTCTGCCAAAAAGGTAGGCCCTTCGTGCCCTGATAAATGTTTTTACCAATGCAAAAAGAACTTCAGCGAAGCCGATAGATTGGAGGTCCATACGAAATTTTGGAATCTAGATGATCAGGGCAAAAAGGTTTTTTTTGGAACGTTTATAAAAAAAGTTGAGTGTGTTAACCGACGAACGAAAGCTGGAGACAACGAAAACAAGAAGAAAAAAAAGTCATTCCATTATAATCTACAAGTTCGTAACCAATGTTTTCACACATGCAAATTTTTTTTTTTAAAAACGTTGGGAATAAGTGAGAGAAAGATTTACCACTATTTTAAACATAACATAGATGAAGAATCTGGAGCACCAAAGCCATCCAAATTAAGTAACCGTGGAAGGAAATCTACCGATGAAGAAAAAATTGAAGAAGTTAAAAACCATATCAATAGTTTTCCGAAAGTAGAATCGCACTACTGTAGAGCATCATCCCAGAAAAACTATTTGGAGAGTCATCTTACTTTAGCCAGAATGTTTGCTTTATACAAAGAACAGGTCACAAATCCCGTGTCAGTCAATATTTACAGAAACGTATTTAATTTCTCCTTCAATTTATCTTTTCACCATCCAAAAAAGGACCAGTGCGACAAATGCACTATTCATAACAACAATAAAGATAATCTAGATCCAAAAATATTAGATGCATATAAAAATCACATGGATGAAAAATCTTTTATGAAGGCGGAAAGAGATGTTGATCGCCAAAACATAGATAAATTTTGTGCAATTATATGTTTCGATCTGCAAAATGTATTCAACTTGCCAAAAGGATATTCCTCAAACTTTTTTTATAAAAGAAAACTTGGTACATTTAATTTAACTGCAACTTTAATACTACCAAACACGCCGAATTTGACTTATTGTGCAATATGGAATGAATCCATGAATGGTAGGGCTGGAAATGATATTGCAAGCAGCCTTATAAAAATATTAACTCGAGTTATGACAGATAATCCAAATATTACACGAATAATATTGTGGAGCGATTCCTGTGTACCTCAGAATCGTAATCAAATAATGTCGACTGCATTATTACGATTTTTACAATTGAACAGTAATATTGAGTGTATAGTACAAAAATTTTCAGAACCGGGTCATTCCTTAGTCCAAGAGGTCGATTGTGTGCACAGTACAATCGAAAAACATCTAAGAAATATGGAAATCGGAAGTCCCGTTACTTTGATCAGAAAATTAAACAATTTTCAATACGAAAATGTAAAATTAAAAATCATCCAGATGACGCCTGACGATTTCAAACTATATTCTCAATTATCAAGCCAAGCTTGCTTTCAGCAGCTCCCATTTTCCAAGTGTAAGTTTATAAAATATGAGCAAAATAAATATGAAATTTTCTATAAAGCCTCTGGAAAAGAAATTAATTATAAGTCTGTTAATTTAAATAAAAAAATCAGTGGTCGTTATAAAACTGATCTTAAAACTATATTAACATCAAACTTAAGAATTGCTTCTAAAAAAACCATAACTTCTGAAAAATTAAAAGATTTAAAAAGCATGATTCCATTCTTGAATATAGAGGATAAAGACTTTTTTAATGCCATTTTAAAATAAATATAAAGAGACTGTTAAACGTTCAAACGACAAACCGTTAATGTATTCATCTAAGTACAAAGAAAATAATATTTAAGTTTTATTACGTTTATTTTTTGTTAGCTTTTATGTTCACTCGATTGAATCGATTTTTTTGTTATGTTTTTCTTTTTAAAAGACTGAAATTAAATATTTTTCTAAAAAAAATTTTTTTAGTAGTTTTCTTTAAATGTTTTTAAAATTAAATGTCTGAGGGTGTTTAAAATTAAATGTCTGTACGCTTATCGACATTATGCATTATCCAAACGTTTAGTTTTTAAATGTCGTATGTAACAATTTCAGAACTCAAATGTCGTATGTAGGCATTTAAAGTACAAAAAAGTGCGAATTTCCTACATACGACATTTGTGTTCTGAACAAAACTTACAATATATTTTTACCGCGATGAAGTATGAACTCATGAATTTAAAAATAAGCAGATAAATGTTAGTTTTGTTACGTGTTTAATTTTGAAAAGGATCCCACCGCTGTAAAAAAAGTTATAAAATTTCAAACTTCAAACTCAATTTACTCAAAACTATCAAAAGCTACATACGACACTTAAATTGGCGGCCGACGAAATGTGTAAAACAGCATTTTTGGCCCTTCGCCCGATCCCTTCGATACCACTTAAGTTTCAATATAACCGCAATATTTAGTGGTTTTATCAATTTGCAAAATATTTTATTAGTGTATCCAATTTTTGTCGACATTTGATCTGTCCATAAATTTTATGCGGGATAGGATGGGAGTTTTTTTAAACAAAGAATGAATAGTTTGAAAATTTTGGAATCGTGTTGCTTTTTACTGTCTTAAAATGTCGAAAAAAAAAACATTTTTCGATTGTACACAAAAAATGCTTATGGAATTCCATTTTGAAATTCTAGCAAGGCATTTTAAAGGTGATAATTGATTAATTTAACTCAATCTGAACCTGAATGCCTACCCAGTAAAATCAGTTTTGATCAATTTACGGGCCATAGGGCACGGCGCACGGGGGGCACATATAGTTTTACACCAATCTCAGGTAGAAGTAAACATCGGTAGCCGGTGATGGCTGCATCGCGTCGCCGGTCGCGTTTAGCCGCAGACCGCTCTACTGTGAACTAAACTAGAATCGACGAAACCAAGAAGAATAGGGACCATAATCATAAAATACTAGTGGAAATATGGTGGATGGGTAGGGGGTATAATGTGTTCCAGTCTCTTCGGTTCTTGGAATAAATAAGGCGAAAACGTGAAAAAATTATGCCTCAATTTACTTTCGTGCAGGCAGCCATCAAAATTACTTCATTTAATCACATTTTCTTATCTGCAAGCTTCTCATACTTTCTGCTGGTGCCCTTCTTCACAGCCCCGATTGCTATTACAATTGCGATCGGTGGCCCTTCGCCTCCTGTCATAATCGAATCTTGTGAGTGTTTTGAAATGCAAGATGATCCTGTGTCAGGTTTAGTCTGAGGTTTACCAATTTTCAAAGACATGGAATATTTTTCGTTGGAAACATATTTTCCTCTCTATGACCATGTTCAGATTGGTTGAAACAGTCGGCCTAATTAGGCCAGAAACGGGCAACATTAAGGCAAGGTGAGGAAGTGGTGGGACTGCTGATAGGAAAATCCTCCTTTTTTTTTTTTTTTTTTTTTTAAATTTATTAAAGATTCAAAAAAGTACAAAGACTTGTGTAGAATCTAGCATAAAACCTACATAACAATATGGCACTGTCGTGCATTTAATAATAATGTTTTATCACAATTTTATTAGAACTAATTAATGATAGAAAAAAAAATAATAATAAAACAACAATATTATAATACAATGTTATATAAGTTCGAGCTTGTATAAGAGCTTCTAGCACAGTTTAAATTTATCACAAATTCAATGATTGACCATAAGGTGTTTTCGTAAGTTTAATTTGAATTCAATGTATGAATTAGTTTCTCTTATATTAATAGGAAGCGAATTGTAATAATTGACAGCGATATATAAGATGCTACAAGGTGGTAAATCGCGAGTAGATAAATAATTCGCACGCTTTGGAGGCTGTTTAGATTAGCCGATCCAGGCGCCCCCCCCCCCCACTTCCTCGTCTTGCCTGTCATTTTGACAGTTTCGTTCATGGCCTGGCGCCTGGATCGGCTAATCTAAACAGCCTCCTAAATTAAAATCTCCATTTTCAGAGTTCCGCTTGTCGTGCTCTGACTGGTTGGCTGCCATATCAAATGTGTTCCATTGTCATTATTGTTTCGGCCGTCCGCGATGCAACACGTCGCAACGCCACATATTACTTGCAATTCTTTAGAAATGTTCCGTTTTCCAAATGTTTCACGACAGTCGGATTGTCGGTCATAGACCATGTTCAGATTGATTCCGCCTAAATAGGACGGATGAAATATTGCTCGTGTTCAGATTGAGACTATTTAAACCAGTCACTGTGAGCAATCAGACTGGCGTGGAACATCTGGGAAACGGAACATTTTTAAACAATTGCAAGTAATACGTGGCTGCCTTTTGCTCTGCGACGTGTTGCATCGAAGACGACCGAAAAACTAGTGCAGGTCAATCAGGTTGGTACGATTGCTCCAAATGTAGATCTTTTGATTCGGTGTTACTGCTTAACATTAAGCTCGACCACCCACTTTACATCCTGTTTCCTGCCTGCTAAACCGCTGGGGCAACTAAATTGGTACCATGGCATCCAAATCCTGAACTAGTTGAAAATTTAGAATTCATTGGGGTAGGAAGGATGGAGGGGGGGGGGGGGGGGGGGCTAACTTAATGGTCGTGAAATAAAATGTAGAAATGTCTTTAAGAAAATCTCCTCTTCCGAAAATCTCCAGCACTGCATGCCTGATCTGAAATGGGGAGATAACTTCTTTTGAAAATGACTTCATTGGTTCATGTCTCCCTAATTACCATTATTACAGTTCCCCCATAAGGTAGAAGGCCTTTAATACTACCCAAAGCGATTGGTTGTGTCTGGTTTTATTGGATTTGTTCAAATTTCTGTTGGAATCAAATCGATTGCAAGTTTGTTCGTTATATCCTTTGGGTTTACCTGTTGCATCGTTGCGTGTCTCCCCGATTAATACGGGAATGCAGGGCTTGGTTGGTGGCAAATTAATATTTCTCGCATTTGTTTTTGGAAGTTTTTCTTAAATTATCAGACGTTTCTTCACCGATTCTGAGCCACCAGAGCCCTACACACTCCACCATCGCCATCCTTTATTCTTCTTTTACACTTTCTGTGCTTGCTCTGTTCTGCCTGTCCGTGTTCTGTTCTGCTAAGACACTTTTTTTTTTAGTCTGGGAATGTACCTGAAATTGTTTGTTTTTGTTGATTTCTTTGAGGATCCGCAGGCTACCACTCTGTCCAATGACTTTCTGCCGTTTGTTTTCTTGTATCTTCACTTGTACAGGTACGACTAGATACCAATTTCATTTTTTGTCGATTATTTTCATTGCTGATCATTCAATTTTCAGACGTACCACAACCCCCCTGCCTCCTGCCCCGATCACATCCTTACCGATAATTCTGTCCGAATGATTCCCCCAACTTAACTTAGAAAATGAAGAAATTAAAATGTTCAACGGTGGCTGATGATGACTGCCTCGCTTGGTTTTTCATGTTTTCTTCATATGTTTTTTTTTGTTTTTATTTTTGTTTCTTCTTTTCCTCGACGTGCTCTGCGTTTTGGGCTGTTCGCTGTCTCTCTATAATAATAGTTAGTCATTGGATTGTGGTGGTTAGTTGACTTGTCATCGTGATCATCTTTGATTCACAGGAAGTGATGATAATAGTACGGGTTGCCAGATAACTAAAAATTCTACAAAAATTGAAATTTGCACGTCCGTCCGTCCGTCTGTGGCGCAGATTGCTGGCGCACGGATTGAGCTAGAGACTTGAAATTTTACGCAGATTCGTTTTTCGTAAAAGGCTAAATTCGTTAATGGGCAAAAATGGACTATTTTTTTAAATAACGGTATATCTCGATATGAGTTTCAGATACTCAGTTCTAGAAAGAGACAAAAGTGTGGGAAATTTAGCAAAATTCTTCAACTTTTGTCATATATAAAACTACCGAAAAATGCAAAGTTGTAGAGTAAACAGCAAAAAACGAAATTCCGATTTTTAAAAAGCCGCCATTTTGGTTAATTCCGGTTAACGGGTTATCACCAATAGTGGATAGGATCGTCACATTCCACGACCAAACCAAGCCTGCCTGTAAAATTTCATGGCAGAAAGACATTTTTGTAATATGAGTTCAAGAAATCCAGGAGTGCCGGGAAAAGCCCGGGAAATTTTTTTCAGGCGAAATTTTCGATGAATACAATATTATACTAGATAGGTATAAGAAAGTAAAGACGGCTGTGCCAAGTTTCCAGTGACTAGCGTTATTTGTTCTTAAGTTAGTGTGTCTACGGGCAGACAGACAGACATACGCACATGCAAAAATTAAATCGACTCATTATTCTAAACACGCTGATGTAATTAATTTTTTTTTTGGTTCAACCATTAATTCTGTGCGTTACAAATGTTAGAGCAAACCTATATTATGGTTTTATCATATAGGGTATAAAAATGGCAACAACTTAATTTCGTCTGCCTTTTTTGGTAGTTTGATTCGATTCTCATGACTTTGTTAATTTTTTTAAAATTTTATTGAAGATTCATTCAACTTAATTTACATATCCGGTCGATGATGTCCAGTCCATCCAGTCCAGAGAAATTGATGATGATTCGCTCTTCCAAATGACTTCATCTTCAACTCCAGGAGATCACAATGCAATGCAACTGCCTTCCTGTTCGCTTACTTGACTGCTCCATTTTTATTTCATTTTCCTTGCCTCCGTAATCAAAGCATCCAACATTCTCATATGTTTTTTTCTTAAATTCGCTTCCAGCTTCTGATTTCGATAGCAAAATCGTACCAGCAATAATGAAACTTAATTAAGATGAAGAGTCTTGAAAAAATCTTAAATAAAAGTCACCGGCAATGGAAGTTTCCATAAAAAACAATCCTCGAACCAATTAAACAATATTATCTGAATCTGAACAGCACATGACTTTCGTATACTAAGCATCCTAAATAACTTTTGTTCTTGCACTTTTTTGATAAGATGCACCGTTTTTGAGATATTTACAAAAAACGTTTTCATTCGTATGGGGGGTACCCCCTCCCCCTAATGATCCATTTTTGCCCATTAACGAATTTAGCCTTTTACGAAAAACGAATCTGCCTGAAATTTCAACTCTCTAGCTCAATCCGTGCGCTCGAAATCCTCGCCACAGACGGACAGACAGACAGACGGACGGATAGACGGACGGATGGACGGACGGACGGACGGACAGACGGATAGACGAACAGACAGACAGACAGACAGACAGACAGACAGACGGATGGACCGGACAGACATGCGAAATTCAATATTTTTTATCATTCTAAACACACTGGTGTAATTCATTTTTGTGTGTGATAACGGGATCTTGGCGTTACAAACGGTAAGGCAAATTTAATATACCCTTTAGTTTCACCATGCGGGTATAAGAAGTGGTGAGCTATGTTTTAAAAAAGCGATTTCGTAATGTTGCATTCACGTTTACAGGAGCCAACCCGATATTTTACATAACCATATGTTTTATATGAATCTGTCGTATGAGAATTTCTCTCAGTGTACGAAACATGAAATTCGATATGAGGTTTCAATTAACTAAAACGGATTATCTTAATTTCCCATATTAAAAGTTTAGAATTTTTTCCATATTCGATTCTATCATAACAAAAATATGTAAATATTATGGATAATTAATACCGATTGTTTTACTAGAGGGGTTAATTGTTCAACCAATAATCAAATAAATATTTAGAAGCAATCAAACATTGGATAAAAGACACAACCAAACGTAAACCCAAAAACAGACCAACCGACAGAAATTCAAATAAAAATTTTCTGGATAAATAAGTAGCCAAGTCAAGTGGCATAAGAAAGATAAACGTTGGACATGTTTAATAGAACTATGCTGCCCCTAGCCGTTTTTGTTGCTTTTTCGTATTTAAACAGTGATCTGTTCGCGTTGTCTTCCGATACGAGTGGTTAAGCAGTGCTGTCGATTATACTTGAATTGTGTATTATCTTTATACTTTGGAATTAGCGATTATACTTCAGAAAAACTTTCAAACCTTGGCGATTGTCAAACTTTGTGCCTGGTCATGTATGGGGCCAAAGATCCTTCTGAGTATCTTCCTCTCAAACGCGGACAAGATGTCGCAATTATTTTTCCCTAGTACCCAAGTCTCACAGGAATACATGAGGACTAGCAGGAAAAATCCGAATTTGGGTTTTTAATAAGCAATTTCGGTCTATGTTTAAACGCTAAAATTTAATCACACTTGAGGGTATGTTTTAGTGGCTGATTAAACTAAAATTCAATAATTGTTTGCCTAAAATTCAATATTTTTACTTTATTTAAACCGAAAACAATAGTTTTGCTGTTTGTCTAATGGCCGAAAACAATAGTTTTGCTGTTTGTCTAATGGTTCGATTCACAAATTATGTAGAACGTAACTTTGCAGGTTCCACACGATCCACACAATTTTTACATAAAATTGCAAATGCGATTCTAATTCTGTAAATGTAGCTCTACTACTATAATGCTAAAAAAAAGTAATAAAAAAGCGCCACACTAGCATATACACAAACCAAAAAAGCTTTAGTAAGTATTATTCTTCTACGCAATTTTCTCAAAAGCTTTCAACCACTGAACTTTAATCAAAGTCTGAAACGACTGAGCATCACACCTAGGGACATGAATCAAATACCAATTTAATTTGATTCATGACCTAGGGATGCCAACGATACCACGATATTTGCAAAAGAGCTAGCCATAACCGGAAGTAACCAAAACGGCGGCTTTTTAAAAATTACGATTTCGTTTTTTGCGATTTATTCCGAAACTAACCATTTTCCAGTAGTCTTGTGTATTACAAAACTTGGAGACAATACAATTTGCTACATTTATGTCTTTTACTAGAACTCCGTATCTCAAGCCGTTATGAAGATATGCCGGTATTTCAAAAAAATTAGTTTTTTGCGAATATCTCGAAAACTAACGGGTTTTTGGTGGTTCAACGTATAAAGCTAGAACCTGAATCGTACGTCGATGCGTCCATCATGCGTCCGTCACGTTGACAGTTCGAGTAAAATCAACGGGCTGCTATGAGCACTCCCCTAATAATACGTTTTCCGATGCGGCAACCGCATAGAGCAGGTCGAATTTCTACTTTTACATGCGGCAACGCACGGAAATTTCATTTCGCAAAAAAGTTTGTTTACGATTTAAGCAATTTAAGTATGGAACAAATTGAAAGTATTTGTTTCGACGATAAACTAATAGAAGAAGTGCAAAACAATGAATTAACTCCAGATTCGTTGCCGTACCCAACTGTCACCGCATAAAACTGTCAACTGGACGAACGCATGACGGACGCATAGACGTACGATTCAGGTTCTAGCTTAAGAAGAATTAAAACCGTGTTAATTCTACCTGCGTGCACACCACCCACAATAGAGCATCCGCCAGGTGGCTAAATTATTTATTAAATTTAACTTTTTCAAAACATCGGAAAAACATTGAGGTATCGATGTTGTCAGGACGATGTTCTTTGACATCGATGTCGCCTTAAAAAAAACTTCGATTTTCGTTATATCGAGGTTTTATGTACGATGTTGCATCCCTAATTACACCAAAGACAAAGCATATAATAAATGTAAACACGCTTTTTTATTTTGTTTGAAACATTTTAGGTTAAAAGAGGCAAATACCATCGAAATAAATCAAATGATAATAGGAAATAAAACATTTTATGAAGTAAAAAAACTCCTTCAGAATATATTTATTGAATAAAAAAAAATTCACACCAGATGACAACTGTTAGCCACTAATTCAACAAAGATTTGCACAAATTTACTTCTCAGTCAATGCCCGACCATAAATGAGGCGTTAAAAGCTAGAGCGGACCAACCCACATGTCGAAATCGTAAATTTTTTTGTGTTTGAATCATTACTGCGAGTGAGTTTTTAGACAAAAATGTTTGGATGTACCAAAAAACGTTTCAACATTGAGTAATAAAGTCCACAGATTTTTTTTTTCCAAAAATTTTCAGTCAATAATAGTACAGAGTGGAAAAGCAGAGTGGAAAACTCTAGCTTTTAGCGCCTCAAATAAAGGCAACAATAAACAAGAAAATAACACATTCTTAAATCATAAAACCGAAAAAACCCGTTTGTATGGAGAAGAAAGACGTAGTCTAAAGTTCAGCTATTATACTATGAATATTATGAAACGGCAGCACTGGTAATAAGTCGACGATTTGGGATTTTATGTAAATTTTTAATTAACACAGGAACGTAAAAAAACGGGCCACTCTAAATTGGCATAAGAAGTCCTCTTGGTAACTTCGTCATGGCACGACACGGAGAGCAAACAAGCATTTGTAGCCGATTTCTCTTCAGTTTATGTCAATAATCCGAGTTTTAGTCCCTATGCGGAGTATAAATTGATATCGTTTTGAAGAGCATAAAATTGTATTTAAATAGGGACCAAATAAAATACACAACTAGAAAATACATTGGTAAAATATGTAATAGGCAAACATAAATATTATCTTCACTTAGCAAATGGCACACGATCTTAATTAAATAAAAGCCTTAATCGGCTATCAATTGGTTAAATACACGCAGTACGGATAATTCTTAGTAATTTAATATTTGTACAAGAAACAAATGAAAAAAAATCTTCATTTTTTTAATATAGAAAATTTCGAATCTCAACCAAAATTTGCGTTAAGCATGCTACAGACAGAGCTACATGTCCGTAGACATGTCCGTAAAAACTGAATTTTAAGCGTCTGTAGGCTGGTAGACAGACGGTTGAGCTAGCTGTCTACCAGCCTACAGACGCTTAAAATTCAGTTTTCGCGGACATGTCTACGGACATGTAGCTCTGTCTGTAGCATGCTTTACGGACTGTTCGTTAGGTACCAGCCTTCACCGTTTCTGGGTTACTTTTTGGGTAGTATCTTGTATCTGGCGAGCAACTCCCCGAGAGTTCAGTGGGTGCGTGTCAACTAGAGAGTAGAATCTCTTTTGACAGCTCGCAGAAACTAGCTCGCGAGTTTTTGCGAGTTTCTGCGAGCGACTCTCAGAGACATGTCCATTTGCGAGTAGCTGCTATCGAGAGGTTCTCGCCGGAATTTATTCTCATGTGGAGCGGCACCTTAAGATGTAATATAGGGTATAGACATAAGAAAAGGAACAAGTCAAATACTTTATATGACAGTAGACAAAATGTTTATTTAAAAAAATTCATTTGTATAGGAGAGGGGAAAAAGGAGTGGTCTACATGTGGAAATCAAAATCTTTTGTTATCATAAACAGTTCATTTTAATATCCGATTACGCATCAAGTTACAAACGGTATACTAAATCTATGACATATCATATAGAGTATCAAAAACTATACAGAATAATAGTACGAATCTATGAAAAATGCTAGGAAAAACGATATGAAAAATGACTGGACCTCCAAATGTTCAACAATTTTCAACAATTTCGGTCAAATGGGATGATGAAGCCCTCATGTCCCATTAATTTTAGGCCTCTCCGAAATTCCCCCACTACGTCGTCGGTTTTATATTGTTTTTATACCTTCTACCTTCTATCTTTATATGCTTACCGAAAGTCTTTTTTCCAAACATTTCCAAACATCATTTTCCCAACAAAATAAAAAAAGTATTGTTATGTTTTATTTTCTTTCTTTCAGTTCAAGCTACTCGGAATTACAATTTTTTGCATCGAGACGTGCAGCTGCTGTAGCGGCCGCTGGAACAGTTCTCCCGCCGCCGCCACCACCTCCCCCACCGCCAATTCCATCATCGGCAGCCGCAGCGGCGGCAGCGGCCGCAGCAGCAGCCATTAACGGAGGTGGTGGTCAAAATCCGTCTGGTGGGGTACCGCCGCCGCCGCCACAGCCACATGATTTTCATCCGGCATACAGGATTCCTGGCTACATGGAACATTTATATTCTCTGCAACATGCAGCCGCGGCGGCTAGCAACCCCTCAGCATCACTGCACGGTAACAACCACTTCTATCCCGAAGACTTCTACCGTCCTAACCAATCAATACCGACACCAAATTTTATAGGGTTAGCGTTGAATACGGATTACTTAGGAGGGCGTGGCCCACTTGGTGAAATGCATCCACCGCCTCCAAGTTCATTAGCGAGTACGGATTTTCATTTTAGCATAGATGGATCACGTCTAAATAGTCCACGTCCGGGCAGTATCCGGAGCAGTGTTAGTCGTAAACGTGCCCTCTCCTCGTCTCCGTATTCCGATTCATTCGATATTAATTCGATGATACGCTTCTCACCCAACTCATTGGCAACCATTGTTAATGGTTCACGCAACAGCAGCGCCAGCGGCTCATATGGACATCTATCCGCTGGCACAATGAGCCCAGCGCTCGGTATGCATACCGGTATGGCACCACATCTACAGCAGCTGCAGGCACACTTATTACGCGCCGGTGCCGGTCTTCTACATCCGCTACCATCGCATCATCCGCCCCCGCCAACGGCCAGTATGTTCTCATTTGCCGCACATCATCCGCTTCCGACCAGCAGCTCATTATCGAAGCCACCTCATGTAAGTATTATCTGATATGTAAATTACAAAATGGCGGCTAACGTTGATTTTTTTTAAACTTATCTCGTTCTGTGAATACACGCCATTCAAATCGTTTTTTTTCTCAATAAACTTTCAATAAAATACACGAAAATTCGTGGCCTTAGCAAATCCTGAGTTACGCCGCTGAAAATTATATCTGTTGGTAGCATAAATTCCCTTCCCCACTTGAAATTGATGAAATTGTTTTAGGCTTTTGGGATACCACCATCATATTCATATCACAAAGGAGAGTATCTTTTATACTCTGTATATGAGAATCATATACAGTGGAATCCAGATTTATTTCGCTTTTATTGCTGATACACAGCTCCCAAAAAAAAAATTTTTTCCTTTTTAGTGCATTCTTTTCTAAAAAAAAGCTTTATTTTTAAATAATTTTTTTTTCAAATAGGGTTCTATGGATCGATAAAAGCTTTCAAATGAAATCGGTTTTTGGAGTGATTTTAAGATTTTAATACCTTATATGTATGAAAGGAAAGAATCTATTAAATGAAGTAAAAACAATGATTTCAGACTCGATTAAAATATCCAAAGAAGATCGAAAAGTTTTCATGGAAGTGTTCGCTGTTAACCCATTTGTGGAAGCCTTTTTTCGATAGCTAATTTTATTTAAGGTTTTGCTATAATGCGAAATACAAATGCATCGAGGATGAAATTTGCGAACGAAAAACACTATCGAGCACTTATCACTAAATCAATTTTTTTGTCATCCTAAACACTGTGCTGTAATTCATTTTTTTTATCGGGCGATGGGTTCTATGAATTAAAAATGGTGCACTAACCCTAATAAAATTATAAAAAAATTTGATTGAAGAAAAATCGAAAAGAAGAAACAATGTTTGGGTTCCCGTTAAGCAGATTTCGGCTTATTCGGGTTCATTTTGCATGAAAAACGTCTTCAAAATCACGGTATTTTGAAAACTCTTCTGCTTAAGGTGCCGCTCCACATGAGAGTAAATACGCGAGTAACTCTCAAAAACTCTCGAGAGTTACTCGCAGGAGGTTGTCCATTTGAGAGGTAATTTCGGCGATTTTTATCTTTTCAAGACCAATATCTTGATTTTTTTGACATCTTGCTTTGGCTAGTTCTCGAGAGCGACTCGCAAAATTCAAACGCCGTTCGTATCTGGCGAGCAACTCCCCCGAGAGTTCAGTGGGTGCGTGTCGACTAGAGAGTAGAATCACTTCTGACAGCTCGCAGAAACTATCTCGCGAGTTTTTGCGAGTTTCTGTGAGCGACTCTCAGAGAAATGTCCATTTGCGAGTAGCTGCTATCGAGAGGTTCTCGCCGGCATTTACTCTCATGTGGAACGGCACCTTTAGGCAGGTTTCCGGCTTATGCAGGTCTTACTGTAGTATGAAACCGATTTTAACCGAACTTTCTTGTTAGTTGGATACTTTACAACCATCGATTGTGCCCAGCCCTTTCCGGATATCTCGTGAATCTCTGAAAAAATTTGGATTCGCTTTCACCATTGCAACGGTCATTTATGTATATTGTTTTCCCGCACTAAAAATTACCTTTCCCTTTAAATCCTACTCCAGTTATCTATCGCACCCCTGATAAGATTTGAAGCTCTAGCGTATAGTCACCATTGTAGCGTGAGGCTACGAGAATGAGCCGCAAGTAAACTGGGAGATCGTAGAACGACGAATACGGTAGACGGGAAGTTTTGAATTGGGAGATATATAATAAAATGGTGGCGACAAGACGATGGTTTATTCATACTGAAAATAACATTTTTAAAATTGTTTTCTGTCTCTAACTGTTTAGATATTTGTCAACCAATTTAAATAAAATTCTACTTACAACCTAGAGTTACTCAAAACCTTATTGACCTCTCTCTCTATCTCCCTCGAAATCCCTTACCAGTTAACTTCTGAACCGACTGACTAATTGGTATGCTACCAACAGACACATAACTAGCGGGAAAATTTTCCAAAAAAAAAAAACTTCAACAGAGATACGCTCACCGTTATTGGAAAACCTTATACAACATTGATTGGAAAACCTTAATAAAAGCAATCAATTTAATTTTTGTTTAGCACTTGGAGGATGTCTCCAGCAAGAAACAGGAGTTACCCTCGTCGAGTACGGGTGGCGTGGCACAAGTGGAAGCGGACAGCGCAACCAATCACTTAGGGCGTCGTGGCCGCTGTAAGCGAAACGATCTCAGTGGATCAGCTTTGGGTGGTGGTAGCCACCGCAATGGCGTCGGTTCGGGTGTCAGCGCTGGCGGTGGTGGCAATGCATCTCGCGCCAGAAGTCATGACATTGAAGTCGGCACCGTTGATACGACGGACATCAAAGACGAACCGGGCGACTTCATTGAAACGAACTGCCATTGGCGAGATTGCGGCATTGAGTTCATGACGCAAGAGGAGCTGGTGAAACATATTAACAACGATCACATCCATGCCAATAAGAAGTCATTCGTCTGCAGGTGGGAAGATTGTTCTCGTGAAGAGAAACCCTTTAAGGCACAATATATGCTGGTTGTACACATGCGTCGGCACACTGGTGAAAAACCGCACAAATGCACAGTTAGTACTTATTTTGAAAAGACAAAAAAAAATCATAAATCACATAATAGAAAATTTTTTAACAAGAAAACTTTATGATTTACACTAAAAATTTGTAGATACTAGATAAACATTTATATCCAATTTCTTTTTTACATATAAAATTGAGGCCCTTATTAGGATTGTCACGAAAGTGTTAGGAAAGTCAATCGGTTTCAACTTTATTGATAACTTTATTGATCATCCGTTTTCAGCGACCACAAAGAACCATGCAAGAAATAGCGTTTTTCGTGCCCCTGGGTTAACTTTTGAACCCGTATAGTTTTCAATTTGGGTGAGGATTTTTTGGAAAGGGCACAGTCTCTTGTTTTATCCATATATGGCTTCAAGAGCCACCGAATTGCAGGGGGATGGTGAGGGGTTAACTAACTTTCTCGTGATTTTTCACAAAAATCATGGAGAAAGTTCGTTCACCTCTCACCATCCCCCTGCAATCCGGTGGCTCTTGACGTGATATATGGATGAAACTAGAGACTGTGCCCTTTCCAAAAAGTCCTCAACCAAAGTGAAAACTACACGGATTCAAAAGTTAGTTTAGGGGGGCAAAATCGTGCATCATTCTTTATGGTTAATAGGACCAGGAAGACAACGATTTTCTGGTTTATATGTGGATTTTCTAGGAGTTTCCTTTAAAATGTCGTCAATTGACGAAAATGAGACTACACGTCAAAAAAATATGTTGCAAATACAGATTTTAATAGATAACACCATCCTATTGAAATTAGACAGCCGAACTCAATTTGCTTGATTATGCTTCCCAGATCGATATTGCAAAATAGAGTATTTTTCAATTTTTTCAAATAGAGTATTTCACACGATTTTCAGTTATCAAACAAAAAACCGTTCAGATATTTGTAGCAAGAATGCTGCGAAGGACCCAAACCATTTAATTCTACAGCGGTTTACTTCCATTTATTTTTGGCATCAAGTTTAGGACATATTCCTTTGCTATTGTTGGATTTTTTTGCTTCATGTAACTTATTTTCAAACAAGCAAATTTGAGTCGAAATCACCACTTAGAGTGCACCCTGTATTTCAGGGGGAAACCACAACTCACCAACAACCTTCTTAAAAATCATTTAGCTGGTCGGGGAGTCCTGCAGTCATTGTGTGGGCTGAACAGTTCATCTTTTTTTTGATAGACGACAAGTTCAGTTGTGACTTAGGGGCTAACCTAATTCAAACAAAACCCCTTTTAAATATTCGTTTTTATATAATTTCAATAATTTTGTTAACCATTATTACATTTAACAGTTTGAAGGATGCTGCAAAGCTTATTCACGTCTTGAAAATCTAAAGACACATCTTCGATCTCATACAGGTGAAAAGCCATACACCTGTGAATACCCTGGATGTAGTAAAGCGTTTAGTAACGCATCTGATCGCGCTAAACACCAGAATCGGACACATAGCAATGAGGTATGTTAAGATTATTCTGAAAATTAATCATTTTGTGTCTATTGAGAAGCAAAATACGCACTTGAAATTTTTAAAATTCGTTAAATAAATGGTGCTCTATAAAAGGTGCATTAAACACCAAATTTTCAATAATTTTTAAATAGACAGGTGCGATTTCGTCTACCAATTGACACACTTTGTATATTTAAAAAAAAAAACTTTCATGAGGGGCTGTGTATAAAATATATTACGTTTTTTTACGGAATCTTGATTTCAAGGGATCTTGATTCTTTGAAAACCCGGGAAATAAGTTTCCTGATCATAAAAATACATCTGAGAAAAACCATGAAGAAATGTTTCGTGTTAGGTGAGACGGATAATGATATTAAATCTTATAAAGGAAATTTCAAAAAGCATAACAGATACGTGTAAAAACGAATAGGGGAAGCCATAGATCAAAATACCAACATTGCCGTCAAATATTTTATAAACAGCCCCTTATACGCCACAAACTTCTTCATTCTTAACTGTAAGACCTAGAATTCCGCTTCATTCTTAACCGTAAGACCTAGAATTCCGCTTCATTCTTAACTGTAAGACCTAGAATTCCGCTTCATTCTTAACTGTAAGACCTAGAATTCCGCTTCATTCTTAACCCATTTCTTGCCATTGGTGCGTTTTCGCACCAGTAACTTTGAGCAACTTTGAGCCTTTTTGTTACCACATAGGAGTCAAAGTTGCTATTATGGAATATAAATGGTGGCAAGAAATGGGTTAACTGTAAGACCTAGAATTCCGCTTCATTCTTAACTGTAAGACCTAGAATTCCGCTTCATTCTTAACTGTAAGACCTAGAATTCCGCTTCATTCTTAACTGTAAGACCTAGAATTCCGCTTCATTCTTAACCGTAAGACCTAGAATTCCGCTTCATTCTTAACTGTAAGACCTAGAATTCCGCTTCATTCTTAACTGTAAGACTTAGACTTCCGCTTCATTCTTAACCGTAACACCTAGAATTCCGCTTCATTCTTAACCGTAAGACCTAGAATTCCGCTTCATTCTTAACTGTAAGACGTAGAATACTTAAAAACTTATAATTCACTAGAAACCGTATGTGTGTAAGGCACCCGGTTGCACAAAACGATATACCGATCCAAGTTCGCTACGTAAACATGTTAAAACAGTCCATGGCGCTGAATTCTACGCAAATAAGAAGCATAAGGGATCATCACATGAAAGCGGAAATGATGATGGCGGCCATCTACATCATGGCGGGATCGATTCTAGTCCGAGAAGTGAAGATTTCCATTCGGGTAAAACGACAAGTCTATCGAGTCCCAGCATTAAATCTGAATCCGAAGCGAATTCTCCTGGTCAACCGCCGATCAATAGCCCGCTTGGCGTTTCGCATCACACCAATGGCGGTGTTCCGGAGGATTATGACTGTTTACCATCGGTTGCCAATAATACACCGATTGGTGCGAGTGTTTCGGCGATCGATGATCCAGCGTGGCCGTATGAGGATGAGGATCTCGAGGTTGCCGATCTGCCGATCGTTTTGCGAGCGATGGTGGGCATCGGTTCCTCCGGGATCGGAAGTGGTGGCGCTGGCAGCGGTGGGAATGGTGGTAAGGGGAATGGCGGAACTAATAGTGGTGGACTTGGTAGCGGTGGGCCAAATGGTGGTGGTTTAGGCGGTGGCAACGGTTTTGGAGGAATTTCGAGTGCGGCGGCTACAGCAACAGCTCCCATGGCCACCATAAATAATCCACGAAATCGTTTTAGGAGTCGCCTGCAGGCGAAATCTGTCACAGCTCTGACAAATATACCGGAAATGAATCGTGCTAATCTCGGAATTGGTATCGGTGAACTGAATCAGAGGATAACAGATCTTAAAATGGAACCAGGGACAATTTTACCACCGAAACAGACCATCACCAACAGTACACAACTTACAGATCTTCAGCTAAGATTACAACCACCGAATCAGGGACAAAATTTAGCCGCCGCCGCGAATATTCGCCGAGATAGCAACAATTCGAATGCAAGCACCTATTATTGTAGTATGCGATCAGCGGATATGAGTCGACGTAGCAGTCAAACATCTCAGCTCTCATCAATTTCAACTATGCGTCCATCCGGATATAGTACTGCCTCATTTTATGATCCCATTTCTCCGGGATGCTCGCGCCGATCCAGCCAAATGTCAATGACTACAACCGGTATACAAAGCCTACCGCCACCACCATCTTCACATTTGATTTCAACGCATTTGCAACGTCTCCATCATCAGAACAATTATGCCAATAATTCAGGTCGTTATTCAATACCGAATGTGCCAACCTATCCTTACAGTAATCATAATCTCAATAGCCAAATGGATCGTCGGCAATCGGAGCCATTAAAACAGTGTTATGATCGATTGCTCAATTCGCCGCTGCCGCCATTAACACCAACACCGGCATCGAATACTGGAAATGATACTAATAGCACATCAAAACCAATTAAGTTGAGACAATCGACTGCTACAATTTCTGGGGGGAATCTAGCATCTATAGCAGCGCCCTGCAATGTGCTAGAGAATCGTGGGTCTCAAAATACTACAAATCAGTCACGGGATCATCATCCTAATGAAGAAGTCGTCCTAGATGAAGTAGAAGAGGATGAAATGGTTGAGAATAAGCTTGTAATACCTGACGAAATGCTACAATATCTCAATCAGGTGGCGGATTTCATTGAACCTACTTCTGAAAATTCGCGAACACCCTTTAATCCAGCCGGAACACCAGCCATTGGTGCTGGTAGAACGGATACACAATCGCCATTAGCTCCTGCACCTAATCCTGTTGCTTCATCAGCAACTGTATTGGCCTCACCGCAGCCTAATATTACCAATAATTGGACAGAACCGCCTCAATCACAACCAACATCAGGAGTTTATCCTGGCAGTCCAGGTGCTGTGTCCACCATCAATGGTGTCCCGGTTAGCCCTGGAATTGCTGAAAGCATTTCTCGTTATCCCGTTTCGACTCAACAGCAACATGCTAGACAGTCTAGCACAACGCAAATCGATGGATCCGAAAATAACGAAACGATCTCAAAACAAATCCGAAATTCTCCAATGTGTTACGATACTGAGAACCAGCAGCACTTGAACATAGCAGGTTATGGACAATATATCGAACCATTTGCCGGCAGCATGATCAATCTGAGTCCAGCGTGCCCCGGTGGCAATGCTAACTACATATACGGCAATGAAACGACTCCCAATGGCGCCGGCGGCAATCCAGCTGGTGTTACACCATCTGGAAATCTAAATCTAACTACTCGCCATCAACAACAACATTCGCATCACCATCATCATCATCACAATCACCATCACCATCCACACAATCATCAGCAACAGCCATCTCAACATCAGCAGCAGCCAGGAAATCATAACCATCCAGTTCCGTGCTACCACATGCAAGGATACTATCATCGAACGGACTCCAGCGCTGGGCAGTGTTGTAATCCGATTGCAGGACCACCGTCAACACCAGCACTGCGACCTTTAACGCAAACACCGGCCGCTGGCTCCGATCAAATTAGTAACTGTTGTGATTCCCCTATGGGTAATGATTCGACGAAATATTACTACTGCGGAGGCCGTCATCAGGATCAACATCAGCACCAGCATCAGCGACATGGGCCAGGCGCTGCATCTAATCAACCGGAAATCCAATGCGGTGACATAAGTCAATCCCAAATGTCACCCCATCCCTCTCAGGTGCATGCGGTGGGACAGGTTCAAGGGCCATCAACACCCCATCAAACTGATTCGGCCGTAATGCAATCACCGGGATTGGGTGTTGCTCAACTGCATCAGTCCCAGCATAACCCCAATCAGCAGCAACAGTTCACAGCCAGTGGGATGCGCCAAGAAGCTTACCAGAGAACCTTGGAATATGTCCAGAACTGTCAGAATTGGGTAGAGAACTCAACCACCGTGGAAACCGTGTCCAGTTCAACACATCCCAATTCGAATATGATTATAAATGATATGACAACATCGCTGAATTCGTTATTGGAAGAAAATCGATTCCTTCAGTTGATCCAGTAGAATGATAATAGATACCATATATTATAGTCATGATAGTAGCCTCAAGACTATCAGGTAAATTACGAGAACCCAATGGCGATTGTTGAAATTAAGACAGTCGAGCCGAGTGGTATCATAACTTAGAGTGGAAAAAAATTCATTGTAACTAGATCTTTTTTATTTGACTAGCCCAACAATTAGCCAGGATTTCTCGTAAAAACTGTGACCATGTCGTTGGAAAAATCTAAATAGCTTTAAGTAGATCATCCTAAGCAAGTGCCTTATTTTTATCATTAAAAAAAACTTTTATTTTTACGTTTTACAACATTTTTTCTCAAATGTTTTTAGAAAATCAACATATTTTTACGTATAAGCATCAGTATCGTAGATTGTAACTAAAGAAGCTACTTGAGTTCATTTCACTTTAATGAAAAAACAATGCGTACTATCATTAAGAAAATATTTTGAATATTACTTAAAAAATACAATAGCCCTACAAACAAAAAAATTAAACACAGGAGAATAAATATTTGTTAAATTATAAACGAAATCGCATTTAATCTAACTAAATTTTCTTTTTAGTATAAGGTGAGAACTTTATATAAAATAATTTCAAATCATTTCATCTAAACATGGAATGTCTAGTGTAGATTTTAATATAATATAACAAAAAATTTTAATATTCATTTAAAAAAAAAATAAGAGTAATTTAAAGTATTGTTGTATGATTCAAAATAATTATGTAAAAAAATAAATATTGATTAATATGTATGGATTACGTGTTTTTCTAAATTTTTAGTGTCGAACTCATCTGCAGTTTCGTAGGAATACAGGTAGGATTTTTTTTTTTCAAATAAAAAAATACGATTTCATGCTGTCACGATTAGACAATATATTTAAATGTTTAGAAAGGTTCGGTGTGACTACGTAAAATGTATGAACATTCGATACGTTTTGATTAGAGTGACTACCAGAGTGAGCACTCCAAGGCATTTCGCTTCCTGTCAAAAATCAAGTCTGCTTCCAAAAGTGATGATGGACCCATGTTCAAGGCTGCCGGAATGAAGAACTGTCATATTTTAAATTAATTCAATTGAAACAATGGAAGGAAAATGGTTAAGGACGCGTCAGCCAAGTTTCCGACTGGTTGACGGGCGATAAATTTTTGGATTTTGCTGTAATTGAAGACTTCTTGCAAGAATTAGACGAGTGTGATGCTGCAGAATCGAAAGCTAAAGATATGGAGATTGTTCTATGCGGACTTTGCTATTTATTGAACCAAGTGTCTTGAAACAGTGAAAAAATTCTTACTCTCCCACGGAATTGAGATTGAATCAATACAAAAATAATCGAATTTCTAGCATTTCAGAATGGAAAGAATCACTTTTAATCAAGTCGAATACAATTTACATAAAAATATCATTTTTATCATTTCAGCATCTGTCGAATTAACTCATAAATTTGAAAAACTTAAATCTCAGTTGTTTTTGATTGGAGTTTTGCAAATTTGAACTGAATTTGACCAAGGTAGTTACATTTTTTTTTTGTATTATAAACAATATAAAGGATTCCCTAGATCTAAGTGTGGTATTTCAGCATTTTTTTTTTAACTCTTAATTACATATAAAATTTCACATAAGGTATAACGTCCTATTACCGAATTCCACAATTCGCGCCTCTTGATTTGGTATGACATAAGCCTCCGGCCATTTGATGAAGTAATCCATCACGACTATTATAAATTTGTTTGCATCGTCTATAGTTGGAAAGGGTCCAACAATGGCCACAGCGATATGTTCAAACGGTATTCCTACGTTATACTATCTGATATTCACCCTTGGTTTATTTCGTGGACCGTTACTGGCAGTACAAGTGTCACACTGCCGACACCATGTTTCAATAGGTTTGTTCGATATAAGTCCTGGACTTACTCCAGATATTTTCACTTTACTCCACAAAATGGCGGATTTTCTTACTCTGAATTTGTTTTTATCGAACAGCTTGGAGTAAGTTCAGAGTAAGTCACGTTTGAACTGTCCTTTAATATATTAAATGTATTTCATGAAACCTGTTTTGTAAACTTACGCTCAACTTGGTATACTCGAAATTCTCCGTCATGATTTTCAACATATAAATTTTCATAATTACACATTTTATAAATTTTTCTTGACTTCCAAACACTGTAAAAGAGAGGTTATGTCTGACAAATATCAGCTGTCAAAAGTTTACTCCAGCTAAAAGCAAGAGTAAGTCCAGAACTGAAAAAATGAGTCCTGGACTTACACTTTTCTGTTCGATATGTGTTCGGAGTAAGTCCAGGACTCATATCGAACAGACCTAATATCTTCCCGTAGACTTAGCCAGTAGAATATTTTCGAACTTTGGCCAAAGTTTTGTTTTTACCAAACATTTAATGTTTTGGCAAACAAGTTGCAAGGTTTGTGGGCCCGATATTGTATGGAATTTCCCTGATATTGCTGGCTTCTTACATAAATTTAGTGATTCTGGTTTGAATCTTAGCTTAGATCAGATTTACGACACCCAGCAGTATAGCTACCCTCTCGGAAATGACCGAAAGCACTTTAAAACTGCTTTGCAGTGTACTTTTAACCGCTTTAAAAAAGCACATGAAAAGGTATTATTCTCATCATATTCAAAGCGGTTTACAAAAACTTTTTTTTTAAACTACTTAAAAATACTTCATGGAAAGAAGTTTGCATGCAAGTCGATTCGCTCACATATTTTTGGAAATTTGTGCTGCTTAGCGTGATATTTCCTCATACGGTTTCTTAATAAAAGTAGCAATAATCACCCCGATTGCGAGTGTCGTGTCGTTTTCAACAAGAGTCGTTTCACGTGTTGTTGTTAGTGTTTTTCTACCAACAACAACACGTAAAACGACTCTTTTCGAAAACGACACGACACTCTCAATCGGGGTGAATATATGAGTTCTACATCGTAATGCAAGTTTTTGAATAAATAAACCAATTTTAAAGTAAAAAATGTAGATAAAGAAATAATATTTCTTTTCCATAAATAAAATATTGCTTTATCCACCTAATGGTCAAATTATATCTTTCCGACATAGT
Organism: Chrysopilus asiliformis; assembly: GCA_964034945.1. Lineage (NCBI taxonomy): Eukaryota > Metazoa > Arthropoda > Insecta > Diptera > Rhagionidae > Chrysopilus > Chrysopilus asiliformis. The sequence goes on from OZ035964.1 coordinate 8,055,899, forward strand.
TGAGTCTTGAGTATAGTATTTATTAATAGAAGGACTACAGAATTTCGAACAGATCCGTTTTTTTTTAACTAAAGTTTAACCCTGCCCAAATACGAGAAAACTTGAGTCGGTCTTTCTCTTTTGCTCCACACAAATAGAAAAAGCTTTTGCGATTTACTCGATAAGGTAATATTTACCTGCAATCTTTGAAGAAATCGATTTTTTTTTTGCATATTCTTAAAATTCTCGACTTTTATCTCTCAAAAGATTAATTTGATCAGATATTTTGCCGAAGTTATGCCGCTTTAAAGTCATGTGTGCAGTAGGATTTGGAGCACTTACGAAATAACTTTAACCTATCCTGAGCCGTTATTCTGAGTTGTGCTACGGCAATAAAAGGCCTTCCCCTAAGCTCTGGCTGGAACTATTACAAAAAACCGTGATTTTCTTAAAACCGTGTTTCAAAAATCAGTCACAGTATTACGTTATGATTTCGATTTTTCAAATGATTTTACGAGTAATACTAGGTATGTAAGAAATGTAAAAACTTAAAAAGATTTTCTATGACGTAAAAAATAGCATTTAGAAATGAATTTAATGAACGCTTTCGTCTGGCATTTTATATACCTATAGTGATATTTTATGAACAATGAAGAATATAAAAAATACCCTAATTTGCAGAAAATCTTACAAAATGGATTTGTGCTGCTAAGCGAGTAATTCTCAGCACATATCTAGCGAAAAAGGCAACGGGTTTTAGGATTGTGTGTTTTAAGCGGGTTTATCTTAAGCAGTCTCGACTAGGGCTTCTCATTTCCCGTAGAAATTGAAATCCCGGGATTCCGGGACAAAAATATTCAAAATCCCGGGATCCCGGGAAATCCCGGGATTCGCTAACAAGCAAGAATTTATCCAATTAGATGGGAGAAAAATGTGTAAAATCAAAACAATACAAAAAAAATGCGTTATTGATTTTCAATTATTAATATTTTTAATTACAAAAACTTAAATACAAAATAATTCATTGAAACAAACCAAAACTACAAAATATTGGTAACTTGATCTATTTTGAATTTTTCTAATTTTAAAATATTGGTAACTGGAGTACCATCTATATTATATTTTCCTAATTTTGAACGAAATTCGTTACTAGAGGGAAACATAACAAAAGCTATAATTGCCAATCTGGCAATCATTGGAGACCCGTATGGTAATATTCGTATCAAAATTGGAACAGTTGTATCAAAATTCCACTTTGAAGTCAAACTTTCCAATAAGATTTTTTTAAAACTTGTTCCAATTGGATTTTGATGTATGAAACTTTAATGTAGAATCATGTTCTAAACAACTTTTGTTCTTGCACTTTTTTGATAAGATGCACCGTTTTTGAGGTATTCGCAAAACACGTTTTCGTTCGTATGGGGGGTACCCCCCCTAATGGTCCATTTTTGCCCATTAACGAACTTAGCCTCGCATTTTATAAAAAACGGATCTGTGCAAAATTTCAAGTCTCTAGCTCAATCCGTGCGTCCGCAATCCGCGCCACAGACAGACAGACAGACGGACGGACGGACATGCTAAATTCAACTTTTTTCATCATTCTAAACACCCTGGTGTAATTCATTTTTGTGTGTGATGACGGGATCTTGGCGTTACAAACGGTAAGGCAAAGTTAGTATACCCTTTGGTTTCACCATACGGGTATAAAAACGAAATTCGTTTTCGTTACTAGAGGGATTCGTTACTAGAGGGAAAAAGAAGTAAAAATTACGCAAATTTCGTGTTACAATATTTTTAATATCGTTAAAAAGAGTAAAAAAAATGTTAATAAGAAATAGCGGGATTCCCGGGAAATTTAATTGAAATCCCGGGATAACGGGATGATATTTTACCCCCGGGATCCCGTTTGAGAAGCCCTAGTCTCGACTGTATCGGATTTCTCAAAAGAAATATCAACCAGAAAATGTATCTCTGTATTTCTAGGTATAATAAATTTATATATTTTTTTTTAATAAATTGAATGTGTTTGTTTTTCATACCAAAAGGTCCATTGGAGTAATTATGTACCAAATAAAAGTACTAATACGACAAATAGTCCGAGTACCCCCTTTCCAAATTCCAAGATCACAAAAACGATAATCTGTTTTTTTGATTATTTTATGTTTTTTTTACTCGAAATATGTGAAGAATTAATAATTTTCACATCCCTACATTCAGTAAAAACAGTGAATTAAGGTGGTTTTTTTAATAGTTTCAGTCATAGCTTAGGGAAAGTCCTTTAATGCTGAAGCAAAGCTCAGGGTTTTAAGAAACTGTCTCAAAAATGGTCTCCCAAATAAACTAAAAAGCACTCTTAAAGAAATTTTTTCTGCAGGGCAATTAATCAAGTAACAATATACTAAAAATTAACTCAAGTAACAATATTTTAAAAAAATGTTTGAAAAGCGAATTATGGGGAATTTATTCTAAATAAAACCGACTTTAAAAAAAACTGAAAAGAGAAAAAAGCACTAAAAAGAAAAAAATGATTTCAAACTATGTCCATTAATAGTGTTATTTAAAATTCGGCTTTTTTGGAGTGGCGTTAAATTTACACTAAATAACATGGAGACAAAAAATAGGATAGATTTCTACAAAAAATAGTAACATATGAGACAGTGGGCTTTTTTATAGCGATTGCTTAAAAATAGGGAATCCAATTTGGGACATAAAAGAACTTAGTTTTGGTGCTTCTAAGAGCCGTGTCTATAGTTAATCTGTTTGACAACAAAATTTTTGGAGTCGATCTTAGTTCTTAGTTAGCCTTAAGGGTTAGAAAGTATGTAAACGATTAGCCTTAAGGGTTAGAAAGTATGTAATTTATTTTAGTTGCAAATTTAACGCCACTCCAAAAAAAGCCGAATTTTAAATACGGTATTAATGGACATAGTTTGAAATTATTTTTTTCTTTTTAGTGCTTATTTCTCTTTTCAGTTTTTTTTTTAAAGTCGGTTTTATTTTTTTTAGAAAAATTTTTTTTATTTCGAACGTTTTTAGTTTCAATTTTTAATATAGGTAAAATTACAAAGGGTTTGAGGGGATAAGTCCGCAGATGAGAAATATATAAAAGAATCTTCCAGATATTGTACTGAACACAATACAAAGAATTTTACTCGATATCCCAAGCAGGGAGGGGTTTGAAGGGATAGGTTAGGGATAGGTTAATATCCCAAGCAGGGAGGGGTTTGAAGGGATAGGTTGAAGGGATAGGTTTGAAGGGGGAAATATATAAAAGAACCTTCCTTGTGTTGTACTGAACACAACGTAAAAACATAACAAAAGCTATAATTGCCAATCTGGCAATTATTCAAAACCTGTATGGTGATATTGGTATCTTAATTTGAGCACTTGTACCAAAATTACACTTTGAAGTCGAACTTTCCAATCAGATTTTTTAAAATTTATTCCAATCGGATTTTGATGTATGGGAGTTTTATGTAGAATCATATTCTAAATAACTTTAATTCTTAGAAAAAACGTTTTCGTTTGTATCGGGGGTTACCCCCCCCCCCCCTAATGGTCTATTTTTGCCCATGAACGAACCGGGGTCCAACCAGGAACTTTCTCTACAACTTTCTCTTTGGGATGACCAAAATCGGTCCACCCAGTAAAAAGTTAGGCGTGAACATACATTAAAAAAAAAATATATATTCAGGTGGAATTGAGAACCTTTTCCTTTTTGGAAGTCGGTTAAAAATAGGATAGCTTCTAATATGTCTGGATTCATTCCTTCTCTTAAATCCGATTTTACGATTTAGGCACATGGCACACCGAATGCGAATTCGCACCGCATTGCGAAAAAGTTCAAGTTTATCACGCGATCTTATATCATATGTCATCTACATGAGCTCTAATTTTGTATTACGTAACAATGCGATCTCCCCAAAATTGCAGTCTCTGCAAAATTAGAACTCATGTAGATTACATACAATATAAGATCGCTTGGTAAGTTTGAACTTTTTCGCAATGCGATGCGAATTCGCGTTCGGTGTGCCAAGTGCCTTAAGGAGCCTCCACACGTTCAATGTTACTTGACAAGTATCATTGATGAAAAATTTTCGTCAAGTAACATTGATGGAAATTGCATCCACACGTAACATTGAAGAGCATCCAAACGATCAATGTTACTTGAAATATGAGTCATTCAAGTAAAATTGTCAAGTAACATTGAACGTGTGGAGGCTCCTTTAGAGAGCTGAATTATTTATACGCTTTACTGGCATTTGAGTTGATGTCAACGCCGTGGCGATCAAAACAACATTTCAGGATATTTTAGCAATTCTGTGTAACAATTAAATTTTTAGTTTAAAACCAAACTGAAGTTGATTTTTATACCCGTATGGTGAAACCAAAGGGTATATTAACTTTGCTTTACCGTTTGTAACGCCAAGATCCCGTCATCGCACAAAAAAATAAATTACACCAGTGTGTTTAGAATGATAAAAATATTTAATTTTTGCATGTCCGTCCGTCTGTCTGTCTGTCTGTCTGTCCGTCTGTCTGTCTGTCTGTCTGTCTGTGGCGCGGATTGCGGGCGCACGGATTGAGCTAGAGACTTGAAATTTTGCGTGGATCCGTTTTTCGTAAAATGCGAGGCTAAGTTCGTTAATTGGCAAAAATGGACCATTAGGGGGGGTACCCCCCATACGAACGAAATCGTTTTTTGTGAATATCTCATAAACAGTGCATCTTATCAAAAAAGTCCAAGAACAAAAGTTATTTAGGATATGATTCTACATAAAACTCCCATACATCAAAATCCGATTGGAATAAATTTTAAAAAATCTTATTGGAAAGTTTGACTTCAAATTGGAATTTTGGTATAACTGTTCGAATTTTGATACGAATATCACCATACGGGTCTCCAATGATTGCCAGATTGGCAATTATAGCTTTTGTTATGTTTTAACTTTTTTTTGTCTTTTCGGTTTAGTTTGTAAACTTTTTGGTTCAAAAACTAAACTATTTGTTAAAAAGAAATTTCATTTAAGGAAATTTCAATTTTTTAATTTAAAAATTAAACCTAAAACAAAATTTAACTGTTGTGGTTTATATGAGGCCCTATTCCAGGATCCGATACGAATGATTCGGATCGTAAACTCAATGTTGTTGTTGGTATAAAACACTAACAACAACATTGAGTTTACGATCCGAATCATTCGTATCGGATCCTGGAATAGGGCCTATAGTAAATTAAGTTGGTTTAAAAAGGCGCATTTAACCCTAATCAGCTCAGGCTAATTTTGTCCTTAATCCACGTAGGCGGTGTCTGAAAGACACCATGCCGGAAAAATAGAATAATTTAATAAAAAAAAATTTTTTTGAGTTTGCATTTTTTAATTCAGTTAATAATATTTATTTATTTGTATATACATTATTCGTACTTTTTATAATTGTAGCATAAAATTGATTTTTAAGAATTTTCGTTACAAACATTTTTCTTGGATTTGCACTTATCTGCTTCCTAAAAAACCTAAAAAATGGGACATCGCAGTTCCTACAAAGTATGACAGTCTGTTTTAAAGTTTTTCTCAGCATTTTATTAGAGATCCTATAATATAGAGAGTGGACATCAGCACTTAATAGACTGTACTACTAAGTAGGACAGTCTATTAACTCAAATTAGAAGAGTTGTTTGAACGGAATTTTTCCAGTTTTTAGAATTTCTTTTCCCTTTTTCCAGTTTTGTTTCAATTTACGCCTTCGGAATGAGTCTCCTTGTGTTTAAAAACGATTTTTTTATGCAAACTTTAAAATTATGCTTATTGCTGCAAGAACTAGTCCAAATATGTTTCTTTAACCCTTTCATGCATACATTTTTCTATGGAATTAATTTTCACGGTTTTTGGTATCCGAGGGTTTTTGGGGTCGCTGATTACGAATCTGAAGTCAAAACTTCAAAAATCAAAATGGCCGATCCAATATGGCGGTCAAAAAAGATAAAATTCATTAGATTACGCTTAAAACTAGTACGTAATTTTATCTTTTTCGACCGCCATATTGGATCCGCCATTTTGAAGTTTTGACTTCAGATTCGTAATTAGCGACCCCAAAAACCTTTATAAAGCTAATTACCGATTTTTTAACTGTAATAAATTTGCCACAGTTACATTTAATCTGCAAAATAGTTACTTTTTTGCTCTTTATTTATTTATAAAATGCAGTAATTATAAAAAAAAGCGCATATTACTTTTTTTTCATAACAATTGATGTCCTAGGATACTTACGAAATGAATTTAGTCAATATAAGTGCATGAAATATATGTTATAATATTAAAAAACTGAATTAGAAAAGGTGTTGTTGTACAACAACACTGCAACAAAGGGTTAAAATAGCCCATATGTCGCAAATCTCTCCACATTATTCACATTAATTAACGTTAAAATGAGTAGGCGGACGTAATGTAATGATAGGATATAAACAGTTTTTGAACTCCGAGTTTAAAATCTTTTTCACTTTCAAGAGGAAATGCTTTTGAATTCTTTGTTTGCTGAAGACTATTAACCTTTTTATTGTTCTAAGGTGATTTATTTACAAATAATTACTATATTTAGTGGACGGCTACTTATTAAAGTTTTTATCATCAATGTTTTAGGTTTTTTACAGATTTTTACGTTTTTTACGTTTTGACGTTAAAATTGAGGTTTTTTACGCGTAATTTTTTACGCGTAAAAAACTAGGTAAATTACTTTACGTAAAAAACCGGCACAACACTGATGGGGACACAGGAAGCAACGTTTTCTCTTTTGGGAAGTGCTACAGTTATTATCGCCTACTACAGTCCGATATTTTGCGAAATAGAAGCAAAGTGATACCAAAATAACCTTTCTTTCCTGGTAAAACCGTTACGGTGTCTTTGAGACACCGCCTGCGTGGATTAAGGTAAATTTCATAAAAGCGAAATATTTTTGTTGTAAGTAAAAAAAATTATTTTTTTTTTTCGTTTTTAAATAGTATTGGCTTAAAAAAACAAAGTCAAGGAGCATGAATGCAACAACTTTTTTAACATTCGTAACAATCACTCTCAAAACTGCATCGGTGTCTCAAAGACACCGCGAATGCGGATTAGGGTTAAACTCTAAAAAGTTGATAAACTCAACCTAGAAGTTGAAATAATCGAAAATTCATTTTTTAAAACACGTCGGTTGAAATTTTTTTAAACTAAATAGTTGAGTGAAGTTGAAAAAATAAGCTTTGCTGAGAAATTTTAAAATTTTTATTGTTTAAATTTTTTAGTTTTAGCTTTTTTCAACTCTTTGAGACCGAGGTCTACAAACCGTAAGATGGAGAAAAACTTTTTATGGACTCATTTTTAAATATGAATTGTGTTAATAGAGTGGGTCATGTTTTTAAAATTGATTTAAATATTTTTTCCGATCGGGTTATCGCTCTTCTTCGGAGGATGTGTGCCCACAGCCACACATTGAAATACTTAAATATATTGTAAAAATCGAAATTTCATTTTTAAAAGACCAACATTTTTAAAGGTTTTTGTATTTTCATTTAACTGTGGCTCCGGATGTAGCAACAAGCATATATGTAAGACTTTTTTTTTAGTTTTTTGTTGTTTCAGATGATCTTGAGAGACGCAAATATGTTTTTTTTTTTAAAACGCAAATATGTTAGAGACGAAAAAAGACATTTTTTTTTATATCTATTGCTTTATAAATAATTTTTTTTATTAATTTCAATGTTAAATAATAAGGAAAAAAGATATTGTTTGTCCACTTTATTGAAAAAAAAAATTACCAAGTCACGCTACTAGAATACTGTCTTAAAGGTAAATAATCACTGAACTGTCAAAAATTTCATCTGTTTAAACTTTTCCTCCAAAAATCTCTAGCTTTGAAATCAAGAATATAGATGTCACTTTCATTTGGCCATACTCATAATAAAGCAGAAACTAAAGTGCGTCATTGAGGTGCCCTGCGACATTGGAACGTGAAAAATGGCCGCGCAACTGAAAAACGAGTGTGAAAAGTTGCAACGTCTGTAGGCAATATAAGGTACTTTATGCATACGTGAGTCTTACCTGATGTGAATTTATGACAAATCAAAGTTTTTCAGGTTGGATTGAGGGTGTTTCTGGCTTTGCTTTTTGTCATGACGAAACACATGTCGATTATCTAAATATGTTTCAATATTAAGTTTTCCGAATCAAGAAAAAGAGTTTACCGAAACGTACAATAAAACAATTGCAGTGTGCAGCAGCAGCATCCGTGATTGTGAGTGAATCAATTTCGTTTGCTCACAGAGTCGCTCCAGTGGTAATAATATGTCTTCGTCAGCGATTTACATTTTGGACGTAAAGGGAAAGGTATTTAATTCACAATCAGCCAGCGGTAAAATCGCTAAGACCAATTTTAAACATTTTCAGGTGTTAATTTCACGTAATTATCGCGGCGACATCGATATGGCAGTGATTGATAAATTCATGCCATTGCTAATGGAGAAGGAAGAGGAGGGCCTCATAACTCCGATCCTCCAGACTCCGGAATGCACTTTCTCTTACATTAAAACCAATAATTTGTACATCGTTTCGACGACCAGAAAGAATGCAAACATTGCTTTGGTTTTCGTTTTCCTGCACAAAATCGTTCAGGTTTTCGTTGAATACTTCAAGGAGCTGGAAGAAGAGAGCATTCGTGATAATTTTGTTGTTATTTATGAATTACTCGATGAATTGATCGATTTTGGGTATCCACAAACGACGGATAGTAAAATCCTACAGGAGTACATCACACAGGAGGGCCACAAATTAGAAATTCAACCACGGATTCCAATGGCTGTGACGAATGCTGTATCCTGGCGTTCCGAAGGCATAAAATATCGCAAAAATGAAGTATTCCTAGACGTTATCGAATCGGTGAATTTGCTGGCGAACGCCAATGGCCACGTACTACGTAGCGAAATCGTCGGTGCGATTAAAATGCGTGTCTATCTGTCTGGAATGCCGGAACTTCGGCTTGGATTAAATGATAAAGTATTATTCGAGAGCACTGGACGCGGCAAATCGAAATCTGTTGAATTAGAAGATGTGAAGTTTCATCAGTGCGTGCGATTGTCGCGATTTGAAAACGATCGTACGATATCCTTTATACCACCAGATGGAGAATTCGAATTGATGTCGTATCGATTGAATACACATGTTGGTAGAAAATCTATATATCATATTAATCATACTAGATATTACAAAAATCCAAATTCACTATTTTGTTCAAGGACGAATGGATTCGGTTTCTACGAGAGTTTTATAAGATCAAAAAAGATATGTAAAAGTTATAATATGTACATATACTAAAAATTACGTTTGAGCTTCATAGCTTATAGAAAATTACATTTTTGTTAAACTTTTCACGCCTCCCATTGCATTAGTCTGCGCTTAGATGGTCTTGTTATTAATACGAACGATTGATTTTTAATCCATAATATCCAATTACAAAATATTGGTTTTGACTTTTCTACATACAGCCATGTTCAAAAGTGTTAGGCACCCCAATTTTTTACAAAGAAATCATAGATTTTGATAGAGCATTTGTGGAGTATTTTGAAGAAAAATATCCGGAAACACAAGAATAACATCAGAAGATACCCTGAAAAGGGCTATTCAGGAGGAATGGGATTTTATAAGTGACGACACGAAAATAGGCTTGTAGCGACAATGCCGAAAAGACTCGCTGCTGTAATAAGGGCTAGGGGTGGGCCCACCTAATTTTAGTCAGATAAATAAATTTTGATATTCTTAAAATCACATTGTTTCACTATCATATTATATACATGTAAACGGGAAAAAATTGATTTTGAAATGGTGCCTAATGCTACATTTACACGAATGACAAATTTGTCATTTTTTTCTTGTCATTATGTTAATTCCCGTGTAAATGGCATAATTTTTGTAATTTTTTCTGTCAGAAAATGTCAATCTCTCATAAAAGAATGAACTTGTCCATTCTTTTATGCCAGATTGTCATTCGTGCAAACGCAATATTAGTTATGACAACTTTAGTATTCAACTTTTGTCATAACTAATATTGCGTTTGCACGAATGACAATCTGGCATAAAAGAATGGGCAAGTTCATTCTTTTATGAGAGATTGACATTTTCTGACAGAAAATATTACAAAAATTATGCCATTTACACGGGAATTAACATAATGACAAGAAAAAAATGACAAATTTGTCATTCGTGTAAATGTAGCATAACACTTTTGAACATGGCTGTATGTGAAACCGAGTTTCATTGTATCTTGTCTATCATTATGAAGTGTTTTTTTTTACTGTAATACATTTATAACATATATATTTTTAATTGTAATTAACATTTCTAACATATTTGAAACAAAAAAATAGGTCAAGCCATTGATTTGGATTGAATCAGTGATTGAACGACATGCACATAGTCGTGTCGAATATATGATAAAGGCTAAATCACAATTTAAACGTCGTTCAACCGCAAATAATGTTGAAATTGTGATACCAGTGCCTGGCGATGCCGATTCACCGAAATTTAAAACAACAATTGGGAGCGTTAAATACGCACCGGAACAGAATGCAATCACATGGACTATTAAATCATTCCCGGTAATATTTTAATAAAATTCTATAAAAATGGTTTGATTTTTGTATTTTGAAAACAGGGTGGCAAAGAATATTTGATGCGCGCCCATTTTGGCCTGCCAAGTGTTGAATGCGAAGATTCCGAGGGTAAGCCGCCAATTCAAGTGAAATTCGAAATTCCATATTTTACTACATCCGGTATTCAAGTGAGATATTTGAAAATCATCGAGAAGAGTGGATATCAAGCTCTACCATGGGTCCGATATATCACACAAAATGGCGATTATCAATTGAGAACCAATTAAATTATTTTTTCTTCCCCCATATATTTGAATAATTTTATTTTATATTATATAAATTTTAAGGAGTCAGAAATATAGAAAAAAATTTCTTTAAACTTGTAACACATTTCTAACTTGGAACAGAATTTTGTGTAGTACATATTTCTGTTATTTCTTTACCAAATCTAATTGTTTTAATTAAATTGAATAAAAACATTCATTTTGAATTATATAAAATCACACTTTTTAATAGCATTTTTATTTTCTTGTATAAGGTACGTAATATAAAAATTATTGCACGCAAAAAATTGCACGAATCCGCGGTCCGTTGTTCGATACGCCTTTCGGTTTGGCCAAAACCCCTAGGGTCTCAACGAAAAAATCGCGCTAGCGCGAAATTTTCGGCGGATTCGCGATCAGCGACCCCACATTACCCTACACACCAAGTTTCAGCGAAATCGGTTTTTTTTTTCAAAAAATCGCAAAAATCGACAGTGGTTAGTCCATCGATTTTTGCGATTTTTTCGAAAAAAATTTTTCTCTCCGATCGGGCTGAAATTTTGTGTGTAGGGGTTTTGGGGGACGAAGAATCGAAATCCGTTGTCCATTTTGAGCTAGCTCAATTTTTGACGTTTTTTTTCGAAAAAATTTTTTGTCTCCGATCGGGCTGAAATTTGGTGTGTAGGGGTTTTGGGGAACGAGGAATCGAAATCCGTTGTCCATTTTGAGGTAGCTCAATTTTTGACGTTTTTTTTCCAAAAATTTTTTTGTCTCCGATCGGGCTGAAATTTTGTATGTAGGGGTTTTGGGGGACGAGGAATCGAAATCCGTTGTCCATTTTGAGCTAGCTGAATTTTTTGAGGTGCTCAAAATTTTTTTTGCGTTTTTTCGAAAAAAATTTTTGTCTCTGATCGGGCTGAAATTTTGTATGTAGGGGTTTTGGGGGACGAGGAATCGAAATCCGTTATCCATTTTGAGCTAGCTCAATTTTTTGAGGTGCTCAAAATTTTTTTTGCGTTTTTTCGAAAAAAAATTTTGTCTCTGATCGGGCTGAAATTTGGTGTGTAGGGGTTTTGGGGGACGAGGAATCGAAATCCGTTATCCATTTTGAGCTAGCTCAATTTTTGACGTTTTTTTTCGAAAAATTTTTTGGTCTCCGATCGGGCTGAAATTTGGAGTGTAGGGGTTTTGGGGGACGAGGAATCGAAATCCGTTGTCCATTTTGAGCTAGCTCAATTTTTTGAGGTGCTCAAATTTTTTTTGCGTTTTTTCGAAAAAAAATTTTTGTCTCTGATCGGGCTGAAATTTGGTGTGTAGGGGTTTTGGGGGACGAGGAATCGAAATCCGTTATCCATTTTGAGCTAGCTCAATTTTTGACGTTTTTTTTCGAAAAATTTTTTGGTCTCCGATCGGGCTGAAATTTGGAGTGTAGGGGTTTTGGGGGACGAGGAATCGAAATCCGTTGTCCATTTTGAGCTAGCTCAATTTTTTGAGGTGCTCAAAATTTTTTTTGCTTTTTTTCGAAAAATTTTTTGGTCTCCGATCGGGCTGAAATTTGGAGTGTAGGGGTTTTGGGGGACGAGGAATCGAAATCCGTTGTCCATTTTGAGCTAACTCAATTTTTGACGTTTTTTTTCGAAAAATTTTTTGGTCTCCGATCGGGCTGAAATTTGGTGGGTAGGGGCTTTGGGGGATGAGGAATCCAAATTTGTGGTCCATTTTGAGCTAGCTCAATTTTTTCGAGGCGACCCTAGGGGTTTTGGCTTAACCGAAAGAGCTATCGAACAACGGACGACGGATTCGTGATCAGCGACCCCCCTTTACCCCTGACACCAAGTTTCAGCCAAATCCAAGAGATGAAAAAAATCGAAAAAAAGCATGGACTATAGTCCATGCTTTTTTTCGATTTTTTTCATCTCTTGGATTTGGCTGAAACTTGGTGTCAGGGGTAAAGGGGGGTCGCTGATCACGAATCCGTCGTCCGTTGTTCGATAGCTCTTTCGGTTAAGCCAAAACCCCTAGGGTCGCCTCGAAAAAATTGAGCTAGCTCAAAATGGACCACAAATTTGGATTCCTCATCCCCCAAAGCCCCTACCCACCAAATTTCAGCCCGATCGGAGACCAAAAAATTTTTCGAAAAAAAACGTCAAAAATTGAGTTAGCTCAAAATGGACAACGGATTTCGATTCCTCGTCCCCCAAAACCCCTACATACAAAATTTCAGCCCGATCAGAGACAAAAAATTTTTTCGAAAAAATGCAAAAAAAATTTGAGCACCTCAAAAAATTGAGCTAGCTCAAAATGGATAACGGATTTCGATTCCTCGTCCCCCAAAACCCCTACACACCAAATTTCAGCCCGATCAGAGACAAAAATTTTTTTCGAAAAAACGCAAAAAAAATTTTGAGCACCTCAAAAAATTGAGCTAGCTCAAAATGGATAACGGATTTCGATTCCTCGTCCCCCAAAACCCCTACATACAAAATTTCAGCCCGATCAGAGACAAAAATTTTTTTCGAAAAAACGCAAAAAAAATTTGAGCACCTCAAAAAATTGAGCTAACTCAAAATGGATAACGGATCTGGATTTCTCGTCCCCCAAAACCCCTACACACCAAGTTTCAGCCCGATCGGAGAGAAAAAATTTTTTAGCGCGAATATTTTCCGCGGATTCGCGATCAGCGAGGGAAATTTTCCGCGGATTCGCGATCAGCGACATTTTCCGCGGATTTGCGCGAAATTTTCCGCGGATTCGCGATCATTCGCTGATCACGAATCCGCGGTCCGTTTTTCGATAGCTCTCGCGGTTTGGCCAGGGCGGCTATTTCGACTCTGATTTGTTCGAAAAATCTTAAACTTGAAAAGGGCGAAATGTTAAAACGGGCCCCTAGCGGGTTGGGGGTGGTGCCAGTCGATAGCCAGGGTACCATTACCTGGGGTGTATCATCGTAGGGGGTTGTGAAAATTTCATCAAAAACGCGATTTTCCCACTCCTTCATGCTTTTTTTAACAGTTTTCTCTTTTTTACAAATTTCACATATTTCGATAAAGATCAGCGATCAGCGAGGGAAATTTTCCGCGGATTCGCGATCAGCGACATTTTCCGCGGATTTAGCGCGAAATTTTCCGCGGATTCGCGATCAGCGACATTTTCCGCGGATTCGCGCGAAATTTTCCGCGGATTCGCGATCAGCGATCAGCGAGGGAAATTTTCCGCGGATTCGCGATCAGCGACATTTTCCGCGGATTCGTGCGAAATTTTCCGCGGATTCGCGATCAGCGAGGGAAATTTTCCGCGGATTCGCGATCAGCGAGGGAAATTTTCCGCGGATTCGCGATCAGCGACATTTTCCGCGGATTCGCGATCAGCGACCCTTCATTACCCTTCACACCAAGTTTCAGCGAAATCTATTTTTTTTTCCAAAAAATCGCAAAAATCGATGGATTAACCGGGGCCTGTAGCAGCACCCACTGGCAAATTTTGGGTGCTCCGGGGCCTGCAGCAGCACCCACTGACAAATTTTGGGTGCTCCGGGACTTGTACCGGCAGCCCACAGCGGTTTTTGCACTGCAAATTTTTGCGATTTTTTGAAAAAAAAAATGTTTGTCTCCGATTGAAAAAAAATTTTTGTCTCCGAGGGGTCGCTGATCACGAATTCGTGATCCGTTTTTGCATTCTGGACTAGAAAGTTTTTTTTTCGTGATTTTATAACCCTTTCGCAATTTTTTCCTTAATTTAAAAATAAAACTCAAAAGTAATACATTTTCAGTTGTTTTTATATATTATTAACATTTTTATATATATTTTTTTAATTTTACAATAATTTTTGTCTATTTTAAAAAGTCTTTTACTTTGTTCTTTTCCTTTGATGTTTTCGTGGTGAATGTTGTTTGAAATGTTTTCAGTTTGTCCCAAAAAGGATTTCTATACAAAATTCTGAATTCTCGATCCAAAGTGTTAAAGTCTAATTTATGAACAGTGTGCGATTTTTTTTTTTTGTCTTTTTGGTGGTTTTGTTCAATTTATTCAATTACCGTGCGATTTTTACTTATTTCGTACGAAATATAAAAAGTTTGTGCTATAATAAATGACGTAGAGCAACGCAGAGTAAAATACATGGCATGTTTACATCACAGCGGACGTCTTTTGAACCGTAGCAAATTTGAATTTTGTGAATCATTGAATTCTAAGGTAGAATACATATATTTTCAACTATTTATGTTAATGGTGTTTGCATATTACCAAACTATCTTTGTTTACCAGCACCCTTCTTGTTTAACAGCACCGGCACGGCGATACGACATAAAATTTTGGATTTTGGCTAAAATTATGACGAGCGCCGTCGTCAACAACAATGCCAGTATGAATACAACAGTTTCCCTCAATAGCAGAGTACACTCTAATAATACTTAGTGCTCTTTAAGTTTTTCCTGACGCCGACCGTCATGTGTTTGGGCTTGACAAATCCCTCGGTTTATGAACAACCTTAAAAAATTCAGACAGTCTGTATCAAAAAAAAATTTACAATTAAGTTAAACCAAATCGCAGACGATATCATAAATTCGATTCGAAAGGCTGTTTTCACAAATTCAGCTAAATTATGACTTCAGTTGGAGATTTTAGTTTGTACATGCCTAAATCATCGTTTCTTGCTTATTTTTTGTTTCAAAATACGACTTCCGTTGGATCTTGGTCCTTCTATGTTATTGTGATAGAAATCTTAAAAATGGAGCGCTGCTTCAAAAAAACTGAAATGAAAATATTCCATCAGCTATAAAAAACGATATTTTTTTTTAAATTTTGTTGTAAATTAAAAATCAGAAAAAAATCCGTTTTTTGGAATTTTGCACATATCGCAAAATTTCCAAATTCAATAATATAAAATGTCACTGAAATCTTCCTGATCTGTATTTAATACATAAATCTGTACATTATTTTATGTTTAAAAAAATCAAGCGCGAGGGGGTGGGGCGGGGGGGGGGGGGGTAGTAAGAGGAGGGGGTAAAGTGATTTCGAAACTTAGTTTTTGCGCTATGTTACTCTTTCGCGGGGAAACTACTGAACCGACTGGCCTGAAATTTGGCATAGATATGTTCGTTGGGGGTTCAGCTCCAACATAGACCCATTAAAAAGTAGCCCGAGAGGTGGGGTAGTAAGAGGAGGGGGTAAAGTGATTTCGAAACTTAGTTTTTGCGCTATGTTACCCTTTCGCGGGGAAACTACCGAGCCGATTGACCTAAAGTTTAGCTCCAACAAAGACCAAAAAAAAATTGAAAAAACTTAACCCGGCAACGACGGGTATGCAAGCTAGTTTTATATAAAATTTTATGATTTTTCCCGAAAACCTTTCAAAAAAAAAATTGTTATAGCTATTTTTTCCCCCAAAAGTTGATAGAAAACTATGATTTTCGTAAAACTCAATTGTAAGTCGCTATCTCAACGCGTTCTCGAGTTATTTAAGATACGTACAACGGACAGACTGACAGACAGATTCACGGACATCCTCATAATTTGATCTGAAACAAAGATTTTTCGTACTGATCAGAAAGTTTCGTTCTGCTTTTGTTCTCGGGTCGGTCTTCATCATGAATACAACACTTTCCCTCAATAGCAGAGGAAAGTAAAGTTTCAACAAAACAAAAAAATTTTCACATTTCAAGTTTTTTACATTTTTATTGCTTTTGTCGCGCATCATAATTGTTCATGTTTTTGTTTGTTTTTCTGTGTAAATATATGTTGTTGTGTATAGTTTTTTTTCCAAAATACATTCTATTTGCTTTTTTTTAAGTCTTTAAATCTATTATTATGTAAATTTCTTTTAAATATTCATTTTTTAGTTGATTTACTTTCTTAATACTAATCTTTTTGTTTGAATACGTTTTTAAGTGTTTTTTTTTTCAATTAATATACTACGCTTTTTCCCTAAACATATCTTTGACTTTTGTAAATTTAACGGTAATTCCATACATTAATTTTTTTTTTTCATCAAACTATTATTATTATTTTTTTTTTTTTTAAATCTATTTGGCGATATTTGCTTTTATTACTCTTTGAAAACAGTCTACAGTTAAAATCAATGGTATGAATCTTGGATAAGCCGGAATTGCATAGACTATGGGCCCCTGGCTGGTTCGAATCGTAAATTTAATGTTGCCAACAGGTATAGAACACTAACAAACATCGAATTTACGATTCAAATAACTCTTATCGTAATTCGGCGATAGCGCCTCCAGGAAAATTCTCTTGGCCAGGATTCCCGTTAGGTTAGGCAGAGTAGTATCTCAATAATCCGAAATCTCGAAAATTCGACT
Organism: Chrysopilus asiliformis; assembly: GCA_964034945.1. Taxonomy (NCBI): domain Eukaryota; kingdom Metazoa; phylum Arthropoda; class Insecta; order Diptera; family Rhagionidae; genus Chrysopilus; species Chrysopilus asiliformis. The sequence goes on from OZ035964.1 coordinate 8,073,067, forward strand.
CGACTTTTCCTCCCCACTAAAAACTATGTAATCCGAATTGATTATAATTCGATAATCCGGGTTTTGTTTCAAAATATTTTTTTTCTTTTGGCAATACCTTGCTAAATCCTCAAGCCAAAATAGACATTGCTCCGCAATTTCTTATTAACGAGTGAATAACGTTGACATGGTTTTTACAATTGAAGGGTGTTCCAAAATTTTTTTTCCAAAAATTTATACCACTAACCACACTGGTATCGCACAAGAGTTGGTACCGCCAAGTACTGGAACTTGTTAATCTATTTAAATATTTAAATTTTTATTTAAAAAGACGGTAGACTCTAAAACTTGCTCTTAAAATGTCTAACAGTTCAATACAAGAGCAATCAAAAATTTGCGACTTTTTAAGGAAGTTCGGCTGAAAAGTCCGTAGGCTGACACATAGATGGTGTTACTAGAATTAAATTCATATGATTTTTATTTACCACTAACCTTCAAACGATACGTGTATAAATTTTACAGCTGTCGGACAATTGGTTCGTGAGATATAGCATTGTGAGTGAAGCAACCTTTGTTATTGTAAAAAAAAAAATGGATAAAAAAGAATTTCTTGTGTTAATGAAGTATTGCTTTGGGCGCATTCACGGCACTCAACAGTTGAGAGATTACTCATCATAACCACTGATCGGACGCCATTTTTTGTATCGAAAAATTACTGCGATACTTTTCTGCTCAACCGATGAGTGTAGAATTTTGACGTTTAATGTATCGAGGCATTCACGAGAACTCATCGAGATTTACTCAACCGTTGAGTACCGTGAATGCGCCCTTTATCATGGAAAAAAATACTGTTGAAGCCAAAGGTTGGCTTGATAAACATTATTCGGACTCTGCACCAGGCAAATCAACCGTTGAGAAGTGGTTTGCTAAATTTAAACGAGGCGAAATGAGCACCGAACACGATGATACACGCAGTGGACACCCGAAAGAGGCCGTAACGGACGAAAACATTAAAAAAAAGTTCAGAAAATAATTTTGAATAACCGTAAATTGAAGTTGATCGAGATAGCTGAGACTCTGAAGATATCAAAAGAGCGTGTTGCACATATCGTGCGTGAATATTTGTGTCACAAGTCGATGAAAACGATGGCAGAATTGTATGAATTAGGCTACCGTATCCACCGTATTCTCCACATCTGGCCCCCGGTGACTTTTTCCTGTTTGCAGACCTCAAAAGAATGCTCGCCGGACAGAAAATCTGCACTATTGAAAAAGTAATCGCTGAGAGTGAGGCCTATTTTGAGGCTAAAGAAAAATCGTACTATAAAAAAATGGCATCGAAAAGTTGCATGACCGCGATATAATCGCTGTATCGCCCTCGAAGGCAACTATGTTGAATAATAAAATCGAATTTTACCAGAAAAATGTGTTTTACTATGTTAGCCTACGAACTTTTCAGCCGACCTGTTATATCTGTTAAAAATTGTTAGTTTTTTACAAGTATTAAGCTAATATTATCTAATTTAGGCCCGTTTGCGCGTATTATTCTTAAAAAATTAAGTTGTGGTTAGCCTACTTAAACCGTAGAAATTCTTCGACTTAAATTTTTTAAGTTGTACATAAGTTGCTAAGTTTTGTTGGTGCAAACGGCACTTAGTCTTTTGAATAGACCAAAAATCGTACAAATCAGGATGTGCAATCAATCAATTAATCGGATTTTTGAGATACTACTGACCTACAAGTTTCGGAGAAATAAAAATTTTGTTTTTGAGTACTCATCAACATTGGCTTCCCGATAACAAATTCTTTGCGCAATTATTTATAGTACTTATACTAAACTATGGAAACACTTTTCCATTCTAGAGCAAAAAGGGAATTTCAATACGGTTGCCCAGCTATGCCCTTTTCAGATACTTTGGTACGCCAATGACTGACAAATTGAGTGGTGCTTTTTTACGTTTACATAACAATAGTATTTTGTCAACATCTCTCAATGCTAAAACTAGCCACATTCTATAGAAAAAAAAACATTGTTGGCAGATTCAGCTTATTCTTATTTTTTAATTTTTTTCCCCTACCAATGAAAATTTCCACTATTTTTTTATGATTTTTTTTTTGTTCAACTTGGCTTTAACTACAATAAGAAGCTTCCAATGCGTAAATTTCTGTGTATATGTTTTTAATACTGATTCAACTCTGTGTAGTATCTTAAACGAAAAAAAACTGTAAATTGTCGTCGAAAAGCTGTAATTATTTGTTAAAAACTAAGATTTCCTTTGGTTTTGTTAATAATTGAGATATTTTTACAACAAAGAGAAAAAAATATGTCGTGTGTAAACAAAATACCTTAATTAATAACTGCATCTGTCAAATAGATAACAACTAATTTTATTTAAAAAAAAAATTAATATACATAAATATTTATTCAAAAACAGCTTCCAGCTGTTAATTAAATTATGGACACTAGTTTTTTTTTCAAAAAGGAAGAAATGTAGAAAAACTTAATTCTTGGTAGCAAAAATCCCCTCCGTCCATTTCTTAATTAATTCGTGGTAGCAAAAATCCATTTCAATGTTATGGAGATTTTCCCGAGCAATATACTCGACTTGTTCAATTTATATCAAAATATGCGTACGGGGATTTTTTTAAAAAATCAAAATGAAAGAAAATGTCTAATCTTTTGAAGCAAAAACCTATTGTGGGTAAAAAAAAAATCCCACAAAATTTTCCACAGTAAAATTCTACGAAAAATCCGACGATTAATTACTTTTATCTGAAAATACAAAAGAGACAGCCGTAACGGCTCCCGAGGTATAGAAAAAAAATCTCTTTTTGAATATTCGTAGCTAACACGGCCTTTACACACGACAGTCGTTTGAACTGACGGACAACTGACGAACAGACAGACTGACGAAAAGACAGACTAACTGACAGGCTGACGGACAGACTGGCTGGCAGGCTGACAGATTCAGGGCCTTTACACGCGACAGTAGAGCTGACACAGTCTCGTGTAAATGCCTACTGGCACTGACACTTCTGTACTGATGGGAATTTTTTGTAGTCAATACAGACATGCCAGTAATTTGACATTTCAGACTTTGAAGATGGCGGAAAATGAAGAATTTGAGGTAAATCTATTAAATTATTATGAATCCACTTTTTTAAATTAATTTTTTAAGTTTTAGGCCTATGTTACACACGGCAACTTTAAACCGATACAAAATACAAAAAGTTGCTCGTTTGTGCACGCGGAGACAAGTTGCCAGAGACTTCTGTATATTAAACAGTGAGTGTTTCATGTGTGTGTGAAGTTGTGTGAAGAACGAACCCGTTTTTTTTTTTTGATTTTGTGCTTGTGTGCGTATTTTGTCGCCTTGTTTCTACTTTCGGAACTGGCGACATTAGCCACCGCTTCCCTCACTTCTCGCGTCTATACTTAAGAAAAGTCGCCGCTTGAAGTTGCCGTGTGTAACATAGGCCTTAGAACTCTCAGACTGGCGAAAGAAGACTATCTAAGAACGAGATAATTAAAATAATAGACACATACGAGCAAAATCCATGCCTCTGGAATACGAGTGTTGCAAACGAAGTCATTTTGAAAATGAACTGACTGCTAGTTCGCTAAATGTCTTCTAATTCGTTGTCAGCAATTTGACATTTGGAGTCTGTGCTACTGACAAGCTTTACAGTCGCATGTAAAGGCCGGGTAAGGTCTAGTCGTCGAATACGGCTACATCAGACCAATTTTTTTCATTGGTTCTTCGCCTTTTGCGTGACTGGCAGTGGGCGCTGTTTGAATGGCAAAACCTTACATTTGTGACAAAGAAAAAGTTTTTTTTTGTGATTTTGATTGATTACTTTAAAGAAAACCGCTAGTTTAGTCTTTTTCGTTCGGTATTTAAAATGTTATTGCCGATTGACAAAATGTAGCCTAAAAAAGGCAAAAAAAAATGCAATCCGTTCCGATTCGAATTTGATTCGATCCGATCAGGAGTGGTAACTTGTTTCAATCGTTTATTTCGAGTTTGAAGAAAAAGCGATATTCGTTATCTCTGTTTCGCCATGTCATTTATTTTGGTCGAAACAGGGACAGCGAATACTACTTTTTCTTCTAACTCGAAACCAACGCTTGAAACAAGTTACGGAATACCACTCCAGCTTTTCTAACCCGACCCGAATGAAGTCTGTCGGTTCCGGTTTTGAGTCGTAGATATATGACTTTGAAGCAATAAAATTTCTTTAATGTTAAGCAAAATTCAAAGAAACGCCATTTCCCTATTAAGCTATTTTCCTTATTTTCTTTTTTTTTATTGCATTTTGATATACATTTCATATATCTACGACTAATATAAAGTTTTCTAGAATTTTATGTCGTATGTAGAGTGCATTTTGAATAAATTTCTAACGTATTGCAAATGAACAAATCAAGGTTTTTGCTTACCAACCACAATACAAATTTACAATTTTTTTTATATCATATACAAAGAGGATTAATTGCAAATTAAATTGAATATTGCCAGACATATACAATGTTTATATATAAAAGGCGTGTCCAACCTACTGTGCCAAACTATTTATAAGTACTCTCAAGTACTCCCGAGTTGTATTTAGTTATAAGTGTTCCCAGGGATGAGTAATTAACGGTAGTTTTATACTCCATATGCGACAATTTTGTGTAACAGTAGTTTCACACAGTAGATCGGAACGCAGCTAATAAATATACAAAAAAAATATAATTTACTTCTCTTATATTCTGTTGTTGTAAAACTAATGTTAATTGAGCGTCTTTGTGCGCAACTGATGTTAAAAAAATGTCCATTTGCGCCGAAATATTACAAAAAAAAAAAATTTCATGTGTTTCAGTGTTAATTGTTTTGCAAAAATCTGAATGTTTTTTTATATGACTTAAACATTTGGTGATATGGGACCAGGGGCGACTCCTGATGGGCCCGGTTGTGTCTGTGGCCTTCTACCTTGGAACCAGATCGTCTCCTTGTACAGGAACCATAGATCCGATGCCCACAGGAAGAAGTTCAAGAAGCCCAAAATCTGTTAATTTATTAAACAGAACAAAAAAAAATACTTTTGTTAACTTCAACCAAATATTATTATGATTTTGCTTTCAATTTATTTAACCCCAAAAAAAAGGCAAAATGCCTCAACCAAATATTTGAAAAAAAAACCAACTCACCAGTGATATATTGAGTCGTGAAAAACTACTCCTCGTCACTGCTGCACAACCGCATAACTCTTGGATTTTTCCTTCATCGGTGGCGGATTTAAGAGCATTCGTTCCATTCGCCCAGGCGGCGCTGCCCGATAGCCAAAATATCGCTAAAACCGTTGTTAGCATAAAATCCTGCAAAAAAAAAACATTTGATGTGAACAGCACATGACTTTCTTATGCAAAATCTGTATTATTACTCGACAAATAAAGTATTAGCTTATACAGAAATACGATTTTTTTTAAACAAAATCTAAAATATCTCAATAACGGTAAAATATAGCGAGTAACGGTGAAAAACAAAAAAATTGTAAGAATCTTTATTCTCTTTAATTCGATTCATACATTGAACTACCGAAAAACTGTTAGTTTTCGAGTTGGTCACAAAAAAAATCATTTTTTTGAGTTAACTAACCGTTATCCCAACCATTCTATAGAAATTGTTGATTGCTATGGCAGGGGTGTGATTTTAGAGAGCGATATGTTGAAGCTGTCTTCACCTGTTTGGGGCGGCTTAATACAGAAACTTCTGTGCCAATAATGAAGGTTCTATCTAATTTTTTTGTGGAAAAAAAATCAATATGTCGCTTACCCCATTGGAAAAGGGTCGTTTACCCCATTGGAAAAGGGTCGCTTACCCTATTATTTGCCTTTTGCGGGTCAAATGAAAAAAAAAAAACAGGCAAACCTTAGTTTTGATAGGCCTTTTAAAATATGCAATAAATTTTGAAGCGCGACAACTATAGAGAGCGGGCTCGAAAAATCATGGTTGTTTTCTTTCGCAGTTTAATTCTATACCTAATTCTACACCCAAAAATCTGCCTCTCACCGACTGCACAATCTGGTGTGATAGAGTGCTACAGAGAAGATAATGAGGAAACTTTATATATGGAAATTTGCCTCTGTTACGAATAAAAAAATATCAGTTGTGGTCAAGACAAAACTTTCTTCTACAAAATCTACGACCCTGTGCAATTTACGCTAGAGCCCTGTCGCGTTGTCAACCTAAGACGACCTCCCAATAAATTCTTGGTTTATTCAAAAATATCAAAAACGTACAAAATTTGAGATAACTTGAGAACGGTAAAAGATATCAATTTACGGTAAATGGCAAAAATGTAGAAAATGTTAACATATTTAATTATTCTTTTAACTGATTTGTCGAAAAACCGTTAGTTTGCAAATTATTCGCAAAAATATGATTTTCTACATATTAATGAAAATATCTCAATAACGGTAAAACATAACGGATAACGGTACGAAACAAAATTGTGCAGAATGCCATTCTCATTAATTCACTTCATACATTCAGTCAGCAAAAACCCGTTAATTTTCGAGATAATCGCAAAAAACTGTTTTTTTTGGAAATAACGGTTTATCTCGATAACATGTTGAGATATCGAGTTATAGCTAAAGACGAAACTGTGGGAAATTTTATTTTCTCCAAGTTTTGTCATACTTAAGGCCACTAAAAAACGCGTAGTTTGGGAGTAAATCGAGAAAAACGAAATTGCGATTTTTGAAAAACTGCCATTTTGGATACTTCCGGTTAACGGATTTCCACCAAAAGTTGATAGGATTGTCCCATTTCAGGACCCAACATGCCTATAAAATTTCATGGCGCTAGCTCTATTAGTTTCTGAGAAATCTTGTACACAGACTGACAGACAGACTGACAGACTGACAGACTGACAGACAGACTGACAGACAGAAAGACATTTTTATACCCGTATGGTGAAACCAAAGGGTATATTAACTTTGCCTTACCGTTTGTAACGCCAAGATCCCGTCATCGCACATAAAAATGAATTACACCAGTGTGTTTAGAATGATGAAAAAAGTTGAATTTTCCATGTCCGTCCGTCTGTCCGTCCGTCCGTCCGTCTGTCCGTCTGTCCGTCTGTCTGTCTGTCTGTGGCGCGGATTGCGGGCGCACGGATTGAGCTAGAGACTTGAAATTTTGCGCAGATTCGTTTTTCCATTAGGGGGGGTACCCCCCATACGAACGAAATCGTTTTTTGTGAATATCTCGAAAACGGTGCATCTTATCAAAAAAGCCCAAGAACAAAAGTTATTTAGGATATGATTCTACATAAAACTCCCATACATCAAAATCCAATTGGAACAAGTTTTAAAAAAAATCTTATTGGAAGGTTTGACTTCAAAGTGGAATTTTGATACAACTGTTCGCCGTTCACTTAAATCACCATACGGGTTTTCAATAATTGCCAGATTGGCAATTATAGCTTTTGTTATGTTTTAAATATGACTCCAATCGACTCAGGAGTGATCGGGAAATGTTTTTTAGGCAAAATTAAGAGGTCGAAATTTTTCATGAATACAATACTTTATTATACACCGTAGAAGAAAGTAACAAATGAAATTTTTAAAAAATTGTGGGAATTTATTTTTTGAAATTTTTTGGAATCCAAAGACCGTGATTACACACGGACTAAGTGAACCGTCTCTGCTTGAACCTTTTGCGATTACACGCGGTTAAACTGAACCCCACACCGACAAGTGGAACGAATGGAAACTGGGCCATTTTTATTTCAGTAACATCGTGGTCAGAGATAATTTATCGGAATTTCGTAGGATTGTGGGGAAAAATTAAACTTGTATAAAGACAATAAAATGGTAGAATTGTTCCATTATGAGTTGGTCTGTCTGTCTGTTCCTCTTTCACGCAAAAACGGCTGAACCGATTGACTTGAAATTTGGCATGAGTGTCTGTGGTAGTTCTGGTTCCAACATAGGCATACGGAAAAGTTGCGCGAGGGGTGGGGGGGGGGGGGGGGGGTAAAGTGATTTCGAAACTTAGTTTTTGCGCTATGTTACTCGTTCGCGGGGTTCTACTGAACCGACTGGCCTGAAATTTGGCATAGATATGTTCGTCGGGGGTTCAGCTCCAACATAGACCCATTAAAAAGTAGCCCGAGAGGTGGGGTAGTAAGAGGAGGGGGTAAAGTGATCTCGAAACTTAGGTCTTCTTCTATGTTACCCTTTCGCGGGGAAACTACCGAGCCGATTGGCCTGAAGTTTAGCTCCAATATAGACCATCTATGGCGTCTACAACCCGAATGATTTTTTCGAAACTATGTGAGAATAGGTAGCCAATCACACGTCGTTCCCCATTAACTTCAAAATGAAATCCTTTCAAAATGAAGAACTTTTCGTTCTTCTTTTCGTATCATCATTCCCACTTCGTCTCTCGCCCAAAATTTATTGAAGTTAGACGCCTGCCTGCGCCAATGTAATCACGGTCAAATACACTAGGAGAGGGATTAATGATATCTACTTACCGCTAATGGAATTTCCGATTTGCTCCGATAGAGTTCGTCTAGCAGCGCGTAAACAACAATTATGAATACGGAGTACATAAGCGACAGCACACCAGTCGCAACGAAAAATTGCGCATCCGTGGAAACATCGACTGACATCGATTTCTGGCAATCGGGAATCCGCTCGACACGGAACGGATAATCGATGACGATTGCCTTCGGATCGGGGCATGTAAGATCTAAATTTAGTGTGAAGTTGGCAGTCGTTACAAATGCACATATGGAAAATATCTACGAATGAAAAATGAAATATATATTATATTGTTTTGTAGATTTTTTTAAAAATATTTTTTTACTTACAAACTGAAGAATTCGCATAACGCCGCGAGGCTCTGAAAATGCACTCAACGAGTATTTCATGACGTCGTTTTTATTTTATGCTGTTTTATCGCTTTGAATTTATTTGCGGACCTTTTCAACCTGGAAAAATTAAAAAAAATTCAAGATAAAAACAATTTCTAAAAAAACTTAGTAATTTTTAAATTTTGTTTCCAAATAGAAACCCAAAAAATATTAAATGGACGAAGTAAAAACAAATATTAAATGGAAGTAAAAACAAATATTAAATGGAAGTAAAAACATAAGAAAAGCTACAATTGCCACGGGCCAATCGACAAATATTCTGACAGACAAAATGTTTATTTAAAAAAAAAACCCAAATGTATAGGAGAAGGGGCAAGCAGTGGTCCGATTGGATTTTGATGTATGGAACGGTTATGTAAAATTATATTCTTAACAGATTGGGCCTTTACACATTTTTCAATAAGACTTACCGTTTTCGAGAAAATTGCAAAAAATACTGTTTCATTTGTATGGAGAAGGGGAGAAGGGGGAAGAAGGGGGGACGGAGGGACGAAGGGGGGACGGAGGGACGACGGAGGGGTGAAGGGGGGACGGAGGGGAGAAGGGGGGACGGAATGATCCAATTTTGCCACTTTAAGAACTTAGCCTAGTACGCTTTATCTCACAGGAGGCAGCCTCGTCTATTCAGGAAGAATATTTTAAATACTATCCAAAATTGCCTGCTAGATAGTTACTCTGTAATTTTTTCTTCGTTGCTTACCATTATTCGCTCGTTCTGCTTCATCTATCGATAGATCAAGCTCTATTTAATTCTGGTTGTACTCAATAAATACTTTGACCGTTGATTTTTCTGGCATTTTTAGTTATGTCAAATCGTACAACTTCAATTTTGGCGCGCTCTAATATCCAAATGCTCGCATTGCCCATGCTCGTGAGCACTGTGAGCGCAACTCAGACCGCAGGGTGAGACTTATCGGTCCCGGTAGCCAATCATGAGACTTTCTGCAATAGGTAGCATTTTTTCAAAACCAACCTAAAATTTCCCCTTTACCCTTTGCTTGAACATGTCCATCTTTTTACTTATAGTTAAATATGTCTCTCTTATCGCTTACTTGGGGACGAGAATTGGTGTCGTTAGAAATCTTGCAACTAAATACATATCTTTGTGGTACTCCCAAAATTAAAACCGTCTTTTGACAACTGGAAATGTCAGCTGTCCCAAAAATGGCTAGCGGGTTTACTGGGACATAGCCAAAAAATTGTTAAAGGATGGTATATTGAATTTTGAAGACTTTTTTTTTGGAGATGCTTATGAGCTCCCTACATTCAAGATGCTGCTGAGCATAAATATTTTTAGAAATGTAAGACGGGTTTCAATGTCGACACACTATGGCGCCAGTTCACTGTAAAGACTGACACTTTTTTCATGCTAATTTATGAGTTTTTGAAATCTCACTTTAAGGAGTCTTGCATCCTTAGTTAAGCCGCTGCAAATAAAATAACAGTTTAGCACGCATTTAAAAACGAGCTGCAGCTAATGAAGTTAGGAGGTATAAAACAAACTTTCCCCAAGGTAATAGACGTGATGTTTGTTACTTCCGTCATCCGGCAGCTCAGCCACACCTTCCTTTGAACATCTTCTACATTTTGGACTGAACTGAAACTTTGAAGTTCCGAATTGGACCGCATTATTTGCGGCCGATTTTTGCTAGTGTTCAAAAAAATATCAGTGGACTAGAAGCCCCCCCCCAAATGGAAGCCAATAAAAATCTGTCGCAATTAAACGTCAATAAATCGCTTCAATTTGAGAGATTCGAAATTCTTTATCGATTGCCTCATGGTTCACGCGCCCCAAACTGTCTGACAAAGGGTAGGACATGTGGTGCGGCATGGTCGAGAACTGCAACTTGTTGTCAAGTTTCCCTCCGGAAAATATTACAACTAATAAGCTTCTATAGCAAATCGCCATGACCGTCATCGATCAATTCAAGAAGAGCACCCCACTTGCCACCACACAGCAGCTCAATTCACTAACAATTCAATCACAATTTTCGCAAGTCTTTATGGATTGACCACTTTGAAAATTTTTCAACATTTCGGTTAAAAAACTACTTTTTTCATACCTTTTCACTTCGGCAAATTTCTCAAACTTTTCTGGTAGTTGTTTTCCGACATGCACAACGCGCAATCTACACTAGATTCACTCTGCTTCTATTACTGTTGCTGCTGCTAATGTTTACTAATCAAATTCATATGTGCGTTTCTCACTTGTGGTTCTCAGTATTCACGCACACCTGCTGAACTTTTTGACATTTCACTGGCAGCCAATACCTGAAAGTTTCATGGGAACAAAAAATATTCCAAGACGATGATTACAGGTCCCACTTCCATTCGCTTCTTCTTTCCTTCGCTTGCTGCCTTGTTTCAAATTTCGCGCTTTGATTCGCTTTTTAGAAATAAAGAAACTTATAATACTGGAGTGTGGCTAGAGGCCTATAGTTTAGAGCAGTGGACATTGGAAAATGAGCGCTAAAACTTTAAAAATTTGATTCGTTGATACAAATAATTGCCAAAATAACTGAAATCGGTTAATATAAGTAGAACTCATGCCTAAGGTATCAAAAAAAATTGTCAAGTCATGAATTGAAAAATTATTTGCAGACTGTTCTAATCTGGAGAAAAATACGTTCTAATTGGCCTAATAGTCTTCTAATTAGAGTTAATAGACTGTTCTCAGTGAGATAGCCTATTAGACCATGTTTAGATTGGTTAAAATAGTCTGCCTAAACATATTTACGGATGAAATATTGCTGGTGTTCAGATTGAGACCACTAGCTGTGAGCAATCAGACTGGCGTGGGACATTTGGGGAACGGAACATTTCTAAAGAATCGCAAGTAATATGTGGCATTGCGACGTGTTGCATCGAAGACGACCGAAACAATAATGGCAATGGAACACATTCAGTGTGGCAGCCAACCAATCAGAGCACGACAAGCGGAACTCTGAGAACGGAGATTTTAGTTTTGATGATGATTTTCCTATCAGCAGTCCCACTTCCTCACCTTGCCTTAATGTTGCCAGTTTCTGTCCTAATTAGGCGGACTATTTCAACCACTGTGAACAGGCTCAATAGCGTTATACGTTTAAAAACGAGAAAAAATGAACCATTCTTTCCCCCATTCCATACGAAAGAAAAGTTTTTGCGATTTTCTCGAAAACGATTGAGGAACTTTGTTTAAACAAAAACTGTTTAAAATATGATTTTTCATAATTCTCCCGTATATCAAAATCCAAATCGATGCAATTTTTATAAATACAATTGGATTGCATGACTCAAATTCGAATTTTCTCAAAATTGCAGCGTTCAATATAGCGGATAAAACTATAAACTTTATAGAAACTATGAAAAATATGTAGCGTCCCATATCGGCTTATAAACTAATCAAACTCTTTCTTAAAGGTGCCGCTCCACATGAGAGTAAATGCCGGCGAGAACCTCTCGATAGCAGCTACTCGCAAATGGACACGTCTTTGAGAGTCGCTCGCAGAAACTCGCAGAAACCCGCAAAAACTCGCGAGCTAGTTTCTGCGAGCTATCAAAAGTGATTCTGGACACGCCTCCACTGAACTCTCGGGGAGTTGCTCGCCAGATACGAACGGCGTTTGAATTTTGCGAGTCGCTCTGGAGAACTCGCCAAAGCAAGATGTCAAAAAAATCAAGATATTAGTCTTGAAAAGAGAAAAATCGCCGAAATTAATTACCAAATGGACAACCTCCTGCGGGTAACTCTCGAGAGTTTTTGAGAGTTACTCGTGTATTTACTCTCATGTAGAGCGGCACCTTAAGTTAGATGTAGAAAGGTAAAAAAAATGTGAAAAATCAATTATGAACCAACTTGACGAATGTTTCAACGTGAAATACTGGTTGGAAATTAAAAAACGTCAAAGAAAAAATTTCAAAAATTTATTTTATATAATATAAATATATCATCCATTTAGTCATTGTAAAAAATAGAAAACAAAAAATAAACATGAAAAAAGAGAATATTTTCAGTAGATACAAAAAAAAAGAAAATTAAACAAAATCAATTGCTTTTGGAATGCATTGCACTTCAAAAAAGAAGAGTTTGAAAAAATATTTTTTTTTAAAATAACAACTGTAAGTGGAAAACTGATAAAAACTGTTAAGACTTATATTATTTTGAGCTGATTTAATGATATTTTCTGTACATTTACAAATTCGACTAAGAAAAATTTTAATTTTTACAAAAACGACAAATTTTCAATAAAAAGTTATTAATTTAAATAAAAAAAAAGATACTTTAATTTTGATAAATTATTCATAAATGCATTCCTCGATTAAACAAAATATTTATCAAATTATTATTATTAACACATTTTATTGCGAATTC